>KE151473.1:39263-57732 GCA_000411095.1 Aethionema arabicum
TGATAAAGTATTTGGGTGGGAGATTTTGGTACTTGTCCACAGATTAATTTGACTTTTGATCATTTTGGGTATCGAAATCAAATGTCCTTTCCCAAATTATATAATAGTGATTGATTAATAAAATAATTATATGTCACGCCACATTTATTTTTGTGGTCGGACGAGGAGAACTGAAGCATGTAAAGGGTCTTTGGGTAATAGATAATTATGGATATACCATTCCATTTATTTCATTCTTTACTAGGCGAATGGGCAGCAGCTCAGGGGCTGTTCCGTAAATTAACATAAATGCTTTTATTTTATTTTTTTAAATAGTGTTTGGTGCGAAAAAAAAAAATAGTGTTTGGTGTAAATAATGGGTTCATGCTTATCCATTCATGCCGTGGAAGATAGTCATACTTTATTATTATTATTGAACACTTACACTTACATTTATATTATTATACTGTGATGAATTAATTATCTTGAAAACTGTTAAAGCACGAGTTATTTCATGAAAAAGTTACATATAAAAAATAAGCAATTAAATATTATTGTTTGTTATTCTTTATGTTTCATATACAACTAGATGACTTAGATTTTAACCTTTTTATATAAAAAATAATATATTTGATATTCTATTTAGAATTTTTTTTTGATAATCTATTTAGAATTATATGATGTTTCAAATTTTTCTTCTGTATAATTATAGTTTTTTTTTTAAATTAGAATGACACTTTAACAAAATTAAATTGATAAACAAACTATACCTTTGATGTGGGGAAAAAGCTATATGTTTGATTTTTCAATACGTAGTTATATTTATCAAATCAGAAAATCCAAAAAGGCAGATGTTATAAATAGATTCAATTAATATTTTTAATTAATACAAAAATTTATAAAATGACTCTAAAAAAAATTATAATCATCTTACATGCTTGTAGCCTTGTGTGACCTTAATGTATTTTATTGTTAACCTATTTAACTATTACTCCCTCTGTTTATTTTAAATACACTTTTAGGTTTTTTCACAATAATTTAGGAGACATGTAGAATTACAATTTTATCCTTATTTAATATTTTTATTTCAATAATGTTTAATTAAAAAGATTTTGGGAATGTGCAAAAACTAAGGGTAAAAAAGGAAATAGGTTGTTTTTTTTCTCTAGAAAATTGAGAAGTGAATTTATTTTGAAACAAAAACNTATTTTTATTTCAATAATGTTTAATTAAAAAGATTTTGGGAATGTGCAAAAACTAAGGGTAAAAAAGGAAATAGGTTGTTTTTTTTCTCTAGAAAATTGAGAAGTGAATTTATTTTGAAACAAAAACCTAAAAATGTATTTAAAATGAAACAGAGGGAATATATATTTATATTACAAAATCATTTATGCATACAAATCTTAGTTTCATTATAATTTATATGTGATTTACTTTACTAAATACATCTTCGATCTTAAAAAAAAATTATCTTCTCATATTTGTATGGATAACATTCATATATAATATTTGTTCTTATATTAAAGTAGAGTCTATCTGTTAATAAATATGACATCTTTCCCCAAATGTGATGTAATTTTTTTTATTTTATTACAATAATAGTACAAATTGGGTCTTTCTATAATTAACACAGTTGACACATTCTTATCATTCATTAGCGAATTAAAGTCATAATATATGGAAACCAAGAAAATGAAGTTAAACAGAATACACTATATATTATAATTGATTCAAGATTTTTGATAACTTACGCATATATGATAAAAAAAATATTTAAATTAATGTTGCTATTTGTAAATCCAGTATATCATTATTTATTTTCTATTTCATAATAAAAAATTAAGAAAAATATAAAAAAAAATATTTTCTTTTAAAATATGTATTTTAATACAGTATAATAATAATAATATTATTTCCTCGTTGATAAAAAGACTTTTATAATAATGAGATAAGAGAGACTATCCATCTCCGTTTATAATTAAAATACGTATCGTCTTGATCAGAATATCCAACTCACGATTCCCACTTCTCTTTCTCTCTCTCTCCCTCTCCCTCTCTCTCTCCTCTCTTCTCTCTTCTCTCTTCTCTCCACCTTCCATCGACGGCTTTCAACGCCGGTCACGGAGTAGTTGGTTGCCGGTGATTTTGCTATCGGTAAGCATCTTTGACTTTGTTCTTAGGCGTTCACTCTTGTTTTCGTTTTTACTTTCTCAGCTGGTCTTCCTTAGTTGTTGTCTTGATGAATGGCTTGATCCGTAGTTTCTGATGGATTTTTGTTCTGATTCTATGGATTATCGGTAAACGTCCGCTTGTTATTAGGGTTTTTGAGCGTTGTGCCGGCAAAAACTAGAGTTTCTATATTTGCTGTTGAACAGTGAAATTGTTGATTTCTTTTTTTCTTTTCTCTATATGAAAACCTGACTGAAATACTATGATATGGATAATAGTTTTCGAATTGTCAAAGATGGTCATGAAGTAGGTTATCTCAGGTTTCACTTTCTTTTAGTCTATTTTCTGCTATGGAGTACAATTGTGCAGAATTGGAACCTGGTTATCTTTCGGTATTTGCAATTAACATGAACTTATAAAGTATTTTTCTCGTTGGCTTTGGAAAATACAAATCATGTGGTTCTGCTGTCATTTGAATTCAATCGATATCTTCTCTTAATTGATTTTTTTTGGTTGTCCATATGATGATTGTTGAAATATGGCTCTTGTTGTGTTCTGCAGTTCTAATTGATTAGTTAAACATCATGCGGAGTTTTCTTCTGAGATGTGATATTTCTCATTTGTTTCTTCTCTAATATTTTTGGTTGATTCAGGTTGTAAGGATTCAAACTACTTGATTTGTTAGACATGCTAGTGTGATTTGACTTCTCTTTTGTGCTTCTAGGTAAAAAGCGTAGTTCCTTGGAGTAATTTTCTCTGCTTGGGAGTATTTATCCACCTTTGATGATTTTTTCTTCCAATAATGGGGTCAAAATCATTTGGAAATCTCTTAGACTTGGCCTCTGGGGATCTTTTGGACATTCCTCAGACCCCAAGAGCTCTTCCCAGAGTGATGACTGTTCCTGGAATCATCTCTGAGGTTGATGGTTATGGCATTAGTGATAATGATTCAGATGTCAGTTCATCATCTTTCCGCGAGCGAAAAATCATAGTGGCCAATTTTCTTCCTCTGAATGCTAAAAGGGATTCACAAACTGGAAAGTGGAACATCAGCCTTGATAATGATTCTATCTTGTTACATCTGAAGGATGGTTTTTCTCCGGAGACAGAAGTCATTTATGTTGGATCACTCAAGGCAGATGTTGATGTTAGTGAACAAGATGAGGTTTCCCATAAACTTTTTGAGGAATTCAATTGCGTACCGACTTTTCTCCCACAAGATGTGCAGGAAAAGTTTTACCTTGGCTTCTGTAAACAACAATTATGGCCACTTTTCCATTACATGCTACCCATGTGCCCTGATCATGGTGAACGGTTTGATCGTGGTCTTTGGCAGGCATACGTTTCTGCTAACAAAATATTTGCAGATAAGGTTATAAGCGTGATTAATCTCGAAGAAGATTATGTCTGGATTCATGACTATCACTTAATGGTTCTTCCAACGTTTTTGAGAAGGCGTTTTCACAGGATTAAGCTTGGTTTCTTCCTCCACAGTCCGTTCCCTTCTTCAGAAATTTATCGAACCTTGCCTGTTCGAGAGGAACTACTAAGGGGGCTCCTAAATTGTGATTTAATTGGGTTTCACACTTTTGATTATGCACGACATTTCTTGTCTTGTTGCTGTAGAATGCTTGGTTTGGAGTATGAATCAAAGAGAGGACATATTGCTCTTGACTACTTAGGCCGTACAGTTTTTCTGAAGATTCTTCCTGTAGGTATTCACATGGGAAGGCTGGAATCAGTTATGAATCTTCCTGCTACAGCTGATAAACTGAAAGAGATCCAAGAAAAGTACATGTGTAAAAAGGTTCTTCTTGGTATTGATGACATGGATATATTCAAAGGCTTAAGTCTAAAAATAATGGCCTTAGAACAGCTCTTACAACAATATCCTAGCATGGTAGGGAAAATAGTTTTAATTCAGATTGTTAACCCAGCCAGAGGCTCAGGTAAAGATGTCGAAGAAGCTAAAAAAGAGACATATTATACGGTAAAAAGAATCAACGAGCGTTATGGCTCCCCAGGTTATGAGCCAGTGGTTCTAATTGATCGTCCTGTTCCACGGTACGAGAAGTCTGCCTATTATGCTATGGCGGAATGCTGCATAGTTAATGCAGTGAGGGATGGAATGAACTTAGTTCCATACAAATACACTATTTGTCGGCAAGGAACTCCTAACATGGATAAAGTTCTAGGAGTAAGTGATGATTCTCCACGCACAAGCACACTTGTCCTGTCTGAGTTCATTGGTTGCTCACCTTCACTAAGCGGCGCAATTAGAGTTAATCCTTGGGACGTTGATGCTGTAGCGGATGCAATATATTTAGCCGTCACCATGTCTGATTTTGAGAAGAAATTACGACATAAAAAACATTATCACTACATTAGTACACATGATGTGGCTTACTGGGCACGTAGCTTTATGCAGGATTTAGAAAGAGCATCTCAAGATCATTACAGTAAAAGATGCTGGGGGGTTGGTTGGGGATTAGGTTTTAGACTCGTGGCTCTCTCCCCTAGTTTCAGAAGACTCTCCATTGCGCAGGCTATGTCTGCTTATAGAAAATCGAACAAAAGAGCAATATTTCTCGACTACGACGGCACTTTAGTTCCCGAGACCTCAATCGTGAAGGATCTAAGTGCTGAAGTTATGTCTGCACTGAAGACACTATGCAGTGATCCTAAAAACACAATATTTATTGTTAGTGGGAGGGGGAAAGTTTCTTTAAGTGATTGGCTTGCACCGTGTGAGAATCTTGGAATAGCTGCTGAACACGGTTACTTCATCAGGTATGTTACTGATTTGTCTCAAATTCAATTTATTGCCCATCAAAAACAAAAGTGAGAATACAATCTCTGTGATGCAGGTGGAATAAGTTTTCTGACTGGGAAACAAATGGTTTTTCTGATGATCTTGAATGGAAAAAAATTGTGGAACCTATTATGAGATTGTATACAGAAACTACTGATGGATCCAATATAGAATTAAAAGAAAGTGCTATGGTGTGGCATCATCAAGATGCTGACCCAGACTTTGGTTCTTGTCAAGCCAAAGAACTTCTAGATCATCTAGAAACCGTTCTTGTGAATGAACCGGTCGTAGTTAACAGAGGCCGCCTAATCGTTGAAGTTAAACCTCAGGTACTACACTTCCTCCGCCTCTTAATACACTATCTTATGTTGGTGAGCAACACACACCGCAAATATATAATTGGGATTATGGTATTTTAGACCCCTAACTTTCTCTGTTTGGTGAAAAAAATTGTCAACTATCAAAATGGTATTTTAAACCCCGAACTTTGATAACTGGTTTTTTAAACCCTAAACCTTAAAAACCCGTTTATCAAAGTTCAAGGTCTAAAATACCATTTTCCCTATATAATTCGCAAACAAATGTCTCAGAGTCTTCTATAAATTGCGTGTATTATAGTATTTTAATAGAGATTTTTGGCTTAACAGGGAGTAAGCAAAGGTCTAGTAACCGGGAAAGTTCTTAGTAGAATGCTTGAAGATGGGAACTCACCAGATTTCGTGCTATGTATTGGAGATGACAGATCAGACGAGGAGATGTTCGAGAGCATATCAGCTCAATCTTTATTAACGTCTGCAGAGATATTTGCGTGCACGGTGGGACGAAAGCCGAGCAAAGCTAAGTATTTCCTGGATGAGGTAAGTGATGTGGTGAAGTTGCTACAAGGACTTGCTAATACTTCGAAACCAAAGCCTAGGTACACTTCTCATCTCAAAGTCTCTTTTGAAAGTGTGGTATGAGAAATCAAAAGTCAAATTTTTCTTGGAAAAAATGAAACATGATTTGTACATAGAAACACGAAAAGAAAGAGATGAACTTTTTTCTATTGCGAAGTGCGCGTGTGGACTGAGGTTTAGGTGTGTGAAATGTATATAATTTACAACTTACCACTCTATTGTAGATATTGTCGGCCCAGATATTGTCTTTGTGTGTGAACAAAGTGTTTTTTTTTTAATTTAATTTAATAAAAAAAAAAAACTAGAGCTCAGTGAGAAGGCTTTATCTAATCTGAGAAATCAGAAGAGTGCGAAGGCCCAAACCATCGCTAAGGCCTTAAATCGTCATAGCTCTGCACCAGCCGGGAATCGAACCCGGGTCTGTACCGTGGCAGGGTACTATTCTACCACTAGACCACTGGTGCTTTTTGTTTATAAGTCCCCAATACAAACTATTTATTCTTTATTTGTTCCCAAATTCTTGCGTTAAAAGGGGATGTTATCTAACGAGAATGTAATCCTTTAATAATGATAGGCTTTCTTCATATATATTTGGGCTTTTCTGAGATCCATTTAGAAATAAAAGGAATATTAGTTAATCATACAAACCTAGCAGCTTCCTCGCCGTCGTTGCCGTCACCGTCACCGTCACCGTCTCCCTCGTCTTCGCCGTAAAAGCGCATTACATTTCGCCGCGCAAGCTCCTATCATTTACTCACTCTCCTGCCTGTCTACTCTTGCCGGGACAGTTTTGTGCACCAATTCCAGCTATTGTTCCGAGGTAAGTTCTGTATTCTTCACACTAGTTTGCATTTCAGCTTTGGTGTTTCCTGTAGAGTATTAGGGATTTTGGCATTAACTTCAGAATTTCCTTAGCTTCTTTGGATATGTGGTTGGAGTTCTGGACAATAGTTGATGTTTCTCTAAATGTCTCTATAAGATGAAGTTGTGTTTCTCTCTCTCGGTTCATATGATAATCCTTGCTGTTTCCGCTGTGATTTGAATAACCAATTTAACATTTTGTTGATTTTTTAGCTGCTAGGCGTTGCTAAGCATCTTTTGTTTCGTGGCAGGATATAAGAAGCAGAAATTAAACATGGAATTACAAGATTCCACACAAGACTTGTCTTCAGAGATGGAGGTGGATGCATTCAGACGAATTTTCCCTCTTCGTTTCTTTGAGCGTCATCTCTCTGAATCGCTCCGACCTGATGCTAGACCACTTGGGAAAGCCAGAGACACCATTGTTAACCTTGGTATAGTGTATTCTCTTTTACTTTCAAGTTTATGAAATTCCCTCTCTCTAGCGCAAATTCTTGA
Organism: Aethionema arabicum; assembly: GCA_000411095.1. Taxonomy (NCBI): domain Eukaryota; kingdom Viridiplantae; phylum Streptophyta; class Magnoliopsida; order Brassicales; family Brassicaceae; genus Aethionema; species Aethionema arabicum. The sequence continues at coordinate 46,479 of KE151473.1, forward strand.
TTGTATTTCTTGTGCAGGACTTGTTTCATCCGCAGATGGATCTGCTCTAGCCAAGATTGGCTCCACGGTGAGCCTATTGTTTCAGTAAATCACACTAGTCAGCAATGTTACTGTTTCCATGTTTACATAGTTTTGGTTGTTTTTATAGACAATGCTCGCTGCTATCAGAATGGAAGTCATGACTCCTTCAATAGACTCACCAGACGAGGGATGCATAGGTTGTTAGTTTCTTGTGATATTTTCTTCTTCGGCACTTATCTGTGATATCGCTCTTTGCTGATAGTTTCCCTTTATAGCCATCGAGTTCCACATGCCTCCTATCTGTTCTCCTACTGTTCGGCCTGGAAGACCAGCTGAAGCTGCTCCTGTTATATCAAAGCGGTTGTCTGATACTATTTTAAGGTCTTAATTTGATCTTTCTATATCTGCATGCATCCTCATTTTCCAGGGTATCACATATATCTTGGTGCTCTTACCCTTGTTATTTGGAAATTTTCCCTAATAAGCTGTGCCAACTATCACAGTTCTGGAATGATTGATCTTAAAGAGCTTTGCCTAGTTAGTGGAAAAGCTGCCTGGATGGGGTATCTGGTGAGTCCATGCCCGTCTTATCTTCTGCTTCCCTGACATTGTATCTTGAGATTTCTCTTGGAAGTGTTACTCAAGTGATTTCTCTAGTGTATATAGAGATACTTAACAATTAACATGGATTTTCTCATAGGACATATATTGTCTAGACGCCGATGGTGCTCTTTTTGATGCTGCTCTGCTCTCTGCCGTTGCAGCCTTTTCAAGTTGTAAGTTCTTCTGTGCTACATCCTTGTAGTTGATTGCATAGTTCTTCTGCCGAAAGCAGTTTCCTTAAGCTAAAACCAAAAGCTTGAAACTTTAAAGGTTATGAACTGCTTTTCAAATCTGTGTATGCCTTAGAACAGGTTGGATCAATATAGCAATCCATTGTTTGCTTGCATCCTCTGATGTATATGATATCTTATTGCAGTGCAAATTCCTGTTGTGGCTCTAAACGACAACGGTAGAATAGTTGCCATTACTGGAGAAGAACAAGACAACGCATCATTCACTAAGAAGGAAGCAGTAAACAAGGAGAAGAGGAATCTCACCCTCAAGAACACCCCCTTCTCTTTAACCTGCATTCTTCACAAAAACTACATCTTAGCAGACCCAACAGCCGAAGAAGAATCGATCATGGACACCCTTGTGACCGTCGTTTTAGATTCCTCGGATCACTTAGTATCCTTGTATAAATCAGGTGGAAGCGATCTCGCCAATACATCAGCTGTTAAGGTCAGAGTTTCAGCAGTCTAAAGTATAACAGTTCGTGAGATTGTTACTAGTTTTCTTACCAGTTGTCTCGTTGGGTTTGCTTTGTGTAGGGATGTGTTGAATTAGCAAGAAAGAGAGCAATGGAGCTTAAGCAGATCTTGGGAGAGATGGATATTGACTGATTTTTGAAATGGAATTGAAACAATTATCACTTAGAAACATAATCTTCCATAACATTGTAAAATCTTTTGAGTTACAGATTTACTCAGATGCAGCAAAGTTAGTTGGTTTGACAGATGCTAACACTAGAAAACCCTCTGGACCAACTAGAGGGATTAAGGTTTTAATTTTGTTTTTTTTAATTTATTTTAAAGCAATATTTAATATGTTACTGTTAATTAAATCGGGGTTTCATAATTCCGTTCGGATCCGCACTACACACACACACCTTCTTGTTCATCTATTCATCGACAGTGGAAGAGATCATCAAGTGAACGGAAGGCCCCAGATCGGAACTCTGTTTCGTAATCTGGAAATTGTGATACTCAGATCTATGAATTTTCGAATTTGTTGATCCATTTCTTCCCCCATTCTTTGATATTTTTTTGGGCCCGGATCTGATTTCAGCTTCGCCGTGGATACAATCATGAATCCCTTCTCTTCCGGCACGCGTCTCAGGTTAGGATCAATTTATGTCCGCTTCATTGTATCTGTTCTATTCAGATTTTGCTAGGCTTCCTTCTATTGTTGCGTTTCTAGTTTCTAAACCGTAACGTAGCTTTGTTTTTTTTTATTAGTTTAGTGGGGAATCTCCTTTATTTATATTTTTGGGAAGTTTGTGGCGTTTTAATAAGACAATGAAGTTGATCGGAAAATGTAAAGGTGGATTCTGGAGTGAAATTCGTTATAGCATTTTGTGTTAGTGAGATTGAGCATGTCTGGGAATCCTCTTGTCGACGTACTATTTTGCATTTATTCAACGCAGCAGACTGTTTGATTGTATAAGTGTAAGCTTCATTTTCAAGCGAACCGTGGGAACGTAAGATATAATGTAGCAGAGACATACTGGGCTAAGTATCATGAATGTATTCTGGGCAGTGTCAGTTATAATCTTGCTTGGTAGATTGCTATGTGGACCTTTATTACTGGATGAAAGTGTCAAATATTTGAGCTCTAAGATCATATGTTAGACATAGTTTATAGTTACTAGATGATAGAGCACTATAATATCAGAGTAAACATTGCGAAAGGCGAATGAACATTGATTAAATAAAGTATGTTTTTGTTTTGCATTTTCTAGGAAAAGTATTCCAGATTTCGAATTATGTCATCTCTATGCAACTTGCATAGTTGTATATTGTTCTATATCCTCTTGTAATCTGTATCCTGCAACCTGTTACATTTCCTAGCCTTTTCTTAAGGTGATACTAGGTAGCTTGTACCAACGTTACAGAAAATGTTTTTACTCAATCTATGCATTGTTTCTATTTTTTATTAGTGGATAATGTGTGAAAAAATTACGTATCATTTTATATTTCAGCGACATGATTCGGGCTATACGTGCAAGTAAAACTGCTGCTGAGGAACGTGCTGTTGTAAGGAAAGAGTGTGCTGCTATTCGTGCTTCAATTACTGAAAATGATCAGGACTACAGACACCGGGATCTTGCAAAACTCATGTTCATTCACATGCTTGGTTACCCCACTCATTTTGGGCAGATGGAATGCCTGAAGCTAATTGCTTCTCCTGGATTTCCGGAAAAGAGGATTGGTTATCTAGGCTTGATGTTGCTTCTTGATGAAAGGCAAGAAGTACTAATGCTGGTGACCAATTCACTGAAGCAGTATCCTTTTTTTGTGTAAATTTTATTTTTGCCTCCTTGGTAGTTTATATCTTTGAAGCTGGTAGCTTTATATAATTTTTAACTTCCCCTTGTGAGAACCTTGACTCACGTCCAGAGACATGAATCACACAAACCAATACATTGTGGGGCTTGCTCTCTGTGCTTTAGGAAATATTTGTTCAGCAGAAATGGCTCGTGATCTTGCACCTGAAGTAGAAAGATTACTTCAATTTCGTGATCCAAATATACGCAAGAAAGTGAGTGCCTCTTTGTCCTGACATCTTACCCATTTCAGATGACAATTGGCATTTTAGCGGTGTGTAGTAGTGTGAAATGTTGGGAATCTTGAGAAGCTAGGTTTTAGCTGTATGTTTTAAATAAAGAAGCATGTGCTTAATTAATCTATGTATATATTTTCTTCAGGTTTCACTTTACTTCTGTGGTTTGTTCTATCCTAGACATTATCATGGGCTTTGCATTCATTCATTTTTCTTCTTTATATAGGCGGCCCTTTGCGCCATACGGATTGTAAGAAAGGTTCCAGATCTCTCTGAGAACTTTATTAACCCTGCCACTGCTTTACTCAAAGAAAAGCATCATGGTGTTCTTATTACGGGAGTTCACCTTTGCACGGAAATTTGTAAAGTCAGTTCCGAAGCCCTTGAATATGTCCGGAAGGTAATATGCTAATATTCTATCAATTGGTTAAAGGAAGATAAGGGAACCTTGTATGCTGTTTGCATTCTTCTTCTCGTTTCGGGAATTCAATGATGGAAATCTGTTAAGTTAGTTCCTAAGCCTTTTTTTATCTTGCGAAAGCTAACCTGATAATATCCTACCAATAAGCTAAAGGAAATTCAGGATGCCTTGTATGCTATAGTATTCACTCTTCTTTCCTCTTGGATAATCTGGAAGAGGCTCTACGTCTGTCTTAAGACTTCTCTTTGTAACTCCCTAGATTCATACTTTCTCATGAATCCATGAGTCTTGCAGCTGGCATGTCTATCATCCATGCATTCTCCATTTAGTCTCTTTAGATAGATTCATGATCTTCTTGGGATCCTTGCATGCATCTTGCTTTTATGCTGAAATGATTTCAATTCTTTGTTCTTCTTGTCATAATGGAAAATTAGCGGTCTGCTCTTTTCTAATTGACAGAAATGTACAGACGGCTTGGTTAGAACTCTGAGGGATATTGCAAACAGTCCATATTCACCTGAGTATGATGTTTCTGGAATTACGGATCCATTTCTTCACATCAGATTGCTCAAATTATTGCGTATCTTAGGCCAAGGAGATCCAGAGGCCAGTGACTCTATGAATGATATACTTGCTCAGGTTTGTTCGTACTTAATTTGTCAACATTTTTCTGAAGGCTTATGTTGGCGTGAATGACCTGTGTTCTGTGATCCTAATTGTGGTTGTCAAATAACTTTTCTTGTTGTTCTTTTCATATTGTTACTTCTTTCCGATCCTATACACTGTAAAAAATGATAATGAATGAAGCCCTTTTCTCTCCTTTATGGTATTTGCTACAGTCATATTGATTTGCTTAGAAATATTTTTTTGGATTTATAATAGTCAGGATCATAATCACGTATGTAGATTTTTAACTTCCAACTTGTTTTTAATTGCGTAGGTGGCATCAAAAACCGAGTCAAACAAAAACGCAGGCAATGCTATCCTATACGAATGTGTTCAAACAATAATGAGCATCGAAGAAAATGGTGGCTTACGTGTCCTAGCAATCAATATCTTGGGAAGATTCCTGTCTAACAAAGATAACAACATCAGGTTTTTATCGATTACTGCAAGTACCTGAGATGTCTGTAACTTTAGCTTTGATATATTTTTATTTATCTACAACAATCTTCGAACTGTTAATTTGTTATGATGCTAGGAGAAGTTTTTGTTTATACTTGTATATGTCTAGCTCCTGTTAATACTTTTCTTTTACCTCTATTCAAAGCAGTTTTTGTTTTCAAAAATTTTTTGCCTGAGATGTTTTGACCTTTTTTGTATATGGATGGAACTGTTGTATATTGAAGACTGTGTGTGATAAGTGATAAGACGCTTCATTTGATGTCACTCTCGCCTCTCCACTGACCACAGGATTTTCCATAGAATATATAATCCGTTTTAACTTTGCTTTCTCAGATATGTAGCACTAAACATGCTGATGAGAGCTATAACTGTTGATTCCCAAGCGGTTCAGAGACACAGATCTACAATCGTGGAGTGTGTTAAGGTATTTTACAAACAGATTTGGTGTTACCGTTTCTTTGTTGCCTGTATCTTATTGAATGACCAGCGTATTCTTTTTCAAGTGTTTTTACTGGTCACAGAATGCAAATGGTGCAGCAGAATTTAAACATGCTTGTCTGCCTCTGTTTTTTAGTATAGTGACTATATTTGTTTATGTATATCTAGCGATCTAATCTTCTTTAGGTTGACTGAGACTCCTCTTTATTCTGGTTTAGGATGCAGATGCATCAATACGGAAAAAGGCTCTTGAACTTATTTACCTACTGGTTAATGAGAATAATGTGGAGCCACTAGCAAAGGAGCTAATAGAATATCTGGAAGTAAGTGATCAAGATTTTAAAGAAGATCTTACTGAAAAGATTTGCTCCATTGTTGAAAAGTAAGTTACACAAGTTTTCAACTAGTGTGCACTGACATTTTTCCGTTTAGAAAATGGTAACTAAGTAGTGTCGATCGTGACCATGAAATTTCTCAGAATGTTTGAGTTGTTTAATGGTCTCCATCAGAACTGTGGTTAAAATATGCTCCTTACAGTTCATGTGTAAATATTCCTTTCCGGCATATCCAGTTTGGTTATTTGGTGTTCTAAAGTTTGTTATTTCCTTCCTGATTAGGTTTGCTCCAGAGAAGATCTGGTATATAGATCAAGTGCTAAAGGTTCTATCTGAGGTAGATTTTGCAGGCTCTGAGATAACGTTTCCATATACTTGTCTGCTTCTACGGGCATCCTTAATAACAAAAATTGTTTCACTTCATCTGCGAATGAGTAGATTTTAGGCTAATATTTCTAGTCTTGTTTCATTGATATCAGGCTGGAAATTATGTGAAAGAGGATGTATGGCACGCACTGATTGTTGTTATAAGTAATGCCCCTGATCTTCATGGATACACTGTCAGGGCTTTGTACAGATCATTACAGGCATCTTCTGAACAGGTAGATGGAAGTTTTCTTTGGCCAAACATTTTCCAAATCTGTATATCTTGTGATTTAGAAGTATGACGGCCATTATGATGTTTGGGCAGGAACCTCTTGTGCGGGTGGCAATATGGTGTATAGGAGAGTATGCTGATCTGCTGGTTAACAATGGTGGAATGCTTGACTTAGAAAATCCAATCACGGTAAGCACTATCATCCTGGTCTACTGTACTGGAGGTGACAGTTATGGGATTTTCTTCTCTATTCTTGCTGTTTTTTTTCTTGCAAAACATTTTTTCTCCTTGCTATTTATGTTGGGATTCTCAGTACACTAGAAAATGCTAACTCTTCAGTTGGTTAATTTTCTGTGCTGGTTTGGATTTTATTCTGGTTGAGAAAGTTAAGAAAATGGTTTTAGTGGTTATTCTCTGCAGGTGTTTTATTCTATACTAATGAATTACTCTTTCAAAAAAGCTTTATTTCTTAACTTTATCTGTTTGTGACGACCGTTTCGTGCTAACGTCATTCAATGTGGAAGACACTGTAGTTAACTAATATGGTGTAGATATTAATTTGCGTTCTCATGTTTCTGGAATCAGGTAACAGAATCTGACGCTGTGGATGTTATCGAGACTACTATTAAGCATCACACGTCGGATGTCACAACTAAAGCAATGGCACTGATTGCTCTATTAAAGATCTCCTCTCGTTTCCCTTCTTGTTCAGAGTATGCCAAATCTTACCTGACTTTAGGCTTCAATTGCTGGTTTGCATTTCCTTTGGTGTTTGGGTGTTTATTTTTTGCAAATGAACCCATAGTTGCAGAAATTGGCATGTGAAATAATCAAGCCTTATTATGTATACACAGCTAAACTACTATGTATAGATTTTCTGGTTATTTGGGTATATTCGCGTAGGTTACAATGAAAATTAGTCAATCATGTTCATCAGTGATGGGCTTGTTGTACTTGCTTCCAGGAGGGTTAAGAGTATAATAGTGCAGCACAAAGGCAGCTTTGTCTTAGAGCTGCAGCAAAGGTCCATGGAATTCAGTTCAGTTATTGAAAAGCATCAGAATATAAGGTAACTCTTTGGATGCTACTGGACATAAATTTCGGATGAAAGAGCTCTGCGGATGTTGATTTACTGAGTTACTCCTCAAATTGGATCTAAATATATGCAGATCCTCCCTGGTTGAAAGAATGCCAGTCCTCGACGAGGCAACATTCAGTGGAAGGAGAGCTGGTTCTTTACCGGCAACGGTGTCAACTTCTGGAAAACCTCCACTTGGTATTCCAAATGGTGTCGCTAAACATGCTGCAGCTCCTCTTGTCGATTTACTCGACCTAAGTTCTGATGACGTTCCTGCACCTACATCCTCCAGTGCCAACTTTCTTCAAGATCTTTTGGGCGTTGATTTAACACAGCCTTCATCACAACCTGGTTAGTTTTCTAAACTTATTCTACTCCATTTTGATCAATAAAACTAGACAAACTCTTAGCAGTTTAGAGGTTTCTGGTAATGGGGCTGAGGATGATACGCATATCTTCTCGAGCCAAGTCTGATGATAATTCATAAAAAAAATTCTTCAGCCAGAGAGTTTTTGCCTGGTTCTGTATGACTAATCCTAGCTATGTCCTGAAAACACTTCAATTTCGTGGAATCAAAATAAGTATATAGTGTTGTGTTTTGTAGAGTGTGTGTGATGGTTAGTTGTGAAGCTGCTTTGGTTTGTCTAATCTCTAAGCCGTATTCACCAATTTCAGGTTCCATTCCATCAAACGCTGGCGCCGATATTCTTTTGGATCTGTTGTCAATTGGAACTCCCGCCCCTTCACAACAAAATGGCTCAACGAACGGAGACATATTTTCTACTCAAGATAACAAGGCTCCAATAGCCTCCATAGATACAATATCATCGACTTCCTCTGCTGCGCCTACTTCCATGATGGATTTATTAGATGGATTTGGCCCCATCCCACCAAAAAGCGGTAAAGATGCAATATTAACCGTTGAGAAGTTGTTTCCTCGCAAGTCCCCCTTCCTTGTTTTCTGTTTTTTCACATGTGATGATAACATCTCTTTTCTTCCGTGGCAGAGGACAAGGGTCCAGCATATCCGTCCATTGTTGCGTTTGAGAGCAGCTCCTTGAAGATTGAGTTCAACTTCTCAAAGCAACCTGAGAACCCTCAAACTACAGATATTGTAGCCAGTTTCACAAATCTGACTTCTAATGTGTATACAGATTTTCTTTTTCAGGCCGCAGTTCCAAAGGTCAGATCCCAAATTTTCCTTCTATTTACTTATGTTAATATCACATAATCTCTCCTAAGCAAAAAGCTTACCTGCGTGCTTGGTTCTTGCCTACAACGGTTCTTACATTACTATACCCATGCTTAACAAATTTGGTAACTAGGATAGTCGACTAATAATACCTACTTAAATTCTTGTTTATGCAATTTTCTTACCAAATTATTAGATCATATTACGATTCATATTCCGTTCCTTTACCGAATCAGATATAAAAGACTCTGTTCTAATTTACTCCTTTTCCTGTCATGACTCATTACAGTTTCTACAACTTCACTTGGATCCTGCTACCAGCAGCTCTCTTCCAGCCAATGGTAACATCAAGCAGACGATGAAAGTCACAAATAGCCAATACGGAAAGGTACACTTCTCTCTTTTCTCTCCTCACCAAACAACACACACAAACCTTTCTTGCCTTCCCTTGAAAGTACTAGGCCTGGGCATTTGGGTACCCGCTTGGGTTTGGTTCGGTACTTTCAGGTTTTTAGTTCCATAACTATAGGATCCAATAGGATACTTATAGATTTCGGTTCTTGTTTCAGTTCGGTTCCGGTTCGTGTTCCGATTCGGATATTTAATGAAAAGATCCGAAAAAATACCTTAAAATCGAAAGATCACTCGAAAAACCGAAAAAAAATATCCGAAAAACCGAAAAAATACAAAAAAAGTATGGATTTTGGGTATATGGATATCGGTTTGGTTCCGGTTATTATCCGATATCCATGGATCCCAAATTTAAGATCCAATAGATACTTTTCATCGGAACCGGAACCATACCCTTTTTTCGGTTTGGTTCGATTCTTCGGTTCCGGTTTTTTTCCCAGTCCTACTTGATACGATTGACAATAAAAAAAAGAAAAAAAAACACTCCCTTTTGCTCATATTTGTTGTTGGGTCATGGTTTCAGAAAGCTCTTGTGATGCGGATGAGGGTAGGTTACAAAATAGAGGGGAAAGATGTGTTGGAGGAAGGACAAATCAACAACTTCCCACGTGAGTTATGATAATTATATTATTATTCACGTATTATTTCAACTTTCCTATAATATATACATATTTTATAATTTTATCTATAGACCAAACAACAATCTTTTCCTATAGAACATATATATTTGTGTGCTTCCATTGGCTTTGTGTAAGATCAGGCTTTACAAAAGAGATGATGTCTTTTTGATGATTGTTGATTTATGAGAATGTGTAAAAATGTTAAATCTCTGTTTCTTTTACCTTATATTAATTTTTTTTATGTTTTCACGAGAAAGAAAAGGTATTTATATAGGGCGAGGAAATTATATTGTCCACTACAAAAAAAGAGTTCATGTGAAAAAAAAAACATATGTTTCACGTTTTATAATTTCGACAATAAATTTGTTAAAAATGAACTTTTTATACTTTATAGCATATTACACTAGTGGGAAAGAAAGAGCATATTACATTATTAACTAGTGCAATGAAATAGTCTTGTTGCGATGTAATTAATAATGTTTATACGTTTTGAATATAAATTATAAATTAATTTAACAATTTTATACTATTTTAACATTTTAACCATTTTTAACCATTTTTAACAATAAATTATATAACATTTTAAACCATTTTTTTAGATTCAAAGCACGTAATATTATTAATCATTATGTAATCGTATTGTTTATGACATTTCAATAATTGAGCACGTTAAATACCGAAAAATATTTTAAAAAATTTGTTTATTAAATTTATTCTGAAAATATAAAATATCAAACGCAGCGTTGTCCTGATTTTTTTGTTTCAAGATACGGAATCTGCAAATTTAACACAACTACTGTTCAATAAGTACCGTACATTTTGTCTTAAACGAACCATTCATACAGCTACAATCCAAAATTACAACAAAAAAAATGAAAAAAATAAAATAAAATCTAAGAATTTATTGAAAATATGAAACGATGAATAATTCTTAGTACAATCTTCTTTATACTTATTGTACGAAAAAAAAAAGAGAGAGGACTTTTATCAGACTCAATAATCCTCACTCAAAAACCCACCAATCTTATTCTCTCTATCATAATTATTAACATTGCTATTATTATTACTGCAATTATTATTATTATAATTATAAATATCATTATTACTAACATAATGATTATTATTATGACTACCTTCACCCACCAAATCATTACCACGTTCACCTCTAAACGCATCGTTTTGATCCTCTTGTTTAGTTCCACTTCCATGTTGAAACTGATGATAATAACTTGGTTGGTTATTTGACGGCGGCGGCATAACTGACGGAAGTTTAGAGAGAAGAGCTTCTAAACTGCTCATTGACGGCGTTATCTTCATCGGAAGAGGTTGTTGGGCCTGTGGTTGGCCCATTAAGAGACGTTGATCAGAGTGATAAAGGTGTTGTTGTTGTTGATCAGGAGAAACTCCAGGGAAGTGCCACGTGTCGGAAGGAGAAGCGTTGATGAAAGGGTAACCAGATGATGAAGGATGTGGAAGTAATACTCCTGGAATGCTTTCTATGTAACTTAGCTTTTTCCTTAGCGTTACTACATAGCTCAAATCCTCTATTACCTTTAAATATTAATATCACATTTAAATATTAAATTCTCATCATCATCATCATTATTATTATTTTTTTTATATATATATAT
>KE151473.1:84231-117701 GCA_000411095.1 Aethionema arabicum
GAAATAAGCCTGCGGATCTTTTCAGGACCGGACCGGGGTAATCCGGTAATTTTTGGTCATTGATTTGAATACATGTACAGAAATTCAAAAGGATTATGCGCGGAGTACAAGGCGCTCTTATTGTTGCTTCAATTCTTCAGATCGTTGTTGGTTTCAGTGGTCTTTGGCGCAATGTAGTAAGGTTAGCTACTAGCTAGTAGATTCTTCACACCAGCGCTAGTTTCTGATCCTGATAGTATATGTGGTATGTTCTTTCGTTGTGCTGCTTAGGTTGTTGAGTCCTCTCTCTGCAGTTCCTCTGGTTGCGCTTGCTGGATTCGGACTTTATGAGCTCGGTTTTCCTCTGGTGTGTGTGTATAGCTTTTTCATCTCTAGATTCGGTCTTAGTAGAGAAAATTTCTTGATTCGTGACCTGTTCTTATCTTACAGTTAGCAAAATGCGTTGAGATTGGATTACCTGAGATCATCCTTCTAATCGTATTCTCACAAGTTAAGATCTGTATATGCTCTTCTCATTATTCAATTGACCTTGTGAAAAAACACCTTACCAGATTCAGTTTTTGGTTTCTGTAGTATATTCCTCATTTGATGAAAAGAGAAAAGCCAGTTTTCCATCGATTTGCTGTGATTTTCTCTGTGGTTATTGTCTGGATATACGCACATTTACTTACCGTTGGAGGAGCTTATAGGAATACAGGACCCACGACACAAACCAGCTGCAGAACAGATCGTTCTGGCCTCATTAGCGGCTCTCCATGGTAGAGATTTCATGTCTTTTTTTGTTAGTGACATTAGCAGCGCTTTAATTACACTTAATGCTGTAGGATTAGAGTACCTTACCCTTTTCAATGGGGACCTCCAACGTTTCATGCTGGTGAAGCTTTTGCTATGATGGCTGTTTCATTTGTGTCACTTGTTGAGGTACAAATACAGTTCAATGTAAAGAAAACTTTCCTTTTTCTGTAACAACACTAGCAAATGTTCATGATCTTGTTCCTTTGGATTCATGGAATATAGTCCACAGGAACTTACATAGCTGTAGCTAGATATGCAAGCGCAACTCCGCCTCCACCTTCTGTTCTCAGCCGTGGAATTGGCTGGCAGGTAAGCTCAAATCTCCATTATAATAGCTCTCAATTTGTGTATTTGACACGTAAATGTAAGCAAATACATTTGCAGGGCGTTGGCATTCTTCTTTGTGGATTATTCGGAGCAGGAAATGGAGCTGCTGTATCTGTGTAAGAATCTTTATTCAATCACTTGACAATACTTGACATGAAATTTGCAAATCCAATGACTTTTCTAATCATCTTACAGAGAAAACGCCGGTTTGTTAGCGCTAACACGAGTAGGTAGCAGAAGAGTAGTTCAAATTTCAGCAGGCTTCATGATCTTCTTCTCCATTATGGGTAATCTTGCTGCTTAACCTCTCTAATGGCTTCCCATGTTAGAGATTAACTACCATTTTTAATGCATTTAGGTAAATTTGGGGCTATATTTGCTTCAATTCCAACTCCTATTGTTGCAGCACTATACTGTCTATTCTTTGCATACATTGGTAACATTTCTTGAAACTCCATCTTTGCTTAAACCTCAAAATTAAACATTTTTAAAGGTTCAAAACCATGGAAATTGCAGGTGCTGGTGGTCTAAGTTTACTTCAATTCTGCAATCTAAACAGTTTCAGAACAAAGTTCATTCTTGGATTCTCAATCTTCATGGGTTTGTCAATACCACAATACTTCAACGAATACACAGCTGTCAACAAATACGGACCTGTTCATACACGAGCAAGATGGGTACAAAACATAAACAGAATCTCTTCTTTTTTTCGATATTTTCGCAGATTTATAAGTAACAATCTTCATGTTTTTACAGTTCAATGATATGATCAATGTTCCTTTCTCATCTGAAGCTTTTGTTGCTGGGATTTTGGCGTTCTTTCTTGATGTAACTTTGTCTTCAAAAGACAGTGCAACGAAGAAAGATAGAGGAAGTTTGTATTGGGAACGGTTCTTGTCGTTTAAGTTAGATACTCGAAGTGAAGAGTTTTACTCTTTGCCTTTTAATCTTAACAAATACTTCCCTTCTGTTTGATAAAGAGTCTTTCAAAAGACCTTTTGTTAATAAACTGCGTCCCGTTTTTTTAACTCCACGTCATTGGAATGTGCACATCTTGCTGTTTTCTTCGTATGAATGTTAATTGGTTTATTCTTGTGGTTAAACCAAACCGTAAAATTAGATGATTTTAACGTTCGGTTTTTATGAAATTTCGAATCTACCGGTTTAAGAGTATACCGGTTTTGGCAATTCTCGATTGGTGTGATATTTAGATAAGATTATAAATTGTTTTTTTTGTATTTAATTGTCTTCTTGAAGAATTTTGAATAAATTCAAAAAAGAAAGGTAAGTTGTAATGATTCATAAATATTTGATAAATTAATTAGTGTTGCCGGTAAATCACGTGATTAAGATTATTGATGTTGCTTAAAGAGTATACCGGTTTAGTTAATTTTCTTCTTCGAGAATTTTAAAGAGATTGAATCATTGAAACAAAAACGAAGAAATAATGATTCACATTTATTAATTAATTGGTATTGCTGGTAATCACGTGATTAAGATTATAAATGTTGCTTAAAGAGTGTACCGGTGTTAGGCTAATGTTTGACATTAAAGTTTGTGTTTTTTTTCTTTGAAAATTGAAGCAAATTAAGCCACAGAAATTGACCAACCAATTTTTTTTTTTTCAAATATTTGAGATTAATTAATTTAATTTAAGATTATAATTACTCATGAAATAAATGTTTTTCAGTGAGAATGTGATGACGGGGAAACAGTATTTTACCTACTCATTGATTAAGCCCAAAATACAATTTAATATATTTAATAAAAGCTGACAATATTAGAGTAGATATTACTATTATTATTATCAAACAAAACTATACCATTAAAAAGCTGAATATATATATAAATGAGTTTCAAGTTTCAACAGAGTATCTCTGGTCAGAAGATTACATGTACTTTGGTTTTTTTTTTCAATTATTATTTGTCGGTTAAACGAATTTAGAAAGTCCTTTTTCTAATAAATTTATGAAAAAAAATAAAATTACATACTGAAAAAGTAAGTGGATGTGTAAGACCACTCGTGCAGTATTGCACGTTTCAACACCTTATTTGCTATCCAGTTTGGAATTTACTTAAAACCCACACCACTTTTATTATTTTTATATGTTTAATTAACTATTGTAAATGTTTATTTTATTTTATAAGATTGTTCACCTAATAAAGTTGTTAATATACTAGTGTATTACTTGGGAAAAAATTAAAATACTATTACTTTGTTAGTATGTGAGGAAAATAAAATAATTTACAATTTAGTTTGTGATTGCTTAATTTAATTAAAACAACATTTGGAGTGGGTTGTTGTGAATATTTATATTTAGTAAATAAATAAAAAAGTTGATGTTGGTTGGTTTTTTTTTAATTTGGATAATTAGGCTTAATTAGGTTAAATGAATATTTCATAAAAATTATAAAACATGATCCATAAGATCTTCAAGAGTTGGTGATTGCTGATGTAATATTCTGATACGATTCTCTTTGTCGGAAAACGATTTGACTATCCACATAATATTTCTGTAAATTTTTTTTTATAGATTTGAAAAAACTATTTTATATTAAAGATTATAAGTCTTTGTTGGATTAGACTAAGACTAAGTGTTTAACCAACATTAATTAATTAATGTCTCAAAGGACTTACGATCCGAGTTTATATTAGTTTATTAAACTACATTAAAATTGATTTTGTTACTTATTAATAAGAAATTATCATATATAGATAACTAATTACTTAATTAGTATAACCACAGATATATATTAGTTAATTTATTTACGACTAAGAATTAAGAATTATACATATTAAAAAATCTTGATATTTTTTGTTTATATATATATATATGAAGGGAAATATGTAAAAGCAAGTAATAGATCTTTTAATGTTTAGTGGCAAAGGTACAAAACGACATTATAAACCTAACTTTTGATGCTTCTTACGCATTAGTCCATTTAGTAATTGATTCCCTTATCTATATTATAAACATTCATGACATCATAATATAACTTGAAAATGCAGGCCCATTAAATAAATGAAACTTATTAATATATAACACTAATTTGGAAGAAAAAAAAATATCACTAGGTATATATAACACTAATTTTACTCATTTATATGATTAGAAATTTGGTATTGAAGAGATATATTATTATAATTGACAGTGTTTATAAAGTAATAATTGTATAATTTAAATTCATTTTATTTTGGTAAAATTGAAAAATTTGTATGAATTTTTGTAACTTATAAAATATCATATAAAATTGAACATGTTTTCTCTACATATGCATAAAGCAACTCAAACATTAATAAAAACAAAGAGTGATTATTACACATCACCTGCCCTTTTTATACATCAAATGATTATTTTTACCTATAAAAACTCATATATAAATATCCACAAAATTGAATATTAGTACATAGCATATAATACCGATCGAAATCTAGTCTACCGATATTTATTAATGTTGCTTTCTTGTCAAAATATAAATTAAAATAAATAATTTAATTGGGTGTGCAATATAACGAAAAGCATATATATAAATATGAATATAAAATTCATTTTAAGAAATTGACATAAAAACATAGTTTAGGTTCGTAAACCGTCGAATTAATGCTCTCATTTTTATTAGACATATAACATTGGACCACCGTGTATTAAAATCCCACCATCTAATTTTTATTTGATTATATCTAATTGAGTTCAAAAATCTCTTCTTTTTCAACGCTTGATATTTCATCTTAACAATAATATTTAGTAACATAGCTAAATTGAAATAAAAACATTATAAATTCAATAAAATATTTGCTATACTTTTTTTTTATATAAACATAAATTATATTCTCTCCTTTTTAAAATATAAGGTGTTTTTGTAACGCATACTTATTAATAACAAAAAAAAACTAAAATCACTTAATTATATGTATAATTATGTAATTAATAATTAAGTTAAAAGAATCTAAAGTATGATCAAAATAGTAAAATGATATCAATTTTACTATTAAAAAAAACAATGTTTCGAAATAATTGTTTCTGCTAAACACCTTATATTAAAAAAAACATAAAAGGATTTAATTTAGTGAAACATGTACTTATATCATCTTCAACCTTATTTTAATTTCTAAAGGTAAGTTAACGAGTTATTATATTAAAAAATGAGATAATTTTGATTGGACAGTTATCGAATCTGTAGGATATTTTTATATAAGAATTAAACCTATCTATTATAGTAATTATGTATATATATATATATATATATAGATTGGGATGTACAATTATAGTAATTTAATTGTAGTGAAGAAAACTTGAAAATGAAGTTTCGATTATATTAAATAAGATGAAGCTCCCAACAGCTTCACATGGCACACACACTCTGACCATTTTATCAGATCATGTATTCACACATGTCTACAAAATGATTTACTTGTTAATTATTAATTATTAATTATAATTATATAACCTAAATCCTTTAGTTTGGACTCAATTAATTAATCTAATAAATAAATTAATTATTTCACGATATTTTGGAAGACAAGATGGTGTGAAAGATAAGCATGTAGCTGGTTTTTGTTTGTGTTTAACAAAATTAAAATTAAAATAAATAAAAATGTTGGGTGGATTAAAGACCAAAGGACATGATTTAGAATCTAAAATCTTGATTTATTGCGTGTTGGTCGCCGTACAATGTCACCGTATATTTGCAAATCAAGATTATTATTATTATTATTTTAAATATAGAAAAATTAAAAGTTAGTAAATTTTACAAAAAAAAAAAAATCAGTGAATGATTGAATGTAATTGGTGGGGACGTATATATATAAACTATGCATCCGTGAAGAATCCTTTTAAATTAAAAAAAAATAACAAAAAAATTAAAAAAATAAATAATGTAGTATATGATTTTAAAAGGGGACACTAATGAGTCATGAGTCAATAGTAGCTTTTAATTATTTTAAAGTAAATTAAATAAATAAACATGCGATTTATTATACTAATTCGATATTAACTCTTAGGATGTTTCCTTAGTATATCCGAATCTTTGGTCCTACTGCTAATTATCTACCATTAATGATGTCATGTCCCTTAATTATTTACATACATTTTTAATGAAACAATCGCAGAAAAAATCGTTGATTTTCTATGTTATTTTAGTTAAATCAAATACTAATTTTTAAAAAAAACCAATTCATTGAAAATTACCGATTATTCAGTGATACGTTGGCTATGGCATTTAAAACAAATAGTATTGGGATTACGATATTTTAATTTTTTATTTGATGAAATAAATTTTGAACTATCAAAATAAATTATAAATTTTTTAACAAAATCAAAATTAAACTCTAACTACTAAATTAAATCCAAAATTACAATCAAATTTCAGGTTAATTAGTTTGTAAGTTCATGTTTAATTTTAATTTTAAAATTAAAATCTAGTTTTAAAATTTTGGTTATTAGAAAACTCCGTTATTAAAATTCATAGTTTTTTTTTTGATAGTTCATAAAGTTTAAATCAGCTTAATACAAAATTATAAATATTTTTATACTCTTACATTTATGGTTTGAATTTGTAGTCAATAGAGAGAGAAAATAATGATAAACTTTAGAGATTTGTTAATTAAAATTAATTATCACGCTTAATAGAGTAATTACTAAAATCTAAGGTAGCTTAACCTCTAATCATTTCTAAAAATCTCATAGTTGGGTCGTCATATGATTGAACCCTAAGGCCCTAGCATACACTCATCATTATAAAGTGCTCTACCAATTTTTACACTATACTATATTCTCCTAAAAAGCATCAAAATAGTCACATTTTTTTGGCTTTTTTTATTAAGAAAAAAAAAGAAGATGACGATATCATAAGATAAAATTAAAATATTGCATAAAATTAAAATATTAACACACTACAATGTTGTTGGTGAACTCTAGGACCCTAACCTCAAAGTCTAGCATATTTGACTATGATGATGATGTAAATTACATTATCTATTTTTAAATATTTTAGCAAATTACTATTCAAATTATAGGTTGCTTTTAATTTTTAATAAAATAAGTCATTTTTATAATTTTAGATTATTTCAGTCCTTATCTAAAAAATATATTTTTTTATCATTTTAATTATTTTAGAAATATGTGTATTTATAATAAAATAAATCAGGGAACGTAGAATGCAATTATTGTAAAAATATATATATAATAAATAAAAAAGAATATGAATTAAATAGACTTATCAGAAGTTGCAATGTCCTTTGTCCACCCAATTCTTAACCCTATCTACCCAATTTCTGTATTTATTCTTTTTAAAAATATTAAAAAATTTCATTATAAATAATATTCAATATTTTCTATTTGTACTGTTCCTCGTCATAAGTGGTACCAAAAATGCGAAAAAATGAAGTGGTACCAAAAATTAATATATTTGGATCTATTAGTTAAGTCATCGTTCAATTTATAACTTTTGGTCCATGGTCCAACTTCAAACTTGAATTATATGTTATTCGATCGTTCTAATTTCATAATAATTTGTTAAGTAATTAATTTAGTTATAGTAAGTGTAATATAATTCATGTGTTATAAATCATATCTTATGAATTGTCAAATCAATTAACTTTTACACGAAACCTCAATATCATCATATACATAGAAATAAAATCACATGTCAATAGTTATCTGAAAAAAATAACAAAGATATAATGCAATAATTTATATAATTTTTTCTCCTGAATATATTAATTCATAAATTACACAAAATGACAATTTTTGTCACATTCACTTTCTCTGTTTATCATTTAAATGTTTATAAGAATAAAATTGCCAAACAATCTATAAATACCTATAAAAAAATACATTATCAAATAAATATACTAAAATATTCTATATTGTGAAAATAATTGAAGTACTGTTAGACGATAGATTTTCTTGAATTTAATAAATTTAGTATAAAAAAGAAAAGTAAAAGTCAAGGGAGCGTTGTAAATTTATTATAAGAAAATGGAGCGTTTTTAATTTATGACCATTTCTATACACTTCTTCTTCTTCAATATTCCCCAAAACACGAGTAAACGTGAGAGATGACCCATTCCTTCACATTATAACCATGCTCAAATACGATGCACTATTATTAATGAAGTTTTTCAAATATCAAACTATATTTATATGTATACAGAAATTATGTAAAAATAAAATAATTAAAACTACAATTTTCTTACACTAAAATACTAAAAAAAATAAATATTTTGTGGTAAAATTAGAAAACTATAATACATTTATTTTTACCATTTTATATGTTTTTGCTAAAATTACACACAAATTAATAAATTAACAAAAATATTTTTGATTTTTAGGTTATGTTTAGCCTAAAAAATCTTATATTTTGAAACAATATTTTCTCATAAAATATTTAATATTCCTTCTCTTTCAAAATATAAGGAGTTAATTTTTCCTCTCAAATTATAAAAAGTTGTATGATTTCAATTTTCAATGCATAAAAAGTTACTTTTGAACAATAATATTCTCATTTTATTTTTTTTATAACTGTAGTTATTACCTAAAAAATAATGTTATTTTCGTCATTTTGATGATTTGTGTATTAACCTTAAATACCATATATAAAAAACGGAAAATATAAAAAATAGGAAAAAATTATGATCATTATGATTATTCTTACGCATCATTAACCCCAAATGACAGTGCATATAAAATAATCATAAGCTAAAAACAATAGTATTAACAATTTTAAATATAATTTCGAATTTTAATAATAATTTCACATGTCTTATAAGCAAAGTAGTCTAGTGGACCAAACCCTTCACGCTGTCCCGATAAAGACTCTCTCTCTCTCTCTCTCCTCTCTTTCTCTCTCTATTTCCTTCACAGAGTCTCCTCTCTTTCAACTTTGCTCTGTTTTTTCTTATCATCACTCACCAAAAAAGAGTTCTTTTTTTTTAATTTTTTGAGAAAAGAGTGAAGAAAAGATGGGAAATTGTCAAGCGGTGGATGCAGCGGCGTTAGTTTTACAACATCCCGACGGTAAAATTGATCGTTATTACGCTTCTGTTTCCGTTAACGACGTTATGCGAAAGTACCCTGGCCATTACGTTTCTCTTATTATTCCGTTACCGGAGACGAATATTCCGGTGACTACTCATGATAAGATTCAGACTAAAGTCGTGAGATTCACGCGCGTTAAGTTACTTAGACCTACGGAGACTCTTGCTCTTGGTCATGCTTATCGTCTCATCACTTCTCAAGGTTTGATTTTTAATTTTTAAAAGATTGAAACTTTTTTGAGTTTTGAATTTGTTTTATGGATTTTGATTAAATGTTTGATTAATTTCAGAGGTTATGAAGTTTTTACGAGCGAAGAAATACTCTAAGACGAAAAGACACCAGAGTGAGACTACTACGACGGCGGCGGCGGTGGTGGAGAAGATTCTGACACCGCCGGAGAAGAAGACTTCTGAAGAATCTGATAAGGATTTGGTAAGGAATCTTGATTTAAATCGAATTTAAGAAGTTTTGCTCTGTTTTTGAGCTTAAAGATCCTAAAAAGTTGAGAGTTTTAGGGATTAATGAGTTTGATTAGGGTTTCTTTTTGTGATTTACAGGAAATTAAAGAAGAGAAACAACGTCCATTGTTAACGAATTCAGCTTCATCGAAATCAAAAACATGGAGGCCATCATTACAAAGCATTTCCGAAGCTACGAATTGAATTATGTGAATGTGTTGTGTTCTTTTTGCTTGAGGAACAAGAAAACAGAGATATCAGAAACATGGAAAACTAAAACAACAAGAAGAAGAAGAACAAACTCTTTCTTTTTCTCTTATGCTCTGTTTCTGGATATTTAAAAAATAGGGAAAAAATCAAAAAATTATTAGATTAAAAAAAAGATGTATAAAAATCATCTGCAGAGATTAAGAACAAATCCAACTTTTTTCTCTTTGTAATCGTTTAATGTACATAAAGTTTCCTCCCCAAAAATCGATCAAAGAAGAAACTTTTAATTTTTCAACACCAAAATTTGATGTTTTTGTGAAGAATGGTTATGGTATTGGTAGGTACACATCATCTAAAGCATTTATGAACAAAAATTAAACCGGATAAGATCACCGTTTTAACCGGATTTGAACTAAACCGATTTGGTTCTCTAAAATCATTTATAGACCAATCACTTTTTGGCCTTATCTAAAGTTTAATTTCTTTGTGGACAGAATCTTGAAAATGGCTGCTTCATCATCAATACCAATTCTCTGTTTCAGATTCCATAATCAAACCAAGATTCTTCATTTCAATTACTCAATTCACAAATCTCTACTTAGTTTCCACTCTTCATCTCTCATCTCTTTAAACAGTGGCCGTAACGAGTTCAAGATTTTACCAGAAGCAGCCATCGCCGCAGACGACTTAGACGCGGCGGAGGAGGAGGAAGAGGAAGCTTTGAATCCTTCTGTTACAGTTAACACTAAGCTTTACTTTGGGAATTTACCTTATAATGTAGACAGTGCAACACTAGCTCAAATCATTCAAGATTTTGCTAATCCTGAACTCGTTGAAGTTCTTTACAATAGAGATACAGGACAAAGTCGTGGATTTGCTTTTGTAACGATGAGTAGCCTCGAAGATTGCAACACCATTATTGAAAACTTAGATGGAACTGTAAGTCCAAAAAAACAAAGTTTGCAGCTTTATAAAAAACCCAAAAAAACAACGTTTTTGTGACTTTTTGTTGTTGTTTTTTTTCTTAGGAGTATCTTGGTCGAAGTTTGAAAGTGAATTTTGCGGATAAACCAAAGGGTAATAAGGAGCCGTTGTATCCAGAAACTGAGTTTAAGCTTTTTGTTGGGAATTTGTCATGGAGTGTTACTTCTGAGTCATTAAGTGAAGCTTTTAGAGAGTGTGGAGATGTTGTTGGAGCAAGAGTTGTGTTTGATGGAGAAAGTGGGAGATCTAAAGGGTATGGTTTTGTGAGTTATGGTTCTAAAGAGGAGATGGAGACTGCTTTGCAGTCACTTGATGGATTTGAGCTTGAAGGTCGAGCTATTCGGGTTAATCTTGCTCAAGGGAAGAGATATTGACACACACAAAAAGACACTTTTTTGTACATTTTGAGTTTTGTTTACACTGGGTTTGAAGTAAATTTGCATGATTTGTGGTCGGGGATTGGAAAGTTGTGGGGTGGAATTGTAAGAAATTAAAGTTGAAGGGGAGGAAAGAAATAAAAAAAACACATTTTGAGTTTTTATACATTGAAATTGAAGTAAATACATGATTTGGTTGGGTCTGGGAAAGATGTGGGGTGAAATTGTAAGCAATTAAAAGTTGAAGGGGAGGAAAATTAAAAACAAAAAAAAGATACTGACAATAAAAAAACACATATTGTACATTTTGAGTTTTTTTTGCATAGAAATCGAAGTAAATTTTTACATGATTTGGTGACATTGGAAAGTTTTGGGGTGAAATTGTAAACAATTAAAAGTTTAGGGAGAGAAATAAAAATAAGTTGAAAAGTTGTGGGGTGAAATTGTAAGAAATTAAAAGCTGAAGGGGAGAAAAAAAATAAAAAAAGATTAACCTGTCAGACAACCGTGTGACCGCCCCGGAGAGGCAAGCCTAGCCGGGTAGCGATCCTCTACAGCGCGGAACACTCGAGAGAGCATCGTAGCCGTTAATCACACTCAGATCACACGGCCATTTTTCATCAACCAGGTTTGAGGGCCTGTCTCCTTAGTAATCAAGGATACAGAGGTACGAGCCTATAGAACAGATCCTGTTCAAGTAAGGTCGTGACCAATGCTTCGACTCTTGCACTATATAAACAACCTCAGTTATGTTTATGTAAGCGATGTGGGATAAAAGGAACAATTTTCCTTCACACTACGCTGTCGTTTTATAAACAATAAATACGCTGCGTTTTAGGATAGTGAGGGATTTGCCTTCACAATACGCTGTCGTTTTAAGAGTGAATTAAAACTTAAAATTGAGGTTTATCTGTTTCTCTTTTAGCTTAAACCCTAAACCCTTTTGGATTAGGTTTTTGCCATTTTATCCGCCGGATAATTTTAGACTCCATTTTCATGAAATTCTCCGGTTGCTTTGCCGGGTAGATTATTTCGAGAATCCGATGATTCTTTCACGCTCTGTCTCCGTGCTTCATCTATGCGGAGTTTCCTCAGCTCCTAAGCTCCTTTCCCAGAAGTTCAAAGTCTCCTTCGCGCTCGCTTATAGCTCCTCAGCATCATCAGTTCCTTTGCGTTTGATCTCTCTCAATCGAGCTAATGCGAAATGGATTCGTGGATTTTCGGCAGCTAGATCTGCTACAGAAGCAGAAGTGGAGAGAAAAGGTAATGACACGTTCTTCGCTGACGACGCCGTTTCATGGAAATCTCTAGGCTTATCCGATCGGGTATCTGAAGCTCTTCGTGATTCTGGTTTCGAAAGACCATCTCTTACCCAGGTGAGTTACCAAATTCTGAGGTGAAATTATAAGAAATCAAAAGTTGAAGAAGAGCAAGATTTCTTCTTATGTTTCATCTGATTCTTGATTGTTTTCCTTTGTTAGGCTGTTTGCATACCTTCTATAATGTCTGGGAAAGATGTAATTGTTGCAGCAGAAACTGGTAGTGGTAAAACACATGGATATCTTGCTCCAATTATCGATCAATTGTCGAATACAACTCCTGATTCTGAGCATATGGATGGTGAACAGAAGCTGAGATCACTGAACAAAGTCTCTCTTATTCTCTGTCCAAACGTGATGCTGTGCGATCAAGTGGTAAGAATGGTTAATGGTCTCATGGGAGACGATGGTACTCCACTTCTCAGAGCTGAAGCTGTTTGCGGCACACAGGTACCTAACCTTGTGTACAAATTTCTTTGTAATGGTTAGAATGTAGCTGAATAAGTTCGGTTTTGTTGCAGGGTTGGCCAGATAAACAGCCTGATATAATTGTTTCAACGCCTGCTGCTCTTCTGAATAATATTGAGCCTAAAAGAAGGAGACGTATGGATTTTCTTCGATCTGTTAAATCTGTGGTATGATTTCTTGTTAGTGATGCTTTGGTACCTTGTTTTTGAGAAGTGTTGAAGTTATAAACCATGTTTGGATGACTTACAGGTTTTTGATGAAGCTGATATGCTTCTGTGTGGGAGTTTCCAGAACCAAGTTATCCGTTTGATAAACATGTTGCGGTTTGATGAGAAACAAGTGTCTCGTTTGGCTACATCTGAACTCAGCAAACCGGTAGGAATTGATGCAGAGTCTGTAGCACAAATTGATCTTGAAAACGAGGATGATGGAGAAATCCAAGATGAATCTTTTTCTGAGGAAGAGGACGAGGAAGAGGAAGTTGAGTATCTTGATGATACCATAGAAGTACCTGCCATTGAAGCTGAAACTGGAACTGGGTCAGACGTCAAAAGGGGATGGAGAAGAGTGAGAAAGATCTATAGCCGTAGCAAGCAGTACATTTTCATTGCAGCAACACTTCCAGTTAATGGAAAGAAAACTGCTGGAGGAATTTTGAAACATATGTTTCCAGATGCTGTTTGGGTTAGTGGAAACTTTCTTCACCGAAACAGTCCAAGGTGAAAATTTCTCCCTTTCTCCTTCTCTGTGTATTCTGCACCATTCCTGCATCGCTCATAAGAATCTTTAGTCTATATTAACTTTCATGGTAAAAGTTAAAGATGAAGAGATGAATACTTAACTGGTTATCTGCATCTTTGTTATGTTGCAGATTAAAGCAGAAATGGGTTGAAGTCACGGAAGATACACAAGTTGATGCTCTTATAGAGGCTGTAAGAAACAGTCTTACACCAGAAGCATCAGAGAACAGCAACAACATGAACATAGACAGGACAATGGTGTTTGCCAACACGGTCGAGGCAGTGGAAGCAGTAGCTGATATACTGGAGAAAGCTAGTATCCAGTGTTATCGTTATCACAAGAACCACAAGCTAGACGAACGTGCTACTATATTAGCCGATTTTAGAGATAATGGTGGTGTCTTTGTATGCACTGATGCTGCTGCACGTGGAGTTGATGTTCCTAACGTTTCACACGTTATTCAGGTGGCTTTTTCTTGTTTCAACTCATTCCCTCTTCTAAGTACTCGTCTGTTCTTTACACACCTGTAAAACCAAAGTGAAATTGTTGGGTGATTGCAGGCAGATTTTGCAACCTCTGCAGTGGATTTCCTTCACAGGGTAGGTAGGACAGCTAGAGCTGGGCAATATGGGACCGTGACTAGCCTATACACAGAGGCTAACAGTGATTTAGTAGAAGCAATTCGTCAAGCAGTGAAGATGGGTCAAGCAGTGGTATAGTTCCATCAAACTCCATCTTTTAATCATCCTAGTAGAACATCTTCTGTGTTTCTGCATAAATGGGTTAGTAATACATTCTTCTGTTAATGTGATTTGAAATCTTCAGGAAACCGCCTTCAGTAGGAAGAGAGGTTTCAGGAACAAGCTTAAGAAGAGAGGTAAAAATATGAATCCATTAGTGTAAAACATTGAGGGGAAAAAGAGAGTCTGGCTTTAAAAGTAATGTGTTTTTTTTGTGTTAATGTTTCAGCCTTTTTGAAAGCTGAAGAAGAAGCAGAAGAACGTCAAGCTGTAAGAGTTTAAGAACACAATGAATGTATTTTATACCTGGCTCTGTTGGTGTGTTCACTTCCATGGCCTTGTATATAGAAACTACGGCCAAATCAAATAATCGCTGTCTTCTTATTATTCCAATATATGTTTTCATGTTCTTCTCCAAAAGAGCATCTCTTTCTATGAAATTGAACTGCTTGAAGCATTTTGACACTCATCGGGAAAAAATATGAGACTGGTTTTTGGTACAAGATTAAACCTGGAAGAAGTTGTTCAATGATTATCAAAAAGAAGATAGAGATGTTCAATTGAGTGTTTCACTCACTAGAAGAAGATTTCAACTTCTTTTTCAGTCATCTCCAAAACATGATCTCTGGCATCAGTTAGAGCACTCTGCGTGTGGGGGACACGAAACCAAAACAGAACAAGCACTTGTTAGTACCCAAAAAAGGGTGTAAGAGGAAGAATCTTATGTGTTTGTTTATTATTACCTGTCCAAACTTGGTGATGAAGTTGTTTCCTAGGTTTATCGATGTAACTGTAACATCTTCATTTGCCTTTAAAGCTTGAGCAATGGAGAATGCCCCATCATCCTGCAGATATAACAGAGGATTAAGAGCTGTAGATTACTATATCTCTATGCTTAAAGTTCAGAGAGTAAGAAAGAGAAGCAGAGTTCTGTTTTACCCGAATTTCGTTGAATCCTAAATCTATGGAAGTCAAAGCTTCATTAACTACTTTCAAGCTCCGAGCTAGGCAAGCAGCACCCTGAAAAATAATGACCACTTAGATTATAACCAGAAGACTTGGGCAGAAATCTTTAAATTACTTAAGAAACTGATGGAATCTGTATGATGGAACCTCGTCTTTAAGTCCATTTGCTCGCAAGTCCAGTACTGATATTGTGTTGTTATATCTCAGTGTGTCAGCAATGAATTCAGCACCTTTAGCTGATATCTGCGAGATGTATGAGTTCATAACTCTAATAAAGGATTTGGAAAAAAGAAATCGTGAGGATAGGCTTTACCTGGCACCAACCAAGCTTGAGAGTCTTTACATTTCCATGGAACTTAAGAACTTCGGATAACGCTTTGGCTCCGTCTGGTCCAATGGGGTTATAACCAAGCTCTAGCTGAGGAAATGAAAGGATTGCTAATGTCAATATCTCCGAACTTTATAAATAAACAAATGATAACGATTTATGGCACTTACAGTTGTAATAATCGAATTATCTTTCAGAGCTTGGGCTATGGCAGTAACTCCCTCGG
Source organism: Aethionema arabicum (assembly GCA_000411095.1). NCBI lineage: Eukaryota > Viridiplantae > Streptophyta > Magnoliopsida > Brassicales > Brassicaceae > Aethionema > Aethionema arabicum. The sequence goes on from KE151473.1 coordinate 100,210, forward strand.
CATGAATATTGTTCCCTCCCTATTGTACAAGCATGAGGCAACATTACTAAGTTTGGACTTGAAAAGAAGAGCTAGCGGAGAAGATGGAGCTACAAATCAAAGGGGATTCACTTCTCACCACATCAATTGTTGCAATGGTACGATTTTGCTTTAGAGCATCTGCAATCTTTTCGGCTCCCTATCATTATTGAAAATTATTAAGTTAGACAACAAAACATAAGAAAAAGAGACGATTGCACAACAAAGAGATATAGTGGAGACACTAAACAGAAGTTATATCAAAATGTATTTACTGTTTTACCTCATCTCCTATATCGTTCATGTACAAGTTCAGCCATAGTAAGCTCTTGCTTCTCTTCATGTATTCTGCTATGTAGAAGGCTCCCTTTGCGGTTATGGAGTTGTTTCCAAGGTCTAGCAGAGCCAGTTTACCTGCATACAGATACACATGTCAGTCTAACTGCAGAATTCACTAGTTAGGAGGTAAGAAAGAGTTATACTCGATGTATTAAGAGTGTTCTATGAAAGACGCTAAATGGAAACCTTTGTGCGATGAAAGGCCCGCCATCAAAGCACGAGCCCCTTCATCTCCAATGGAGTTTCCATGTAAGTGAAGTTCCTGCGTGTAGAGCTTAATCAGATCAACAGTTGAAGACAGTAATTCATTGATTACATTTGCTAGTTCTGTAACCTTCATTTACCATTAACATATCAAGTTTACGTAATTCACCATACAATCCATCTTTTAGTACAAGATAGAGTCAGTTAAAAGAGTTAAGAAATCAAATTTACCCGTAAAGACTTGTTGCCCTCAAGCCCTTTAGCTAAAGCATTGGCACCCAAAGCACCGCCATAGTTTCCACTGAAGCAAATTATTCAAAATATTGAATGTCAAAATACCAAACGTAACAAAAAGAAGAAGCAAAGGTAACAAGAACAGCTATATAGAATCTAAAACCTACTTCAAATGTAAATTCCGTATTGTGTTATTCTCAGCAAGTGCTCCACCAAGACTTGTGAATCCCTACTTCCATTGCAAAAGAGACAAACAGCAAACTAAACATATTCAATTCATAAAGCCGGTTTGTACTCTGAGATATGAGGATACCTCGGATGAAGAGAACCCACTTACAGAATAGTCAATCATATTGTTGTTCAGCTCAATGACCCTTAAAGTTGGATTTCTCTTCAACAACTCCGCAATTTCTTTTGCACCCTGCACATAAACATTGGGAGGAGTAAGCCATAAATTCTGAAGTACATTGCCTGACTAAGAAAGCCCGAAAAATCATGTAAATTACTACCTCATCACCTAAGTCGGTACTGTTCAACTGGAGTATCTCTATGCTGGAATTTTCCATCAATGTAGCACATAAAGCCTGTCAATATATACACACATCAGCGAGAAATGCACACCTCAAGAATAAGCTCTGTGTGAATTAAGAATATATGATTTTACAAAAAAATCTAGGGCCTGCGCTAGCCAGAAACTTAGGAAGTTTATTGCTAGTACTTGATATTCCCACTGACCTTAGCTCCTTCATCTCCAATAGGGTTTCCAGAAAGGTTTAGAACCTTTAACACAATATTTGACTGAAATACACCATCAAAGGCTTTCACTCCTGCAGCTGTAATCCCATTTGCAGCAAAACTAACTTCCTCTACTGTCTGAAGCATACGGAAGCTGTGATTAGTTAACTAAACTGAACTACAATGAAGCTCGCTTCATGGAATGCAACTTTCCAGGTATGACAAAGAGTAACAACAAGATTTTAAAATGTTTTCAGATTAGACGTGAAAGAGACAATTACCTGATTATAACCAAGGCTTTCAGCGAGAAAGAATAGCCCTTCATCTCCAAAATTGCACCCTAAAATAGTAGTACGTCAGAAGTCAGCCATATCCGTTGGCTCCACAACCAGGGATGATTTTTTTACCATGATTCATGAGTCTCTTATACAAAATCAACAAAGACTAGACAGTTACGATACCAAATTTCATGCTATATTCTACGCCACATTGGGTACAAATTATGGATAAAGATCAGTAATAACTAATCTAACATGGATGTCTGAACTATACAGTCGGCAATCATTGAACCGAACCTGACATGTCAACACTTCTGAACGACCGAAGTTCTTTAGCAAATTCATTCAGCCTCTGTTTGGCCTCTCTATCAACCTTAGCAGCAAAACCCAGTAACAAATTTGTGCCAGCGCCAATTGACCATTTCACTCCCTGTGAAGCAGATTTGTTTTCTCCTGCAGGAGTCTTTGGAGACTTTGGAGACATGAGCTTCTCCACCAATTTCCACAAAACTGTCAGCTGAAGACACAATTAGTATAATGATTGAGAAAATAACACCACAGAAGAAGACTTCCGCAACTCAGCATGAATTGCAATACACAAGTTTATTAGCCATGAGATTCCAACATATACTCAGTAGACTAGCATAGCCTTGATTCTAGGGTAGAGACTGGCAAACCTCTAGAGGTCAAGCATTATAAGGAAAGAACTAAGTCATATTGATACTAAAAGATCATGTCAACGTTGACCCCAAAGATGACATTCATTGACGTCTTTTATAGCCCTTGGCAGGAACACAAATCAGAAACGAATACTTCAGCTGAATTCGACTAACTATCACATATCCACTAAACTATCACATATCCCAGCCTTTCTCAAATAATGCAACTCAAAATGACTCATCAGAGAAACCCCTAGACAGTAGCAATCCGAAACAACTTCAGATGAAAATGGCAAGCTAAGCCAGGTTTCTTCCAAATACTTATAAAATCATGACAGACGAAAGCAATTACCGAAAGTGACGACTACAAATGAGCCAACGGGCAAGATAGACGACGCAATTTGCTTCACGGGAGCATTAGAAAAACCACTAGCCGCTTGTGACTCTTTATAAGCCCTACGCTTCGAGCCTCCTTCAGAGTTATACGCCGCCGTGATAGCCGGAGACCGGGACCTCAGCCGACAAAAATTTACCTTAGAAACAAACAAACCCTGACTCCAAATGGAGTCTCCCAGCATAACAAACGGCAATCCATTTCTCCTCTGCCTCAACCGCACAGAAACCTTCAAATTCGAGCGCAAAAAAAAAAGAAATCAAAAACCAAAACGAACTAGAAAGCAGAGTGATATACTTGAGTAGGATTACTTTCGGAAGAGAGAGTAAGCTCGTGGAAGATGACGTCATGAACACCGGCTTAATCACGCATGAGGGCATCCAATCCTAGACTGAAGCGGCGACTTGGAGAAAATTGAAGATGAAGATGAAGTTCGCGCTAAAGGCTGTGTTCTTCCAGAAGGGTCGGGTTTAATCGGGTCAAGTCGGATCCGGATCCGACCGGGTCATAAATCCTAAAGATTCAGAAACTCGCGGGTTATATCATTTTCTATTGGGCCCTAGTGAAAAACCAAATATCCTTACTCGTAACAGAAATTGAATCTGTAAAAAAAAAAAAAAAACTAATTCGACTATATACGTAATAATTTTATCATTTTTTTTGGTGGATTTATAATTTTATATATAATCTGTAAATATTTTTTTTTTGTTAACATGTATATAGAGAATCATACATTGTTTTTTTTTCCTCAGGTTTTCTTCTTGTCTTGTCTAAGCTGTATATTATACCATTTCTTCTTCTTCACTTTATCTTGTTCCCTAACTGTTACTTCTCCTTCTTCTCTAGGCTCTTTTAAGAGACTATTCTTGCTCTTTCCCTTGCTCCAGCTCCGGTTCTTGCTTGAAGCTTGCGGCGGGAAAGTAGTGTACGCCGCACATATCTCGTTCCTCCGCTTAAGAAGCTCATCTATCTACAAACACAAGATTCCTGTAACCGTGAGGGATATGATTTAAAAGAAGAGGACTAAGAGGTGATGAATCAATCATCTCTTACCTCTTGTACTTCTCCAGCGCATTTGCTTGCCATATCTGTGAATTGTGCAAAGACCTGGAGAGAATCTAAGTTAGAAACTCTGGAAGTGTGTCTGGAATCGATAAGAGATGAGAAGAACAAAACCTCGTGATATTCAGATTCAAACTTAAGTAGCTCGGTTCTTTTAGAGACTATCTGCGCTTCGGTGGACCGGAGATCCTCCTTCTCGTTAGTGAAAGGAGCAGATGAGAATATTTCTAGAGTGTAGCTTACACTTTTGAAAAAATTGTCACCTGGTGAAACCAAGTGGGGTTATTCCGGTTCTTAGAGTGTGGACAAGCTAGTACTTAAGAAGTGTAAGAACTGAAACTACATACCGTAAACAGCAAAGACATGAGATCCAGCCTTTAGTTCAGAGATCTCAAATGGTTGAAATGCATCTAGCTTCTTAAAAAAACCACTGTCTGGATCCCTTGACAAAGCTCTCTATGTTCAAAAGAGCGAAAACTGAGTACATGGTGATCAAAAGACAAAAAAATTGAGGTATGTAACTGAATTATAACCTTGTTATCGAAACGGTACACAGGGAATCCAAAAAAGTACAACCCTGCAGTTGAGAGCTTTCCTATTTTCCTGCTATCTTCCTTTTACAGAATGAAGAACAGGAAGAACAATTTAGACCAAAGAAACATGAAAGCCAGTAATTCAACTGAACCATTGTTATTGAGCAAACGAAGAACATGAAAGTTCATACCTGCAGTGCCAAGCTCAGACCTCCATTCTCTTCTAGATCAAAGTAAAGCAACTGAAAAAGCAAAAAGCAAAATCATACTTGATAGCAGAAAGATTCACAAGGGCAGGAGATTGCAGAAACGAACTTTGAATTTGTTTTTGGCAGATGACTGCACCCTACAGATCAATCCAGCTTGGGCTTCTTCCTCAGTTAATGTAAGAGAATAAAAGTGAGCAGATTGCTTTTCCACCTGCCAGAGAAAGCAATATCAGCATAATGCAAAGAAAGCAAATTCTACTTCTACTTAAACTATCTTTAACATACTTTCCTGGACACTGCTTGCCCAATCACAAGAGGTAAAGTAGTAACGGTTCCATTCAATGCCTCCTCTAATAAATTTGCTGATACAGTTGTCTTGATTTGCACACCAAGTTTACTGTGTGGAGAAAAATGTCAAGTTGTTACTAAGTAAAGAGGATATTTCTCTTCAGAGGCATGGAGGGTAGAGATGAAAAAAGTTACTTGAATAGTGCAGCAAATATAGTATTAACAGCTCCTAAGCTTGAAAGATCCAGCTCAAGATCTTCATTTTCTTGACCTACAGCCTACATAAAACACCCCAATATAAGACAGATGTGGGCAAAAGCGCATCCAAAGAAGAACAACGTTAAACACAGGAGTTGTATGATACTCACCTCAGAGCCAGTTGCATCATATTGGCGCCGATTCTCTGGATCAGATAAGAGATCATAGGCAAATGTTATCTCCTTAAACATATCAGCTGCAACTGGATCATTTGGATTCTTATCAGGATGGTACCTGAATAGCTAAACTTTAGTGCAGGTAGCAATTAAGATGAATCAACAACAAAGCAGAAAATGAAACATATACACGAAGTTGAATCCACCAAGTGATCTACTTAGAACACAGTCAAAGTTTCAAGCTATTGCAGGTAAAAAACAAGAGAAAACAAGAATTCGAGAAGAAATAACGAATTGATCAATGTTTAGAAAGACCTGAGAGCCATTCTCCGATAAGCACTTTTGATCTCCTGATCCGTAGACTTACTGGGGATGCCCAGTACTTCATACGGATTCCGTCGGAGCTCATCTTCTCCGGCGTCTTTCTTCTCCGATCTCGATGTCCGATTAGGCATTATTCAGCAATGGATTTTCCTCTCCAAAGCTAGATATCAAAACCCGAAAACAAAGCTTGCTTCGGAGCCTGAAATCGTTAAGAATCAGATTCCCAAAGTTGTGGGGATCTTCGCCCCCGTGTCCCCAGAACTTCCCGGAAAATTTGAAAGTGGGAAAGAGAGCATGCCTCGTGAATTGTGGTTTCCTCAAAAGCATAGGAACAGAGACAGATAGAGAGAGAAAGAGAAGGAAGCTCCATGGGGAAAACCCCACTAGGGACTGAGCTGGAGGAGACTTTCAAAAACAAGACAACAGAGAAGAGACATAAATTCCTTTAATTATTTATTTAATCCCTTTAAATTTCAAACTTAACATTATTTATTATAACGCCCCAAGCTAAAATTCAAGGTTACTCCTTCGAGCTCTTCTCTTTATAAATCTGGAGGACTTAACACTGATAATACCTTGAAGAGATCTTGGAATGTTGCAGAACCTTCAGTTTCTTTAACCCTAATTACATATTTTCGAAGCTCAGCAATTCTTTAACCCTAATTACACAAGAGGAACTTCTATGAGATTTTTACCAAAAAAAAAAAACTTTTATGAGATTATAATAGAAGAAAAAACAAAAGCAATGCATCTTTACAGACAAAGAAAGAGGGAAGCATACCTTGATTTGAGATCATTCTTCATAAAAATTGTAGATACACCTAAAGTCGCCATTGACATCGCCAATGGATGCTATGAACAACCTAATTTAGTTCCACAAGTGAATTTTCTCTTTATGAGTGCTTATATGCATATCTCTTTATGTTATTTCTTCTTCTTCTTCTTCCTCCGATGTTGAGAAACCTCCATTCTCTTCTGAATCCAGTTCCAGAGATTCATCCTGATTCAGATAATTTCATCTCAGAGATGCCATGGTTCCTTTTAACTAATCAAAGCTTTTCAGGAGAATTTCGTTATACCTCGTCACTTTCTCCCGAATAATAACCAGATTCATCTACTCTCAAGTAAAGATTCCCTCCCTCTCCATTGTTCTTGCTGGTTTCTGTATCCTCCTCCTGTCCCCAATTTTCATCAAAGTTTTAGATAACATCATCCAAGATCAATCGATTACAAAGCAGTTAACTTTAATCAAACCTGTCCAATCTTCAACAATTCAATCCTTTCCTCTAAATCCATGATATGATACTTCAGTGCCTGTCAAAATAATAAACGGATATGATCAAAACATAATCTTCCATGAAAGAAGCGTAATTAATTACACGTAATTTATCATTTACTTCTCTTCTTTGAAGCTCAATGGATCGAGCAAAAGCCTTTTTTCTTGTCAGTAAGTTTTTAGGCCTAAGACGAAACGGTAACTGATAATTCTTCCCACGATATAGTATAATTGCATATCCTTTCAAGGTTTTATCAACAGATACTAATACTCCACCACTCTCAGCTTCCAAGGAGATAGCCATATGTCTAACTTGCGGAAGAGTTTTCCCTCTAACAATCACTTTAACGACTTCCCTATGTTTCCAGTGTAAATGGATGTTTTCTATGGTACCATCATACACTTCACGTCTTCCTGTAAAACGTTATAAAAATATGGCATTTAAGAGATAGCTTTTGGCCTTAAACATGACTTGTAAGATGAGAGTGCTTACCAACAAGAAGAAAAGGATCCATACTCAAACCGATTTTGCGGAAAAGAAGTCTTTCCTCTTCTGTGATTATTTCTAAATCAGTTGGGAGTTCTGATGGATCAAGATCTTTCTGCACTTTAGCTAACTCTCTCTCAGCTTTTCTGAACTTTTGCTTTGCCTAGAATTATCAGATCAAATGAATTCAATCACAGTTCAAGAACGAAGCAGTGGAGAGAATTAGATAGGAAAAGAAAACTCACGTAAACAAGTCTTAGCTCAAGATCTTTAATCAGTGCAGCTCTTTTGACGGCAGCTGCTTCTCTCTTGAGCTCCTCGATATCGATGCTGCTTGCTTCTGGTGCCCACCGAGAAGATGCAGCTATAGTCTCAGCAAGCGTACCAGCTATCAAAGGGGTTTTAGGTGATTTGGCTTGTAATATTACTCTATTTGAAGCCATTTCTCTCACTTGATCCTCTTTAGTTTGCAGGACTTCAACAATCTCCTTTTGCCTCTCAGTTAATGCCTCCGCAACTACTGGAGGCATGAAGTCATTGCCTCTGTAGAAGACAATGTACTCCTTGTTTCTTGAAAGAAGTATACCACCAGTTAGCCTCCTAAGTTCTTCGGCCATTCTCTCATTCCGCGTGTTTTCAACGCCACGTTTAATGGCTATCTTTGCAAGGGCACTTTTTTCCCATAGCTTTGTCATAGCCTTAGCCAAACCTTGTAACTCTCTGTTTCTCCCTGCATAATCAAAGAAACATATGTAGGAAAACATAGTAGTACTAAAAGAAAGGGAGATTTAAAGAAAGCGGGAGAGGTTTTGAGCATACCTAGAGCAAAATGTGGTGGGCTAATCCTAGCAAGCCTACGCATCTCTGTCATTTCCTGGTTAGACAAACAAGGTTTTACTCTATGTGGAAGAACTCTAAATGGGACCTTATATCCATAAACGATTGCAGGAAGCTTGTCTGCGTCGACAGGTACTGGATCACATCCTGTCCAATCATGAAACCTTGGACCAAGCTCGTCCAACAAATGGTTCAGCTCACAAAGCTCAGACAATTGTTCTTTAGGTACATTCTTTGGGTAATTTGCATCCTCTGGTATGTATCGTCGCACAACCTGAGCTGAATCACTTGGTTCTACATTTTGATGGACCTCAAGATTGTTCTGTTTAATAAATGATTGAACACATTGGAGCTTATAACTTATCCCCCGGTATAGCACAAGTGAGCTTCCTGACCTCCATATTACTAATCCACCAGTTTTCTTCTGTTAACACCACAACAATAGACAAAACACATATTTCTTAAAAGGGAAACTAAGATTTCAGTCCATCAAAATTAGCCATCTCATAGATTCAAAGGCAAATGGGATCAAGTAAAAAGTTTAGCATCTAACCTCCAAAGTTTCATGAGTTCTCTTCATGTTAAGAGAAAGAGGTTCTTTGAATTTCAACTTCACTACTTCATCAACTTCCCATTTCTCATGAATGGCTTCCACCAGAGCCTGTGTAATCCCAGCAGACCCTACTTTGATTCTCTCAACCATTCTCAGAGCTACATTCCTTAACCTTCTCAGTTCATGTTCTGGTACTATCCTTTCAGCATCTATTGTAGTCTTCCTCTTCCAGATTCTTGTATCTTCCCCTGAATCTATACCTGTTTTGTCTCTATCATTGGAATCCAATGATTCTCTTGTTTTAGACGATTCAAAACCATTTTCCTCCTCCTCATCATCCTCTCCAATGAAATTATCTACAACCCTATTGGCAGATTTGTGAAATCTTCTATCTCCATTTATACCAAACCTATCATCAAATTTGGAAGATGGAATTTCCTGCTCGGAGCTAGACTGGGATTTTACTACTTTAGACTCATTAACCCATGGAGCAGACATGTTTCCGCTTGGCCTTGGGAAACTCAATGACTCACTCGCGGAAAACGGACGACTGGTATCGGCTTTCTTACCGGATAAACGATAGCCAGAAGACGATTTTGCTTCTGCTTGCTCTTCTTCGTCGTATTTTGCTTCTTTTCCTTCTTCTTCTTCGTCTTCATGAGGCTGAATTTGATTTTCCTGCTTCTGCCAAGGATATTTCTCATTTTTAGGGCTAATACGAGAAGACCACTTATCACTAATCTCTTCAAAAAAACCTCGTCTAGGTTTTCTCTTCTTCTTCCTCTGGTGAGTATCGATATCAATGGCGGCTGCGATAGCACTCAATTCATGGGCGTTACTGAAGCTATGAAATCTCAGTCTCGAAATTACAAAATTATACTTAAAATTCGAATTCCTATGTTGTGATTGAAGAGAATAAGATGGCGACGAGAAAATAGAGTGGGAAATCAAAGAGAACTGACACAGCGCCATGGATTAAATTTTGCTATAGAAGATAACTGTACTTTATACCATCCATGACTCCACAAACGACATCGTTTCCGCAATAACAAAACGATATCGTTTCAGGATAACAAACGACATCGTTTCCGCACAGTAAAACATCTTTTGGCACAGTAAAACGACATCGTTTGGCACAAAAAAACGATATCGTTTTGGCACAGTAAAACGACATCTTTTTGGCACAGTAAGACGACATCGTTTTCGTCATGATCTTGATCATTTTTGTGATTAAAACGACACCGTCCGTTCTGGTCTTGCAAAACTCTGCAACTTTTCAGTAATACCTGCCATTTTTGTGATTATAAATTAAGATTACAAGAAATAAAGACCAAAACTTTGATTCGATTCTCGTACATAAATAAATGTTAATAGCTCATCAAGCTCAAAACTGTTTTCGCCATTGGTAAAACCACCATGACACATGTGTATACTCACTCCTTCAAGCTCTTCTCTTCTTATACGATTTGGAAGAGGAAGACGACTTCTTATCACTACCTCTCTTTTTCGCAGATCTATCGAACCCATTTGACTTCTCCTTATTAACCAATTTATTAGATTTAACACTTATAATACCACTTGAAGAAATCTTAGAATTTTGCAGAGCTTCAGCTTCTTTTTCTCCAATTACATATTCTTGAAGCTCAGAATCCAACAATTCCTCTACTTTCTCTTTCATCATTTTCTCCTTTTTAACCCAACAAAAGTACTTCTTTCAAATTAAGACACAAAAATCTGAAAACATTTTATACATTTAGACGATTAAGAAGAGCAGATTATATATACCTCGACTTGCTTTGCTGCTTCTCGTAGATCATCGTCCACAGATACATTATGTGGCTCAAGCACTCTCTGCAAACCATATATATATATAAGCTTTAGTAAACCAAACACCTCAAACACCAAGTAAAGCATTAAAAGTCTAATCTTTGTTGTTTGTAGGGAATACTGTATTTAAACTCTGAACTTAAAATGGTTTTTTAAAAACTCAACTTTAATAATCGGGTTCTCTCACCCTAAACCTTACTAATCAAATTTTCTAAACCGAAATCTCAAATTTAAACTTGAAATTATAGTATAATAAATCTAAATTTAGATTATATTTTTTTAATTAAATTTTGATGTTATGATTTAAGTTTATGTCCAAAGTTTCATTTTGATTTTAAAAAATCGGTAGGATTTAAAAAACTCGGTTTTGATAGTTCAGAGTTTTCTTCACCAAGCAGTAATAGTTCAAAGTCTAAAATACCATATTCTCTTGTTTGTATTGTAAATATATGTTCTTATGATGATAGATCCAGTAAGAACATGGAGTTACCTCTTTCAAACGAGGGAACGTTGACTCAATTTCCTTTGCAGCGATTCCATTTAGATAACTGTACAATTTCTTTGCAACTTTTAGTAAAAGAGAGTGAATTTGTCCCCTCTCCAGCTGCATTTGTCTCTGTAGGTTCAATTTAACAACATTCAGATGTGTTTGCAAGTTTTTTCCAATATCAATGGGAGCAGCTGCAACTTTCATCATCAAAGATTAGAATAAAATACGTTACCTCAATGCAAGAGAAATCTGACTCCTGCAATCCCAAACATAGCAATACAGATGCTTGGACATATGACAACGATACAGGAAGCTTCTCTTCAAAATACTGATGTGCTAGTGTTTTGCAAACGTCGTAAACCTTTCAAAGATATCATTCCAAAGATGTAATTATAGGCAGTAATATTTAGTTAATAGACAAAATCAGATTGAAATCTAACCAGATTGAAGTCAGTAAGATTGTCGGTATATGCTCTTAGTCTCTCCAAGTCATATGGTGAAAATATACCGTCAAGTGACGTCAAAAATCCGTCTGATGGATCCTCAGAAGAATCAACTTCTGGGAAATTGATCTTTGGGTTTAAGACACTAAACAAAGAAAGATATGAGAATAATATTCTTGGGGAAAATGATATTTGGACTGATATGAGATTGTTTGGTGCTAACCTCATTGCAAGTTTATAATCCATCTTTTTGAATTTATCACTCAATAGCTTAGAGAATCTTATCCTGAAATCTAAGCAAACCAAAATAAGATGTTAAACATTAAACTAAATATAATTATAAGATGGAGAAGTTCAGTTCTTGAACAAGAATCAACCAACCTTTATAAAAGGGAGCAAAGAAGCCCAAATCATCGGATTCGGTGACCTCTAATTCATCGTTTTTTAACGGTTTTAGAAGCATGCATGTGTGCTCACCAGTCACAGCACTCTGATTCAGTCACACGGAATCAGTGTTAAAAACCACTACTCAGAAATGGAACCGCATCAAGAAAAGAGGGAAAAGATTCTCAACTGGGATCTGGCTAACGTAGAAAGGAGCAAAATTATGTTTTCTCCAAAACCGGAAAAGGTCCAAAGTAAGCCCAAAGGAGACACCAATGTAGTGTAGCTTCTCAGGTCGCCGATCTTGGAGTGGAACCAACAAAGGTGGAAGATTCGTGCGAGGCTTTATCTGCTCCTCAAGCATAGAAACCTGTCGAAAATGAAAGCAGCTAGCTAAGAATGCAGAATCCTGCACTAAGAAAAATACAAATCCCACATAAATATATATAGAACAAAATAGAAACCTTCTCAGCAGCTTCAGAAACTTTAATGGGTGAATCTTCTGCATCAATTTCATCATCTGCTTCTGAGATTGGAGCTATTTGTCCCTCAAAATATCTGCACATGACAATCGATATTGCGAAGAAGATCTAATGATAAGTACAAAGTCTTATTTTTTGAGGATAGAGCACATCATTGATACAAGAATTTACCTGGTCAAGAGTTCAACTGCAGCAGAACCATATCCCATCTACAAAGCGGACAATCAGAAACTTATTAATAACTCAAAAAGCCTAACTGTACAGGATTACATGACGAGATAGGAACTTTACCTTCATGGCGTTAGGGTGTACTGCTATCCGTACAATCCGAGCACCGGAAAGACTTGGAAAGACAGTATCCCGGAATTGCTCACAAAATTTCCATGGGATTTGATCTCCATATGGAGAATGACCATCTCTTAAACTTTTCAGGGCTGAGTTTCGTGATATTTGTCCTTCGAGACAGACCTGTAAATATCAATTACAATGATTACACACATTAAGAAACGATCACCAAATAAAATCTGGCTAGAAACCATGATTTTACTCAAAATGGAAGAACAAGACGGTTAAACAGATTAACAATTTTTATGTGTTTTCATTTCATGAAGACCGATGATTCATGTTTTAGGTGAATATGAAGCTAGTATCAAACTCCAATAGTCTGATGTATCAACAAACGAACAATTTAGTAATAAAGTTCCTATAAAAATGCAGAAATATGTACCTGGATAACACATAAGATATCAGGAAGCTTGTTTTTGGACTCATCAACAGGACCTGTGTTACAAAGCAGTTAGATAAAACTCCACATATTAACTAAGTAAGACAAAGAGGAAAACTTATATATACCAAGCAACACAAACAAATGATGAGCAGGAGCATCGGCCAGCAATTGAAGATCATTAGGAGAATTCTTGTAGTGAGAAGAGACAAAGAGTGCCATCATTCGCTGCAGGATGCAAAAATGTCAGGTTTTTATCCGATGCAAAAGGATTTACAGTTTCCAATCAACCAGTATTACCTGTAAAAACAACTCACTGTCTTTGTGATACGAAAATAGTGTGTCTCTGTTCACATAATACAGATCACATTGACTTGGCAGAGGATGGCTACAAAAAAGAGAAGATACATCAACTACAAAATTTACTAGATAGATAGCAAATACACTATTAAATTTCGAGCGAACAATACATACCAAGCGGGATTGGGCAGAGAAGCAGCAACATCAAGGCAGAGTAAGCCATTAAGCCAGGATTCTATTGGATCTCCAGAAGCATATCTAATAGACTCATTGAGTTCTATCTTCTTGTAAATGCAACCTGTCCACAGAATTTTTTGAGAATCAGGAGACTTGTCAAAATCATGATACACATAAACTAAAGCCTAAGAAAAGTAGGCCCTGCAAAACAATATCAGTTTAGTAAATGTGAAGAATTCCTCAGATACACTATTTTGCAGGGATCTTAAGAAAAATTGAAACTCATGTTCTTCAAAAAGATCGTTCGCATATATTCCTCCAAACTACAATTGCTCTACTTTAAAAATGAACACTCTACCTAGATCATAACAAAGGAGCTAAGTACTGAACACACAATGAAAAAGTATAAGAAAAAAATGCTAGAAGCACTGTCTTTTATCTTTCTAAATCAGTAAATAAGCACATTTGAACGATTACTCTAAGAATGAAAGCAAGATGTAGGAGTTAAATACCAGAAAGAGAGCTTTCAACACCAGTGCCAGGAGCCCGACTTTGCTCTTCTAATTGTTGGAGGAGTTTCAGGGACAAAGATCTACCAGTGCCTTCATAGCCACTGACGGTAGATGATAGGAAAACTAGATAAGGACCAAGCAAAGACTTCACAACTGGTAAGGGAATAGCTGCCGCTTCATCAATAACCAATAACTCAACTTGCGAGAGCTTCTCGTGCTCGTGAGGTTGTATATACTAAATGAAACAACAACAAATGGAACAAGTCAAATATGGACACAACCCACACCTTAAGAACAAGAAAATACAAAATAATGATCAAACCTGGATAGTTTGTCTGTGTTGCTTGAAGATATTTATCCGTACAATCGCTTTCTTGAAGTCAGGATTCGTGCTTTTCACAACATCATAATCAAGGTGCTCCTAAAAAAGGATTTAGAAGGTATTGTTTAAGAAACAGATATAACTATACATTATATTATAAGGTAAGTCTGCATATTGTGGTTTGGAAAGACATTAATATTACCTTATATTCAAGTGCATCAAAGCCTTTGCAAACAAATTCAAAGAATGTCTTCAAATTGTCTGGACTTGGCGCAGTTATGTAAATGTTGGAGTACCTATGAGCAAGTAGATCAAATCCCAACGGTTTAACCAATATCCATGAGAATTATACTCGATCGTAAAGGGTTATGGAGTACTATAGTTACAGAATTCTACCCAGCAGCAACAGCCCCGGCAACAGCTAAACCAAGAGCAGCAGATTTGCCACGCCCTCGACTAGCTATCAAAGCAACAATACTGCGTAGAGCCTTATCTAGAATCGCATCAAAAAATGTGATAACAGCTCTACCCTACAAAAAAAAGTAAAAATTAAAACAATTACTTATCATGCCACACAACACAAAACAACATTAGCAAGACATATATGCAAGTGATTTGATTTTTTGAACCTGGTCCAATGTACAACATTTCTTGATTAAAGGACCAACAGGAAAATCATCGCTTAGATCATCTTTCAAACTCTTCAGGTCCCGTTCTGCTTCAGAAAGTCCCTCGGAATCCTTTAAAATAGCACACACAACATTAAAAAAGTTATGGATCCTAAATAGAATTTGGAACATATTTTCTAAATAACTGCATACCCTCACAATAGGTGTGTTACGAAGATTACCTTCTGTGTTGTAACTTGGGCAATAGATCTCATATGTGAGGAAAGTGGCAATATATTCAGCTCATCATCCATGACAACACAAGCTTTACATGATGCAATTGATAACAGAAAACGTTCATTGAAACGGCCAGCAGCCTCAGAATGTGACTCAGTTCGAAATCTATCATGGACATCCTGGTACAAGAGAGTTATGTAACAGTCATCAGATACTGTTTTCTCCCGCTTTCTTAAAGTAAGCAATAAAAAGTCTGAGAGCCGTGGTTCATACCATAACCATTGTGCATAGACTAGTAAGTGAAGCAAGTGACCGCAGTATTAACACAATCAGACCACCACCTTCTACCGTCTCTATTGTTCTTGCTAGTAGATTTGGGGTTAGAGCTTCAAAATCCTGTAAGATGCACATGCCAAAAGTATTTCCTAGAACTCGTTCTGAATCTTTGTACAAGCAATGAGTTACTCTCCCGACATCAAGCAAACGTGAGAACGCATCTAGTTTCTCTGGATCTAATTGTCCTCTTTCCCTCATTCTCTTCAGCTGCTTCGACCGCTTTTTCTTGTGACTGCAAACAAAACAAACTCCAATCTCTCAGGGAAAAAATATTCTCTGAACTAAACAACAAAAAACGAATGGCTCTCAACATTAACGCTTTAATCTACTCTCCATTCAATTAAGAAACTCCATAAAAACTTTGCAATCCTTCTACATTTGCCTATCATTATTCGAACCTGCTAATGTCGAGTTTGTCCTTGTAACACCATAACACGCTTGGATTGGATTTAATCACCGCTTTAGACAACATATGATGAAGGTTGACTATCTGTCACAGAACGAACAAAACCCACAAAAAAATCTTGAATTTAGTCTCCAGATACCTAATTAATCTTGAAGTGGAAAATTTCCCAGAGGAGAAACATCTAACCTGATCACGAGACTTGTCACCGATGATGACAAACATGGAACGGTGTCTTAGTTTAACACCGTTTTCAATCAGAGTCCTGATACGTTCGTCTACCTTCTTCCTCATTCTAGCAAACACTACTTCTTCTGCCTAAGTCTTAGCACAGACGAAAACCCTAATCAGATGAAATAAATAAAGAAAAAAGCCTACGTTTTGTAATTTGTATTGCCTATGCTAACTTAAAACATTGTATAAAAGGTCACTGCCCACTTGTTTGACCTAAAATTTCAAAAATTTTGTGAACATCAAAGGAACCAAAATTCAGTAGTTTAAATGAGAAAAACTCCAATGCATTTGGGGTTATTTTTGCTTTATCAAAGATTCGGCAAACTAATTGCTATTAAATTCTAACTAATCTAGGTTAAAAATTTCTGGAACAAACAGGGTTTATCAATTTTAGCTTCAAATAGACATAAACCTCAGAAAAAGCAAAAAAAAAAACATCGCCGTTTAGAAATGAAATCACAAGGATACGAAGAAAGCTAAAAGGAAAATCAGAAAAAGTATTTACCTGAGACGATGACAGAGTTCCAGAGACAGAACGCGGCGGAGAGGACTGAGGAAGAAGAACAAACGGCGGTAAAGGTTTATTAAAAACGGTCGTTAAATTTTAATAGGGTTCGGCGTTGCCACAGTTTCCTTTTTTTTCTTTTTTTTAATTAACCCGGTTTTTTTTTCTTTTTTTTTGTCAAAGCTGTTTTTATTTGATAAGCATTTACACAAGTTAAATTCGATTAAATTATTTGGATCGGAAAAATAATCTATTTGTTTGGGGTTAATTTCCATTAATTTATTTGGCATTTACTCCTTTTTTATTAGTTTTTTGTAATCATTATATTAAGTTTTTATTTCGTGTGTTACAATAAATAATAATTTGATGTTAGATCCAAATATATATATGTATATACACAAATTTCTCTAATTATAATCGACATGTCAAACATCACATATTTCATGGATCATGTCCAAATGAAGTAATTAAAATTAAACACAAAATAAACAAAACAACCGATTTATGCATAGTTTTTTCATAATATTAAATACATCCAACAAAAAAAAAGTCAATCGCAAAAGCGTTTCTATTATCAACAGCAATAGAAATAACTTCCAATTACATAAGCAAGAAAAAAATTACATATATTCATATATAATTTTTTTACAAAATGTAGCATATAATCTCGCAAAAAAAAAAAAAAACATAGAATCATGTAAATG
>KE151473.1:118659-131169 GCA_000411095.1 Aethionema arabicum
ATATATATATATTACATATTTTAATATTATATTTAAATTTATTCATCACATCATGGATAATTATCCGTGTTTTATGTACATTCCAATTGTTAATTTGTTATGGTTTCGTACATTGGGTCAGATTATCTTATATCTTTGGAGTTGGACTTTAATTTACTTAAATTCTCGAGTTTTGATTATAGATTAATATTTAACAAAAAAAATAAAATAAATAAAGAGTAATTATATCTCACAACAAGTAATTACTTCGCTTGATATTAATTAAAAATTAATAATCACAGGCGAAAATTTGATGCTAAACGCATCGTTTTTGTCGAAAAATTGGTATCATAAATCGAAAAAGAATACACACGTGGCGACCGTTAAGAGGCTAAAGATCAACCCTATCTTCTTGCGGACGATATCGCCGCCGGCCTCATTTCCACCGCTGGTTTCTCTCTGACGGCTCGGAAGTGAACTATCATCACCTCCGTTTGGATTTCCTCCGTATAAGTGTTGTATTCCTTCTATATCATCCTTTGCTAATTCCACTTTGCGATCTCCGCCGGATATCGATGGGTACATTATCGCATCTTCCACCGAAGAGTGCCCTAACCCTAGTAGATGCCCGATCTCGTGAACCACGACTGATTCTAGATCTACGACTGTCGTTACCGGAAGTATCCCCCGGCTGATTTCGCCTTCTGAGATTAACCAATCCTCTTCGCCGTCGAGGTGGAGCATCCCTGTAGGCGGTGATGAAGCGTGCGCTAGTGTTCCCAGTGCTCCATCGAACGGTTCTCCGTCTCCATGGTCACCGGTGAAGAATCCGATCACTATGTCGGCACCGGGGACGAACTCCGAGCGCGTGAAATTCAATGGAGTGACGGATGCCCAGCGCGTAAAAGCGCGCGCGAACACGCTTTTCACATCGTCGGTAAGATTGTTCTGCGGCATGAAGGCGTAGCTCAGATCTCGCTTCCGTTTCGGCCATCGGGGCTTCCCTGGGAAAAACGAGTACCGTTTTGTTGTTCGTATTCCAGACGACGATAGCTGAAACTTCTTCCCAGCGTTCATCTCCGAGATTCCGTCAATCATATCGGGGTTACCGCATCTCGGCTTCACAATCTTCCGTATAGTAGACACGTCGAGCTTACCAGTGACCTTGAGGTTAAAATTCTTCTGGTAAACCTTAATTGCAGATTCGAGCACGTCATCGAAATCTTCAGTAAAGTTTCCGGAGCCAAGATTTTTACCGTCAGAGATGTAACCAAATCGACGAAGGTATTGTTTGAGTTTGGAGAGGCCATCAATTTTTTCACCGACATGACAACCGGCGAGCTTCTCAAAAGTTCCCCAGGCGTTACGAGTAGCGTTTAGGAACTTCAACGGTGGTACTGAGGAAATGTTTGAGTAGAATTTACCGGAGATCGGATTCAAGATAAGGAGGTAGCAAATCGTTAGCAGAAGAAATCTCATCTTCCAGAGAAGCTATACAGAGATTCAGCAGACGCAGAGTTGAAACGACGGCGGAGACTTATAAAGACGCACTTACTCATTGTCGAGACATCCATGGAGTAATAAAGTAACCATTTTTCCACACGGTATTTGTTGACTTTACCAACTACAAAGCATTTTTGATCTTTGAAACCTTTTTATTTGATTTTTTTATATACAAAGGTAATGCATTATGATCTGAATTTTAAAATCTGCAGATTCCACAGGTGTTTTTCTTTTAAATATATAGAGATCGATGTTGAGATCATGAGAGTGGCTGGTGAGTCTAAGTCCATTAAGAAACGATATCCTCGGCTGTTTGACCTTTTAGCGCTTCTTTGGACAAATCACCAATGTCTCCGATCTCAATTCCAGCTCTCCCAATCGGCTCCGGTCAACACCTGATGCCGGTTCTTGGTTTTGGAACAGCGGCGTCTCCGCCTCCGGAACCGATGGTTTTGAAGCAAGCGGTGCTGGAAGGAATCAGGCTTGGGTATCGTCACTTCGATACGTCTCCAAGGTACCAGACTGAGGAGCCGCTTGGAGAAGCCTTGACGGAGGCGGTTTCTCTCAGTTTGGTTTCATCTCGATCTGAGTTCTTCGTTACTTCCAAGCTCTGGTGCGCCGACGCTCACCAAGGTCTCGTTATACCTGCGATCCAGCGAAGTTTAAAGTAAGTCACAACTTCCTTTTTCGATTAGTAAACGATTTGAAATCAGATTGTAGGGAATATATGAGATATTGCACGACTAGACTAGCTACCCTGATCTTTGGACGACTTGAAATGCTGATGATCTCTTTGATATAGACTTGGGTCATAATGCAGTTAAAGATTTCAACATACTCTTGACTCTTTTCTTTGGTCAGAAACACATTAAATTCTCAAGATCATTAATCTTGAATATGTATCAGTAATTCTGGGTTTGGAATGAAGTTACAAGAGACTCTTCTATGAGCAATAATCATTCAATGAAGAGGTTGTTGCTCAGTCACCCGAATTGATGAGCAATTTCAAGCTCAGATTAACCATTGATGATCAATAATGCTCCAATTTTACTTAAATGTGTATGGAGTAACATTGTCTTTGTACTTTCTCTAGTCCCAATTTACTTATTGTGTGTTATCTCTTGACAAATCATGTTTTACAGAAATCTAAAGCTGGATTATCTTGATCTCTACCTGATTCATTGGCCAGTGAGTTCCAAACCTGGTAAATACAAGTTTCCAATTGAAGAAGATGATTTTCTACCAATGGATTTCGAAGCAGTTTGGTCTGAAATGGAGGAGTGTCAAAAACTTGGACTTGCAAAATGTATCGGAGTAAGCAACTTCTCGTGCAAAAAGCTCCAACACATCCTCTCTTTCGCCAAAATCCCACCCACCGTCAATCAAGTAAATTCTTTCCCTCCTCTAATCTACCTTCCGTTGACTTATAACTGAATCCCATGTGTTGACTTATAAATGTTAAAAGGTGGAGATGAGTCCAGTCTGGCAACAGAAAAAGCTAAGGGAGCTTTGTAAGGCAAACGGTATCGTTTTGACAGCTTACTCAGTGTTGGGATCGAGAGGTGCCTTCTGGGGAACTCACAAAATCATGGAATCTGACGTTCTTAAAGACATAGCTGAAGCCAAGGGTAAGACAGTGGCTCAGGTATAACCATTTAACGCCATTGATGCTCATGAATCCCTGCAAACCAAATTTGAGACTTTTTATCTAATCCATACTACTTCAGTTTCAATCGATTTTGTGAATGATTGATGAAACAAATTAGGGTTTTTTTGTGATTGGGACAGGTGAGTATGAGATGGGCATATGAGGAAGGAGTAAGCATGGTGGTGAAGAGTTTCACAGTGGAGAGATTAGAAGAGAATCTGAAGATATTTGATTGGTCTTTGTCTGAGAATGAAATGCAGAGAATCTCGACAGGGATTCCTCAGACCAGAATCGTGGTCGGAGAAGTATACATCTCAAGAAAAGGACCCATAAAAACTCTTGAAGAAATGTGGGACGGTGAGATTTGATCAAAGGTCAGGTTTTTTTTCGTTATAAGGCATGATTTGTGTGAATAAACATGAACTGGTTCCATATCAGTTCATTGTTATTTGCTTCTTTGTTCATTTATATAATTGATTTCCTACAATATATTGCTTTTATTTTTATTTAATATGAATATATTAGTATAGGAAAACATCGGTCTTGAAATAAAACATCTAATATTTTGTACAAAAGACAGTGAATGTAGGACCTATAATTACAATATAAATAGTGAATTTGTTTATTGTTGTAGATGTAGACCTATAATGACAATATAGATAGTGAAATTTTAAATCTTGTGTTGCCTCTAGTAAAACGTGATAACGTATTAGATATGCATAATTTGATTTAATTAAATAAGTTAAAAACAAAAAGATTTATCCAAATCTCAATCAAGTAGGAAAACGAAATCTCATAAATAACAAATCTGAATATGTGTGTTTATCCTTTGATGTTTAGAGATCTTAGAAAGAGACATTTTAGTTTTTGTTTTTCTTCTAAATCTATATCAATCAAAATACTCCAATATAACTACATAATGTTACTGTTATATATATACTTTTTTTCTCCATATATATATATACACACAAAATTACAAACACATAACTTTCCGGGTCCTTTATAAATATTTATATCTCAAAATATATTTTGATGTGTATATTAAATACACTTAATATACTTGTATGGTATATTTTAACAGTAATAACTAATAAATGTGGTCAAATGAATTACAACGCAATCAACAGATAAAACATATTTGATCATTAAAATCTATTTAATCTCTTATTTTAAACAAACTTTAGCTTATTCAAAAAAAATTATTTTAAATTTTGTTTTAACAAAGATTACTAGAACATAAATATTGATACCAATATGTAACATTACTATTGCAAAAAAAAAAACAGTTATGTAATGTAATACATTTAAAATATTCATAAATTAAATAATGATCCATTTTAAAATACCCCATTGATTTGACTTTTTCCTAAAAGATTACTTTGTATTAATAACAACTATATATAAAAAATTAAAAAGCATTTTCCAGTATAATTCCTACTTTACAAAACCGATATAATAAATAAAGTATTAATAACTCCTAATACTTTGATCCAAATCAGTGTATTAAAAAAAACTTTTAATTTTGGTTTTAATTGGTTTCGAAAGGTCAACTTACACTGGAAACTTGAATAAAAGTCAACAGAATACCAAAAGTGTTACGTTATTTAATAAACTTGGGAACGACCAAAATCTTGTAAATCTTTTGTCGGTCATCCGTTGTCCTCTCAATATTGTACGTCCAAACGGTGATATTGATAATCGTAAAATACAATGTTTTATAAATCGAATTAAAATACAAATTTATAAATTATTTTCGATTATTTTAACGAACGGGTTAAACTTTACGTGAACTTTTACAACAAAAAAAACAGTATTTCAAAAGTTAATTACATCTAATTTTATCACTATTTGGTTAAAAAAAAAGTACAATATTATCTACATAAATTATTTCATGATTAATTTTTTTTAATCCTTTCTATTTATTTTATATCCTTTTTAATTTTATCATTCAAATCTATCGAATACTCAGGGTCGGCTTTAAGTAAAGCCGAACGAATATTCGTCTCGCCTTCTATATTATACCGACTCCCAAATCATATATCTATTTATGTAAAATAATTAAAATTTATTTTTTTATATAAAATATCGGTCCCAATTTTAGATTTCGCTTTAATCTCCCATAGTTTCAGTACCAATCTTGCAAACAACTAATCTACAAAACAATTTTATTTTAAATAAACCAACTAAGAAACACACACAAAACTGTTAAACCATTTGCTAGTTTCATTTCACTAGTTTCAAAACTAATCATTCAAATCCAATTAGTGGGTAAAAGTAAAACAAACATTCATGAATTTGGTTAGTCAAAAACTAATAAATAGACGACTTAATTTACCAATTTAGAAGAACAGTATTTGGTAAGTCAAAACCACAATGATATAAATATATAACCGATTTCAAATTGCATATAATGAGTCTAATCGGATTGATTGAAATTTAAATTGTGAGGAAAAGAACAAGAGGGGAAAGACAAAATCAAAAGCAATCTCAAAGATTTGATACACTGTTTGTTTCTGTCGTCTCTCAAACTAAAACTGTTTATATGCTTTCAATATATATTATTCCATCAATTATATGGGTCCCACTTTAGATTTCCTTGGCCCCACAGATCTATATTCTAACGTGGTTGTCAATGTCAATTTTTTCTTCTGCCTTTTTCCATTCTACATTTACATACACTATTATACATATAAATATGCGTGTGTATATATATAACGTTTTTTCTTAACTTGTATATTGACTTAGGAAATCTTTTAATTGTTAATATAAAAAAATGAATATATATCATTAGAAATAGGAAGAACAAAAATGGTTACAAAAGATGTAAATTGTGAATAAATAAGAATTCAGTAATCACGTATATTGATGATAGTTTATAATAAATATTTTTAATTATCCTTATCTGGGATGAATGTGTGTTTGGATGTTTTATACAGTGAGTGAGTTTATATAAGCATTTTATTTTAAACTATAATTACAAAAAATACACGTTAAGAAAATAAATAAGTTGAATTAATGTAAATGTAAGCAAAATATTTTTCTTGGAAAATTTTCCTTAAATATAAACCGTTTATTAATATCAGTAATCGATTTAATTTGTTCAATTAATTTTATCATTACTCAATTTGATTTTTGTTTTTATCATCAACTTTTGAAATTTATGTTGGGAGTAGAAAAAAATTTAATTTTACTACTATTATTATATTTATTTAATTTTGAGCTAGAGATATGAAATTATTTAATTTAAGAAAAATAGAAAAAAAAGACATAAATAAAGATTTGATTTGGGGGAAAAATTAATCGAAATATAAAAGGAGAGAGGAAGAGAGAAAGAAGAAGACGAAGAAGAGAATAAGAAGCAACAAACAACTGAGTTCACACTTTTTCTCCTATGGCCAGAGACGGTGGCGTTTCGTGTTTACGAAGGTCAGAGATGATCGGCGTAGGCATCGGCGGATTGGAATCTCCGCCGTTGGATTCAGATGAAGTTCACGTTCTTGCCGTTGATGATAGCCTCGTTGATCGAATCGTCATTGAGAGGTTGCTTCGTATTACTTCTTGCAAAGGTTTGTTCTCGCGTTTAATTTCATTTTTAGATAAGAAATTTTTTCAAAAGCTTATCTCCGGCGATTCTCTGCAGTTACTGCAGTTGATAGCGGATGGCGTGCTCTTGAATTCTTAGGATTGGATGAAGATAAGAGATCCGTCGAATTTGATGTAATCCTTCGAGATCTGTTAATATATGTTCGTGCAATTAATAGATCGAGAGATTTGAAATTGAGATTACCGATTTTAATTTTTGATTTTCGATTTTCTCTGAATCTGTTGAAATCCAGAGATTGAAGGTTGATTTGATCATCACGGATTATTGTATGCCTGGAATGACTGGATACGAGCTTCTGAAGAAGATTAAGGTCTGATTCTGAATTTTCCCGCCGTTTGATTTCTGAAAATCTCAGATGTGATTTTGAAAATCCTGAACAATGTTGGTTTTCTGAATCAGGAATCGACGAGTTTCCGGCAGGTTCCAGTTGTAATTATGTCGTCGGAGAACGTAATGACTCGAATCGACAGGTGAAATCTCTCGCCGGATTTTCCCCAATTTGTTGCACGAAATCGAAATTAAAATTAATTGCGAATGGAATCGAAAACCTAAAAAGAAAACAATTACATCTGCAGATGCCTTGAAGAAGGTGCAGAAGATTTCTTACTGAAGCCGGTGAAACTCGCCGACGTCAAACGCTTGACTAATTACTTGACCAGAGACGTTAAAGTCGCCGACGGAAACAACAAGAAGCTTCCAGAAGATCTCAATCACTTCTCTCCTCCACCGGCACCGCTACCTGAACCGGCACCTGCACCGGCGCCGGAATCAGCACCGGAGAAAGGATCATCTCCTACGCCAGCGCCGCCGCAAACGACGTCGATGGAAGCTTTGGAGTCTACTCGAGCTTCGTCGCCGGTGGAGATGAGGAGTCCTGGATTAGATTAGAGAAGTTACGTTTTGGTGGGAACCGTGTAAAACCGTTTATCTCCGTTAACTTTTACTTTTGACGGTTTTATTGACTGCACGTTGACTTAATGACGCCGTCAGTTTATAGATCTCCCCTACCTTTTATATGTCGCTCCCACCTCCACCACGTGGGTCCCCTTTTCTACTCGCGTAGAAAACTTTTCAATTTTTTTCTTGTATTTAATTATAAATATTAAATTATTATTATATCCGTGATTATATTAACCTTAATTATTTTAAGCTTTTAATTAACGAAAAATAATCTTTCCACGAACATACTTTCTTCTTGTATTAATTACTCCTTTTAGATTTTGAGAACTGTCTTTATTAGTTTTACTATTGTTTATTATAAGGTATAATTATTCGTTTATTCTTTATTTTAATTGATAGTATACAAATTTAATTATTACGAATTGATTCTTTTTGAAATTTAGACTACTTCACGAATATTCAACCACCATAACATAAAAACTAATTAATTTGAAAAAAAAAATGTTTATAGAACTTTAAAAAAAAAGGCTTGAAATATAAATGGGAACACCAAAATTCATAGTACCCACCAAAAGATCTGAAATTGACTATATATTTATATTTAATAAATGTGTGTGTATATATATATATGTCTTGTGGAAAACAAGAAGTTATATCGGTCTAAATATATCTAAAAAAACTTTAATAAAATATATAGAATCATTAATTAAAACCATCTTAGCTCCCTAATACACATATGCTTAATTATTAAATGATTCATGCCACAAGCTCATGGAGGAAAACTATTAATTAAAATATGTCTTAGAATGAAAAATATAATATATGATTAAAAGATATGAGACCCCTAAACTTGCCCATTGGAACTGAAGAGGAGTCAATAGTATTTAAATATTAACTTTTTTATTTTATTTTATAGATACAAATACAATGTATCAAAAAAAGAAAAAAAAATTATTGTAGACAAGAGAATCAGACCAAAAGATAGTTCCCACGTTTGGTTTAATAAACTTGTTAATAATAATTCAATCTTTGATCTTCTTTGATTTCTGTTTTGTCCCCCTCAATGTACGGTCCATTATTCTTTTTTATTTTCTAAGTAGAACATGCAAACATTAGTTGGCATGTATCGTATCCAATATTTACAGTCTTTTGCAAGGCTCAATAAATTGTTACACACTAATCAAATATTCATTTGACTATATATATTATTAATATTAACTATAGTATTATTATACAAATTTAGAGAAAATAAACGACGAACTTCAAACATGGAATAGTTTTGGCAACTTAAATTTTGCTTATAAGTATATATATATATATACTAGGGATGGTTTAAACATATTAATCGTTTTTCAAAAAAAAATTATTTAGATATTGTCTAAATTATTAACACATATGGGATGTGTTGGGCCCGTTACGTTACAAATTTTAAAGGAGCTATTTGTTTAGTGTTTATATTTTTTATTTTGTGGCCCATTTATTTCAGGACATATCTAATCTACTTCTTAAACTTCAATTAAATTTTACAAAACATTCAGTTCTGTTTTGCTTTTTTCTTTTTCCCTTTTAATTTTTATTTATATTTTTTTTATAACATGGCTAAAAAATTATCTATAGTCAAATAGAATCAAGTAAAGTTTGGCTAAAAAATTATCTAAAGTCAAATAGAATCAAGTAAAGTTTGGCATTGACTTATTTAGCTTTTTTCATTTCTCAATCCTCAGTTTGGTTAGGTTTTTTTCATGCTTTTTTTTGTTATCAATATTACCAACAAAAAAAAAATACATTTAAAATCTCTTGCATACATAATAATATACACCAAATTCAAATGACAAAATAACTTTATTTTTCAGTAACGATTACAATTAAAAAAATTAAAGTAATGATATAGTTATTAAAAAAAATTTATATATTAGAATTACGATTTTTTATAATTTGAAACAAAAAATTTGTTAAAACCTCTTAGAAAAGTAATATTCATGTATTTCACATTACTTTGCTATTAATGTTTTTAAAAAATACTTTGTTATTTCTTAAATTGATTTTGCTACTTATTAAATCTAAAAACTTGCTATTTTCTTTGATTAATTATAAATTTGGGTCAACCACCAACAATTTATATGCATCATCACATAATTAATGCCAAAACCTCTTTAAGATATTTTTAATTATATTTAGAAAGAGTTTCAAGAAGTCTTCTTCGTCTTTTATAAATGGGACCAAATGCTCAACTTCTTAGCAACTACATTCAATCATAAAGTCAAACTTTTCTAGAATTACGTTTACACATTGGCTTTTTTAAGGTTAGGTTTATAACTAATATCATTACTAAATATGTATATATATAAAAAAGATGTATGAATATAACTATACAAAAATCACATTATGATTATTTGTGTCTACAACATTTTTGTTACATTTCATAACTTTGATGACCACAATCTCTAATTACAAATTTATGATTAGTTAAAAAAAAATTGAACTTCTTTTGTATAATAACTTTAATACACAATTAAATATACTTTATGATATTACATTATTTTTCTTAAAACGGTTTGCAAGAGAAAATAATTGAGTATCACTATTCCAAATTTGAAAGAAAATTATTTACATATGTACAATGTTATTTTTTTTTAAGTTAATCTCTAGTGAAGGAAAAAAAAAGTTAGTCTCAAACTAAAAAAAAATTAATATTCAAACAGAAATAGAACGGAAAACCAAATAAAAAGTTAAAGTTCTATAAAAAATAAGTTTATAATTGGGTGGATTGATTCCAAGGTTAGGAAACATGATTAGTTTTGACTGAGATTACGACACACGTATACTTCTATATATCATATTTTACTTCAACTTGATTATTATTGACTTCTTTTTTCAAAATTATGTTCCTTAATTGATAATTTCTTATTTGATGGTATTTTTAGAATCAATTGCAAAAATACAAGATATTTTCTTACAAGAAGACTAAGTTCTGAAGTTAAAAATATATATTAAGCTATATGTATTTATCAAAAACACACTTTTTATGTTAATTAGTTGATCAAATTACTCATAAAATAAAATAATTAAACATCAATTGAATCATTAACCGCTATCAATTATGAATCATAAAATAAATTAAGATACTTATTAATAATTATTAATTAGTACTCATCCATAAACATAACGAACTTAGAAGAAAAATAATAACTAAAACTAGAATGTTACTATATTGATATTCTCATGCTAAAAAAATCACATAGAAGTAATGTTTTTAAACCAATATCTGAATAACATAAAATATAAATTAGTTTTCTTTTTCGCAAAATATAAATTAGTTAAAAAAAAAATAACATAAATATAAATTGTAATCACTCATGTGATATTTGCATTTATACCCCTCGAAGACACTAAAGTCAACGCGGAGCCGAAGATTTGGATGCGTTAAAGTCAACATAATCCCCCAAAATCCCAAGACGTGGTCAACTCAAAATGACAAAAACGCCCTTGACCGGATTTTTGGAAGTAAACCGTGTTAATGCCGACGAGTAAAGTGGTGATTGTTTTGGTCGCAGCGGCCACATATTTTTGACATGGACCGTTTCTCGCGTAAAACGTTAGTAAATTATTATTATTTATTATTTTACAATAAGAGAAAAACTATATTATAAAAAAAATCATGATTATATGAAGACAGATGGGTTTATGGGTGTCATGTTCTTCGAATCATTCCACACTTTTTTCTTCTTTTTTTGATTGAATTGAATTGAATCTTTCCTTTTTTTTTCGTCGTTGTTAAATCCATAAGAAGCTTCTGATTGTGGTACAGGTTTCTTAGGTTTGCCGCGTGAATCCTAGATTCCGTTCACCGCTAGAGATTTCCGGTGATGTCCTTCCTTTTCCGGAAGAACGGAAGTAGCTCGCGGAAGAGGATCAAAGAGAAAATTCGTAGTCGGATCTCTGATCGTGGGAAGAGGGAAGAGGAGAGACCACGATATGACGGCTCTGATTCGAGACCTCAACCGCCGTCGCCATGGGGGTTTCTGTTCCCGGATGATTTTGTGAGAATCGATGGGAATCTTAAGGCGGTTATTGTAGATGAGGAAGGATTGGATGTGATTTACTGGAGAAAACTTCTGGAGTTGGAAAATAGCCGGAAAATTAGAAACCCTAGACCTAGAAAGAGTGGAGAAAGAGGGGGTGATGAGTCTGGTGGTGGATTTAGAAGAAGTGGAACAGCTGAGTCGAATGAAGATGAGGATTCCTATGGGGGATCGGGTGATTACAGGGGAGATTCACAGATCGAAGAAGCGTTCTCATTTCATGTGAAGAAAACTCAGTCTCCTTTATCTTCGGGTGGTGAAAGCCGAGATCAGAGTGTTGATGGAGCGAGATACAGTGGCTATTCTACCTCTTCTGCTTCGCCGTCACGAGCTTCTACAAGTGGAGTTGGTGATTATGGTGCTGTTGGAAAACCACCCCAATCCAAATTTCAAGCTCCGGTCGGTTCTTTTCCTTCTTCGTCACCGCGGCATTCGCTGAGTCAAAGCAGTGGCGGCCGTTCACCGCAACTCCCGCTTCCTCCGGGTCAATTCATGGCGGCAGCTGGATCATCGTCTCGTCCGTCATCGCCTTTTCCAGCTAATCAAACGTCACCACATCCTCCGTCATATGCTGGAGGATCTTCACCTTCGTCATATGCTGGGGGCCCTTCTCCTCCGTCATATGCTGGGGGAGCTTCACCTCCGTCATACCCTGGGGGATCTTCACCTTCGTCATATGCTGCAGGACCTTCTCCTCCGTCATATCCTGGGGGTCCTTCACCTCCGCAATCTGTTGGGGGTTCGCTTCCACCTCCGCCATCGGCTGGTGCCCCGCCTCCACCTCCTCCATTAGC
>KE151473.1:146636-181652 GCA_000411095.1 Aethionema arabicum
TAATCTTCTTTTTCAATTTGTTGATTATGCTGAATGAATCAAGTAATTTCACATCAAAAAAGTAATTGAGCTCTAGAAACTCGAAAAAGTGCGAGAAATTTATGGCTAGTAGGAGAGATTCATTAGCCGAAAACGGTTCCAACTCACAGAATCTCGAATGAGAGAGCTTCCACGGAGATAGAAGTCAGCTTGTTGACGAAGAAGATAAACCGATTTAACTTTAGGTTATATTTTTTACAATTTGATTTTTTTTTATGTTTTTCTTCTTTCACTCTAAACTCACCGTTTTATTAAACTCACCCAAATTGATTTTTAACAGATTCTGTCACGGAGGGTTTAAAACACCGGATTTGTAAACGTTGGGGGTTTATAAATTAAAAAAAAAGATTGGAGTTTATCACACGAAATTGGGATAGTTTAAGGGTTATTTCACAGCGATCCCTTTTTTAATTCCTAATGGGCTAGGCTTTTTTGCACTAATTAGCCATATTAAGGCTCGGCCCACTCGAATTTCATGTAGGTTTAATAGTGGTTATGCAAAAAAAAAAAAAACTATGGGTTATATTTTCATGAATATTAAATTTTCATTTATTTTTGCCTATAAGATTTAATTTAATTATTTCATATTGTGGTGTTATGTAACATTAGAAGAAGAAGCAAAACATGGTTCCCATAAACGTTTGGATTTCATAAGAGAGAAAAAAAAACATGACTTCCATTACATGTTAATTAAAACCATACTCTAGTTTTTTTTGTTTTAACTCTCCATACTCTAGCTATTTACTTTCTAATTAATATATAGTTTTCATTTTTATAATTATATTAAAAAATACACTTTTAATCCTCATTTATATGTTTTAATATTTTTTTTATAATCTTCAAAAAATATCAAATCAATTTTTTCTTATAAAACAGAGAAATGTAAGATAATTTTTTTTTTCATTTTGTAACTCGTGAGATATTTGTTATCAATATTAAATAGTTATAAGACAATATATGATTCTTATCACTTTTAGTTTAAAAAAAAATATAAAGAATAATTCTATTCACGTTTTGATACGTGTTAAGAAGAAAGCGTGTTCGCTTGACTTGCTCGTGTGTTGTGTATATTGTGGATACAGTTTCCTTATTTTGCTTCTAAATATTTATAATTTACGTATTCCTTATTTTCCTATTTTACACCTTTTTTTGGTTAAAAAGATAAGGAAAGTTTCTATTTTACACTTGGTGATTATCAGTTTAATAAATTTATGTTATACACAACATTCAGTATCATTCCTTTAATATTTGTATACTCAATTAATATCTAAATTATGATACATCCTAATAAAATTTACACAACTTATAATAATTAATTAAAATTTATAAAATCATAGAATTATACAAAATGTTTACTTAATGTACAAAAAAGTCTCAAAGTTCTAAATATTCCCTTGTGCACGTTAGAATCGTCGTGTATGCTGAATCTTTTGATTTCACTAAATTTTTTTATAAAAATGACCAAATGAATATATACTTAGAATTTGTCATAATCAAACGAACCAAAAAGATAAGTATGGAACACATAATTTTTTTTTAAAAACAATATTAAATATTAAAAAATAAATGTAAATATTTATATATAAGGTGGTAAAATTGACAAGTTTAAAAGGCAAGGCAAAGACGGGTCTTGTTTAAAAGCCAAGTCCCAACCGCTCTGTCATCTTCTCCTTTTCCTTTTTCTGCCGCCAAATCTTTAACACAACTTTTTCTTTCTTCTCTCCTTCCATGGCGGTTTTCTTCTGCTAGGTTAAATTTTTACATCAATCCTTTCTTCTCTTTGAATATAATGCCTTCCGTTCAAATTCGTTCTTCTCCTTCTCTTTCATCTCCGGCGCCGGTTACTGATCTCAAGCAACGTGTGATCGCTTGTCTTAATCGTCTCTCTGATCGTGATACTCTTGCTTTAGCTGCTGCTGAGCTTGATTCTATTGCTCTTAATCTCTCTCCCGAGACTTTTTCTCTGTTTATTAGCTGTCTTCAGAATACAGACTCCTCTGCGCGATCTCCGGTTAGGAAACACTGCGTTTCGCTTCTCTCTGTTCTCTCTCGTTCTCATGGCGATTCTCTTGCTCCTCACCTGTCTAAAATGGTGTCCACCGTTCTTCTTCGTCGTCTCCGTGATCCTGACTCCTCTGTTCGTGCAGCTTGTGCTGCTGCTTCTGTTGATATGTCAACAAGCATCACTGGACCACCGTTTTCTCTCCTCTCTGGGCCAATAATTGACATTTTGGTCCACGATTGTGATCCTAATGCGCAGATAGGTGCAGCGATGTGCTTAGCGGCAGCTGTGGACGCTGCGGATGAGCCGGATGTGGAGCAGTTGCAAAAGGCGCTGCCGAAAATGGGGAAATTGCTGAAATCAGAGGGGTTTAAGGCGAAACCGGAACTTCTTGGAGCTATAGGGAGCGTGATTGGCGCCAGTGGTGGCAGAAATAGCGAGAAAGCGGTGCTAGATTGGCTTGTACCGAGCGTATCGGAGTTCCTTAGCAGCGATGACTGGCGTGCAAGGAAAGCCGCTGCGGAAGCGCTAGCTAGAGTAGCAATGGTGGAAGAAGAGTTAGCTCCACTCTATAAGAAGGCTTGTGTAGGTGTCCTGCAAAGCAGGAGATTTGATAAGGTAAACTCAATACACACAAGAAAGTGCAGTGGTGAATGAGAAGGAGAGACACCATCTTTTGACCTTGCTTTTTGTTCAATGCAGGTTAAACTTGTAAGAGAAACAATGAATCAGACACTGGGTTTATGGAAGCAAATTGAAAGTGATTCAACAGAAGTCTCAGATCCCTCGTCTTCCAAATCATCTACTGGTAAGAAGTTAACGATCTCTTCTTTGTGTTTGTTTTCCTCAATCGTCTACTTCTGTGGAACTATCTGACTCTGAGTGATTTTACAGCAGCTTCTGCAGGATTACCTGCAACTTCAGGGAAAAGAAACCAAACCTTGAAAGGGAAAGAAAAACAGTCTAACGCACCAGTAATCTCAAAGTTGAATGATATTCAACAGAGAGATAACAAAGATATTGACCAGAAAGCTCTGGAGTCTAAGGAGAAGCAGCATCACTCAACATCGGGAGTTAAACGGGTGCTGTTCACCGCAAAGCAATCTGAAGTTAAAGAGAATGGATTTGGCGATTCACAGGTTATTCAAAGTAGTGATGAGGAGAAACCTGAAGCTGCAAGTGGTAGCAGTTCTTCTCAGGCAAGGACTGTAACCGACAGAAATGCAGCCGAGTTGTCTCTAATAAGAATCCAGATTACTCAGATCGAGAAACAACAGTCCAGTCTATTAGATCTCTTTCAGGTAAGTTTTTCTTTGATCCACTGATTTAAAAACTAACCATCCAGTGTTTTGTCTGCTGAATTTGAATGCTTACCATGCAGCAATTCATGGAGAGCTCACAGAATGGAATGCAGTCTCTTGATAAACGAGTGCGTGGTCTAGAAACAGCCCTCAATGTAATCTCTACTGATTTGGAAGTATCGCGCATGATAACACGAAACGGAGACCACAAACGAAGCGCCTGCAGACAAAACTGAATTCAAAAGCTTACTATAACACTTAGCTTGTGAAGAATCATGGGTTATCCTGAATACATTAACTCAAAGCTAATGTAAATTTATTTACTTTGAGATTTCTTAATTTACTTTACATCAATTTCTTCTTCATCTATAGACCATGATCGTATAGAGTAACACACTGACCAAAACTGAAACAGCTGGTTAGTTACCTTTCTAAAGAAGACGATGCAGTTCTGTTGTTGCAAGATGGTTGGTTATATCCTTTTTCCTTTTCTCAGTCTTGTTGCTTTAAATCTGTTTCTCGGGAAATCTCAGTAGAATCAACAAAATATCTCCCCAGCGTCGCATCTAGCTTCTCTCCAATGGAAGATATCCATGTCTAGATATAATAACCAGTATAAAAACTAACTCTTTTCACATGTTCTGTTATAGTAAGTGAGAATTCACCTACCTGGTCTGAAGACGAGAAGCCCCTAATCGTATCTCCACCAATAACTGCGACTCCTTTATCACCGAGCGGCTGCAGGATCACCGCCTACCCGACAGAAAATCATATTTCAATACTTTCCTTATTACCCACAGTTCATGGGACGCACTAGTGTTCTTGACTAACCTGTGTATTCGAGGGCAGAAATGGCAGCTCTGACCTCCCAGGATATAGAGAGAGATTAGCCAAGTAATTCTCTGAGAAACAATCAATCTCCTTTCCTTAGCCAAATACATATTCTTATAAACAAGTATCATCCGCAGCACTAAAATTTCACTTACGTGCTTTGGATTTCATTACACCTCTGTAAACTGATCCTTGCATCAGCTGATCAGTGTTTACTACGACTGCTCTGTTATCTTCTGAAGATTCAGCCGCCATTCCAATTTGAATAAGGCAAATGCCATTGTAGACAATAACTAGAGATCTACAACATGTGGCAGCTGTAATAGACTCCCAAGCCCTGAGAAAATAGCACGAGGTCGTATTCTTTTATCATGACTCCGCAAACCAGAGCTAGATGCTACAATATACAAGCACAGTCCTCTTATAAGCAACTGTAACCAGAGATTTGAAACAAAGCAGTACCACAGTAACTCGGAGACTATAGACGCAGGAAGATTGAGCTCCACTACTTTGCATTCGACACCCTTAGGCTGCACCTAAAAGCTCATACGAAACCAGAATCACATTCCTAATTAACCCTCCAGAGTTTTGATCAGGTAGAAAACTTGTGAAAAGAAAAGCAAACTGATCATGTAAGATAGAAGGGTACTTACTGGTATGATAGACTTAGGTCGGATTGATAACCAGACTAAACCAGTCAATAAATTGGTGACGGCCAAGCCAAGCGCTAATAGATCTGCTCTAGACTGTGAGCTACAATCAGAGAAACAGAACTTGTATAAACTAAGATTTTTGATGCCCAGAAGTTATATAAACAGTCTAATATATTAATCTCATTGATCAAAATAGGCTAAGTTTGATTTTTTGTTAACCAAAACCCAATCGATTTCACCGTTAAGAGGAATAACATGTCTCCGTTAGCCGATAACAGCTTGGGCTTTGGAAAGATTACCTGCTAGCATCAGCAACAGGAGCAATACCGGAAACAGCTCGATTGAAGAGGACAGCCAATAGAGAAACGCCTCCGACGTAGATCGGCAAACTCCGGACAAAATCATCGTTTCTGGTAACGAAATCAGCCACCAAATTCTTACTCGGCTTCGGACCTATATAACTTCTCGGATTCTTATCACCCGCGCATCCGAAAATTCAGAAAACAAACGAAGAGAGAGAGAGATCAAAATTGATAACCATAGGAAGAATGCGAACCTGTGAAGTAGAAGAAGAAGCTCTGATAAAGCTTGGGAAAGCGAGGGAAGAACGTGAGTATCGGAAACTAGGTTTCCACGGGATTTGAATTTGTAGGATGATTCTTGCTTCCATCGCTCACAAAGGAAGTGATGTTCCAAAAGAGAAGAACTCAATAAAAATTGGCGGTTGCAAAACTATTTAACATTTATCTCCATACGGCGTCGTTTCGTTATTCTGTGGTCAATCGTTGACTTTCCTTCACTGATAAATTTCTTCCACATTTCTCCATCATCCATTGGCTGTAAAACACAGGGAACCTTCAAAAAGCTTCTTGCAAGAATTTACGAGCCATATCAAGTATAAACGACATACAGAAATCATAAAACACCATTTCCAAGTTAAGATCCTTCAGTTTTCAAGGAAATTATACCCAATTTTGATTTTTAAGCCATCTTTGAAAACAAGGCTCCTAAGTTTAATTTACCTTTCCAGTTTATTGGTTTAATTTTCTCACTTCTAATCCATCGAGAAAGTTCTGACAATGAAACAATGTCTCAAGTTAAATTCATCAATGGTTGGGTCAGTTTTCTGATTTTTGATTCTTCAGACAAGATTTTAGGAACAGCATTCAATTTGTGATCGTTTAGAGTTCTGTTCTATCCTTCAAACTACTTTCCTTCAGACAAGTTTCTGAAATTCCTTTCCTGTATTTATTTTTATCTTAGTGGGGTTGAGCTATTGTCTCTGTAGCCTCTGTTTGTTTCTTGTTCCTACTTTTATTCATTTTAAAGGCTACTCTAGATCTCCCCACCAAGTGTTCCATCAGATAAGTTCCCAGTTTTTTCATCCTTCCACCAATTTTTACATTTTCCCAACATTGGGAGAATCATGTTCATAGCCTCAATAAGTTCATCATTGGCTATGACAAATCTTGAGACAATAGTCCCACGTTTGATCCCCATAGCAAGACAATACTCTCAGTTTTGATCCTTCATAGTCTGTTCGTTTTTTATTTCCACTTTTAATGCTTATGACAACTTAAAGATCCCTCAAACAAGTTTCCCGAGATCATTTCCTAGTGTTTATCCTTCCAGCAAGTAGGATTCCCCCAAAATTATGAGAATCGATTACATAGCCTCAAGAAAATCATCATTGACTATGACAAATCTTGGGAGCAGTGGCACGTTTGATCCTCAGACAATATTTTAAGGCAAAGATTTCTACTTTTGACCTCTCGGTTAATTCCAAGTTTTTGATCCGACAACTTTTAATGGACAATTGAGATCCCTGAGTCTGCAACATTTAACGGTCAATTTAGATCCCTCTCAGTCAATATCTTAGGGTCGAATTCCCACTTTTTTGATCCTTTAGGCAACATGTAACAGTCAATTTAATTCCCTCTCAATACGGTCAATTTAGATCCCTCAGTTAATATCTTAGGGTCGAATTCCCACTTTTTATGGCAACTTTTAACGGTCAATTTAGATCCCTCAGTGAATCTTAAGGTCGAATTCCCACTTTAGCTGGGCCAGATTCGATAGCCCCAAAAAGCTATAAGAACTCTAGGAAGAATATTCTTTTGGTTTTGATTCTGACGAGCAAAAAACTTTGCTTTCAAAGCCTCAGGTTACATCATTGGCAATGAATAATTCACCAATGGTTTGGTCAGCAGCATTGCACTTGTGATCCTTCAGGCTTGTTTCGTTTAGATTCGGTTCTGACCTTCAAGCAACTTTGGATCCTTCAGACAAGGTTCAGAAATACTTTTTCTGAAGTTATTTTTGAGATATAATTTCCCTAGATTTATCCCAGTTTGATCCTTCAGACAACTTAGTATCTTTAGCCTGTTTGTTTTTGTTCCCACTTTTAATCATTAAGGCTGCTTCAGAACGAACACTCGCAAAGTTTTCCAGACACGTTCCAAATTTTTATCGTTCAAGCAAGTTTAGTTCGCCCAACATTGGGAGATTCGTGTTCTTAGCCTAAAAAATTTCATCATCGGCTTTGACAAATCTGTCTTCCCACGTTTGATCCTTCAGGGCATATTCCCGCTTATGATCCTTCAAGCAACCTTTGAAGGACAATTTAGATCCCTCACTCAATATTTTAGGGTCAAATTCCACTGTTTGATCCTTCAGGCAACCTGTTAAGGTCAATTTTGATCCCTCAGCCAACATCTTAGCGTAATTTAGATCCCTCATCCAACATCTTAGTGTCAGATTCCCCTTTTTAATCCTTCAGGCAATCTTATAAGGACAATTTCGAATCCTTAGCCAACATCTTAAGGTCAAATCCCACTTTGATCCCTCACCCAACATCTTAGCGTCAAATTCTTCTTTTTGATCCTTCACGCAGCCTTATAACGACAGTGTAGATGCCTCAGCCAACACCTTAAACTTAAATTCCACTTTTTGATCCTTCAGGCAACATTGTAGAGTAAGATTCCCCTTTTTGATCCTCCAGGCAACCTGTTAAGGATAATTTCGATCCCTCAGCCAATATCTTAGCTCAGATTCCTCTTTTTGATCATTCAGGCAGGACAATTTCGATCCTTCAGCCAATATCTTAGTGTCAGATTCCTCTTTTGGA
This sequence comes from Aethionema arabicum, assembly GCA_000411095.1. NCBI lineage: Eukaryota > Viridiplantae > Streptophyta > Magnoliopsida > Brassicales > Brassicaceae > Aethionema > Aethionema arabicum. The sequence continues at coordinate 154,590 of KE151473.1, forward strand.
TCCTTGCAACCTCTTAAGGACAATTTCAATCACTCAGCCAACATCTTAATGTCACATTCCCCTTTCTGATCCTTAAAGTTCGATCCTTGACCAACATCTTTGCGTCACATTCCCCTACTTGCAACCTGTAAAGGACAATTTTGATCCCTCAGCCAACATCTTAGGGTCAAATTCTCCTTTTTGATCCTTCAGGCAACCTTATAACGACAGTTTAGATGTCTCAGCCAACATCTTAAGATCAAAATCCCACTTTAATCCCTCACATCTTTGAATCAAATTCCTCTTTCTGATCCTCATGCAACCTCAGGAGACATCTTAAATCAAATTCCCCTTTTTATCCTTTAGGCAATCTGTTAAGGACAATTTCAATCTCTCAACCAACGTCTTATTCCCCTTTTTGATCCTTCAGGCAGTCTGTTAATGGACAATTTTGATCCCTCAGCCAACGTCTTATTCCCCTTTTTGATCTTTTAGGCAACCTTATAAGGACAACTTTGATCCCACAGCCAACATCTTAGGGTCAGATTCTCATTTTTGATCCGTTAGGCAAGGACAATTTAGATCCCCAGCTAATATCTTAGGGTCAAATTCCTCTTTTTGATCTTTCATGTAGCCTTATAGGTACAATTTAGATGCCTCAACCAACATCTTGGGGTCAAATTTCCCTTTTTGATCCTTTAGGACAATTAGATGCCTCAGCCAACATCTTAAGGTCAAATCCCACTTTGATCCCTCAGCCAACATCTTAGCGTCAAATTTCCCTTTTTTATCCATCAGGCAGCCTTATAAAGACAGTTTAGATGCCTCAACCAACATCTTAAGATCAAATTCCACTTTTTGATTCTTCAGGCAACCTGTTAAGGACAATTTAGATTGCCTCAGCCAACATCTTAGGGTCAGATTCCCCTTTTTGATCCTTCAGGCAACTATAAAGGGTTAAAATTCCCACTTATTCATCCTTCGGCAACTTTTAACGGACAACTTAGATCCCCTATAAGATCCTTTCGGTAAACTTTGGGAGGATCAATTCTCATAGTCTTTATAAATTCGTTATTCGCTATGAGAACTCACAGGACCCTATCAGCAACAAATTGCTCTTCAAAGCCTCAGGTTACATCATTGGCAATGAATTGTTCCATCACGAATCTCACTTTGATCCCTCAACCAACATCTCAGGGTCAAATTCCTTTTTTTTATCCTTCACCCAACATTATAACATCCCACATCTTAAGGTAAAATCCCACTTTGATCCCTCAGCCAACACTTTAGTGTCAGATTCCTCTTTTTGATCCTTCCGGCGGTGACAATTTAGATGCCTCCCTCAACCAACATTTTAACGTCAAATTCCCCTTTTTGATCCTTGAGGCAACCTGTTAAAGACAATTTCGATCCCTCTGCCAACATCTTAGAGTCAAATTCTCCTTCAGGCAACCTGTTAAGGACGCTTTCGATTTCTCAGCCAACATCTTAGAGTCAGATTCCCTTCTTTGATCCTTTAGGCAACCTGTTAAGAACAATTTCGATCCCTCAACAACCATCTTAGTGTCCGATTCCTCTTTTGATCCTTCAGGCAACCTTAGCCAACATCTTGCGTCAAATTTCCCTTTTTAATCCTTTAGGCAACCTATTAAAGACAATTTCGACACCTCAGCCATCATCTTAGTGTCCGATCCTCTTTTGATCCTTTAGGCCACCTTAGCCAACATCTTAGCGTCAAATTCCCCTTTTTGATTTTTAGTGTGAGATCCTCTTTGATCCTTTAGGCAACCTTTTAACGACAATTTTCTGATCCTTCAGGAAACCTTAGCCAACATCTTAGCATCAAATTCCCCTTTCTGATCCTTCAGGCAACCTGTTAAAGACAATTTCGATCCCTCAGCCTTCAGCTTAGTGTTAGATCCTCTTTTGATGCTTTAGGCAACCTTTTAACGAAAATTTTTTGATCCTTCAGGCAACCTCAGCCAACATTTTAGCGTCAAATTCTCCTTTTTGATCCTTCAGCCAACGGATAATTTCGATCCCTCAGCCAACATCTTAGTGTTAAATTCCCATTCTTTGATCCTTCAGGCAACCTGTTAAGAACAATTTCGATCCCTCAGCAACAATCTTAGTGTTAGATTCCTCTTTTGATCCTTTAGGCAACCTTTTAACGACAATTTTCTGATCCTTCAGGCAAGCGTAGCCAACATCTTAACGTCAAATTCTCCTTTCTGATCCTTGAAGACAATTTCGATCCCTCAGCGTCAGCCAACATCTTAAGGTCAAATCCCTCGGTCAACATCTTAGTGTCAAATTCCCCTTTTTGATCACGCAACCTTATAAGGACAACTTAAATGCCTCACCCAACATCTCAACCAACATCATAGAGTGAGATTCCCCTCTTTGATCCTTCAGGCAACCTGTTAAGGATAATTTCGATCCTTTAGCCAACATCTTAGACTCAGATTCCCCTTTTTTATCCTTCGGGAGGACAATTTCGATCCCTCAGCCAACATCTTAGTGTCAGATCTTCTTTTGATCCTTTAGGCAACCTTTTAACGACAATTTTCTGATCCTTCAGGCAACCTTAGCATCTTAGCGTCAAATTCTCCTTTCTGACCCTTCAGGCAACCTGTTAAAGACAATTTTGATCCCTCAACCAACATCTCACTCCTCTTCGGATCCTTTAGGCAACCTTTTAACGACAATTTTTTGATCATTCAAGCAACCTTAGCCAACATCTTAGAGTCAAATTCCCCTTTCTGATCCTTCAGGCAACCTGTTAAAGACAATTTCGTACCTCAGCCAACATCTTAGAGTTTGATCCCTCAGCCAGCATCTTAATGTCAGATTCCCCTTTCTGATCCTTCGGCAATTATCTTAGAGAGTTTGAGAACTCGCCGGAAAAGTTTTCGACTCTTAACCCCACAAGCAAAAAAATTGCTTTTCAAAGCCTCAGGTTGCATCATTGGCAATGAATTGTTCCATCACTCATCCCACTTTGATCCCTCAGCCAACATCTTAGCGTCAAATTCCCCTTTTTGATCCTTCGGGCAACGAGAATTTAAATGCCTCAAGCCAACATCGCAGCCAACACCTTAGCCTCAAATTACCTTTTTGATCCTTCAGGCAGCCCTTTTAACGACAATTTATATCCCTCAGCCAACATCTCAGCCCACATATTAGCGTCAAATTCCCCTTTTTGATCAATTTAGATGCCTCAATTGATCCTTTTAAGGACAATTTTTAGATCCCTCAGCCCACATCTTAAGGTCAAATTCCCTTTTTTGATCCTCCAGGCAACCTTATAAGGACAACTTAGATGCCTGAGCCAACATCTTAGCGTCAAATTTCCCTTTTTGATCCTTTAGGCAACCTTTTAAGGACAAGTTCGATCCCTAAGCCGACATCTTAAGGTTAAATTCCCCTTTTTGATCCTTCCGGTAGCCTGATAACGACAGTTTAGATCCCTCAGCCAACATCTTAGGGTTAAATTACCCTTTTTGATCCTTCAGGCAGCATTGTAACGACAATTTAGATCTTTCAGCCAACATCTTAGGGTTAAATTACCCTTTTTGATCCTTCAGGCAGCATTGTAACGACAATTTAGATCTTTCAGCCAACATCTTAGGGTTAAATTACCCTTTTTGATCCTTCAGGCAGCCTTATAACGACAATTTAGATCCCATTTATTGATCCTGAAACGGACAACTTAGATCCCCCTAAGATCCTTTCGGTAAAATCTGGGAAGATCAATTCCCATAGCCTTTAGAGATTCATTATTTGCTATGAGAACTCACGGACACCACAAGCAATTAAAAAATTGCTCTTCAAAGCCTCAGGTTACATCATTGGCAATGAATTGTTCCATCACTAATCCCACTTTGATTACTCAGACAAGTCTTAGCGGACAAACTCTCGGGACTATATTCTGACATTGGATCCCATAAGCAAAAAATTGCTTTTCAAAGCCTCAGGTTACATCATTGGCAATGAAGGATACAATAGGACAGAATACACACTCTCCATTCGTTTAAGATTTAAGAAAGCACAGAATAGCAAAGTACAAAAAATAGAAAACAGAAATCACAACAACAAATGAAAACCAAAACATTACATAAAATGTAATTCCTAAGCATCAAAAACAGACAAATAAAATAAAAAACCAGAATATAAAACATAATACGAAAACAAATAAGAACCAAAATCAGGAGTGAGGAAGAGAAAACAGAACACAGATAGAAAAAAAATTGGATCCTAAAAAGGTTAACAAAAAAAATTAAGAAGAGAAACCAAGGGAAAAAACATAAAGAACCAAGAAGAAACAAACGTGAAGTAAAATTATGATGTAAACAAGAAATTAAAAACCCAGATTTGAAAAGTGCGCAAACGATTTGGAAAACAACATACAAAATAGAAGAACATAAAGAACCAAGAAGAAACAAACGTTAAGTAAAATTATGATTGAAACAAGAAATTAAAAACCCAGATTTGAAAAGTGCGCAAAAGATTTGGAAAACAACATACAAAATAGAAGAACATATATTAACATAAAGAACCAAGAAGAAATAAACGCTAAGTAAAATTATGATTGAAACAAGAAATTAAAAACCCAGATTTGAAAAGTGCGCAAAAGATTTGGAAAACAACATACAAAATAGAAGAACATATATTAACATAAAGAACCAAGAAGAAATAAACGCTAAGTAAAATTATGATTGAAACAAGAAATTAAAAACCCAGATTTGAAAAGTGCGCAAAAAAGATTTGGAAAATAACATACAAAATAGAAGAACATATATTAACATAAAAAACCAAGAAGAAACAAACGCTAAGTAAAATTATGATATAAACAAGAAATTAAAAACCCAGATTTGAAAAGTGCGCAAAAGATTTGGAAAACAACATACAAAATCGAATAACATATATTAACATAAAGAACCAAGAAGAAACAAACGCTAAGTAAAATTATGATGTAAACAAGAAATTAAAAGCCCTGATTTGAAAAGTGCGCAAAAGATTTCGAAAACAGCATACAAAATAGAAGAACATATCCTAACCCATAAAACCTAGATTCGAATACCGGTAATAAGAACGTAATTTAAAACGCATAAGAAATCAGAAGTAAAAATTTCAATCTCGAAGATGAAACAACACAGAACATAGAAAAAACAAAGAGGAAAAAATGGGTAAAAGATTTGCAAGCAAGAAAACCAAACAACAAGACCCTAGTTTCAAAAACTTCAAAAAACCAGAGACGAAAAGAGATAATCTCGTAGAGAAGAGTTCATAAAGAGGAAACCTGGTCGGCCACGGAGAAAACCTAGCCGAGAGAAAACTTCGCCGTCAAAAAAACCCTCGCCGAGAGAAAACATCGGAGAAGAGCGTGTCTCTCGCTGCAGAAAAAAAATATAATGAAATTAGAGAACATGCGTTGATTAGCTTACTAGTTAAGTTAATTAGCTTGGAAAAAAAGGAAATTTAATATATGACAGCTAACGACAGCTAGTTAATTAATTCTAATTCTAACGTTAATATGACAGCTAATATGACAGCTGGAAAAAAAGTTACCGTTAAGCATATAATTAACGTTAATGAAAAAAAGTGTGATATTTTCTATAAACTCTAAAATAAAATAATTTAACAAAATCGGCATTGAAAAAATAATAAAAAAATAAATTAACAAAATTAAGAATTGGGACCAAATTAGAATCTAGGGTTTCTTTTCTAATTCACAAGGTTACAGATAAGATCAGAAACAACAAACCTTATAATTTCACGAACATCGTCGCCGGAACAATGATGACGGACTTCAATGGATTTTTCGAAGCAGGACGAATGGATTCTCTCTCTGAAAAACCTATAGAATAGAAGAAATTAGAAATCGGAAGATAAATGATGAAATAATCGAGTGATTACCTTCTAAAAAAGCTAAGAAAGATCGACAATCGAGGGATTAGGGTTTGTATCTCTAGAGCTCGAAGATCTAGTTTCTTCTACAAATCTGAAAACTGAAACGACAACAAAAGCAAGAGTGTATTTAGGAGATGGGTTTCATGGGCTTCAAATTAACTAAGGGCCAAAGGCCTGTTTGTTGATACAAATAAGGTTTTTTTTATCTCTTTAGATTAGAAACAAGTTTTTTTTTTAAGTCGACAAATTTTTTCATGTGTTAAGAAAAAATGTTTTTTTTCTTATCAAAACAAAAACCAAACAGACTTGATCGATTGGCCACGTGGCATTTCCTTTTGACCCGGTTCGATCTCTAAATAAATATCTAACTCAATTTTATTTTATTTTTACACCCTTGGAAAAATCTAATAAAAACAACTTTTTTTTTGTCAAATTAAAAAATGAGAATTTATCTGAAAATATAAATAAAATGAAATAAAATATCCGAAATGATTCCATTTCCATAGAGAGGGAGATACGGCGCCTGTTAACCGAACCGAAGACTAGACGCTGCTTTAGCTTTTTAACTCTTCTTCTTCATCAGCCGCCGTCGTCGTCGTCTTCGTATTTGGTGGCTGTTTGTTGATTACGATTTGGGACGAGATGCCGCCAAACGGGGATCTCGACCGTCAGATCGATCAGTTGATGGAGTGTAAGCCGCTGGCGGAGGCGGACGTGAAGATCCTTTGTGATCAAGCTAAGGCTATCCTTGTTGAGGAATGGAACGTGCAGCCTGTTAAGTGTCCCGTTACGGTATGTGGTGACATCCATGGCCAGTTCTATGACCTTATTGAGCTATTCCGCATCGGTGGTAACGCGCCGGATACTAACTACCTCTTCATGGGAGACTATGTAGGTAGGTCTGTTATAATCTCGATCAAATTGGTTTTGTTAATTTAGGGATTTCGATTTCTCCTACAAGTTTTTCTATTTCTTGATTTGTCTCGGTTTTGAGACTTTATCGGGTTTCAGAGATTAATATCCTGCTTTTGAGATCTGTGTTTATGTGGACGCGACGATGATCTGCCGGCTAATCTAATAATGTTTCCGAATTTGCTTTTGATTTGATGAGTCTGATTTTGATAATTGATTTGTGGAACTTTGCAGTTTTGTTATACCTAATTTGACCTTTTTGTGGGTTTCATTTTGGGATGCACAAATTATAGCTATTGCTGCTAGTAGACTTGCTCAAATGGCACCTCAATAGATACTACCACACTCTGAGTTAGACCAGTATCTCTATGATTTATTGATCAATCAAAAAGCATTGTAATTGCAGTAACCTATCTATCACTTGTAAATACATGGGCGGTGAATTGCTCTTGGATGTTTGATTTTGCCTTAGTTTCACTAATGATGCCATCATTATGATGGGGTTATTGTTGTTTTAGGTTTTAGCACTGAACAGTTTTTGGTATACTTACTCCACCTTCGTTTTTACGTCGCTATATGGTCATCCTTGTACTTTGAAACTTATGTGAACCTAGTAAAATCGTGAAGGCAATTGCTCGTCTAGCTTACGGCCTGCATGATTCAAGTTTTCTGTCTTAGTTTGAAATTGGAGCTGATATTGAATGCAACTTGGTTTCTCATTCTCTCGGTATATCCATACAGATCGTGGATACTATTCAGTAGAAACAGTCTCTCTCTTGGTGGCACTAAAGGTGCGTTACAGGGACAGAATTACAATCCTGCGAGGGAATCATGAGAGTCGTCAGATTACACAAGTGTAAGATTTTCTTCATAAGAAACTTATATCTTTGTTCCTTCTGGTGCCATCTACCCAAAGTTTTCCATTTTACAGCATATGCTCATTTCTATTTCGCTTCTGTATTTCAGCTATGGTTTCTATGATGAATGCTTGAGAAAATACGGAAACGCAAATGTTTGGAAGTATTTCACAGACCTATTCGATTATCTACCTCTTACAGCACTCATAGAGAGTCAGGTTTGAGCTTTTCTCGCTAGTCAATCTTACTTTTAACCATCTTTTCTTCATTTCATCCCTTGACTTCATCAATTCTCATCCTTTACAGGTCTTCTGTTTACATGGAGGGCTTTCACCTTCTCTAGATACCCTTGACAATATCCGAAGCTTGGACCGTATACAAGAGGTATTAACAAAATATATTTGCATCCAAAAGATCATAAGTCCATATATAGATACTCTAATCAACTCTATGAACTAAATAATCTACTCTGGGCCAATAGGTTCCACATGAAGGACCAATGTGCGATCTACTATGGTCTGATCCAGATGATCGCTGCGGATGGGGCATATCTCCCCGAGGTGCTGGATATACATTCGGACAAGACATCGCTGCTCAATTTAATCATAACAATGGACTGAGTCTGATTTCTAGGGCACATCAACTTGTAATGGAAGGATATAACTGGTGTCAGGTATGTCTCCTCATCATCTGTTACCATATTTTTCGATAATCGGGTTTGTTTTTTCGCAAATGCTGAATCTTTTTCGTGTGGGAGATTAGGAAAAGAACGTGGTGACGGTTTTTAGCGCACCAAACTACTGTTACAGATGTGGAAACATGGCAGCAATATTAGAGATTGGAGAGAAAATGGAACAGAACTTCTTGCAGTTCGATCCAGCGCCGAGACAGGTCGAACCTGATACCACTCGTAAGACACCTGATTATTTTTTGTGATCCTTCGATTTTTTTTCCTCGTAAAATTCCAAGGTTTGTTTTGTTTTGTTTGTTTGTTGCTGTATCATTGTAGATGTGTCTTTTATTTTGTGTGTTTCTAAAATGGAACAAAACGCTTCTATTTTTTTTTCTTTTGTTGATGTGATACTGAAAATGGTTTTTTAGAAGCCGAGTTTATAGAGATTTCTCTTTTGATTTAACTACTGAATTGCTACGTTGGTTTAAGAAAAGAAAAGATTCATATAAGTTCTTATATTATGTTACTTTTAAGCATTATAATTTGAACATAGTAGATCGATTTTATGGCATTTCCCTAAAACCAATCAAATATATAAGAGTATTAAAGGGTTTATAAGATATAAAAAGCTTAAAAATTAGGAAAAATCACAAAAAAAAACATAGAAATGATGAGTTTATTAATCTTTTAATGTATTGCTTTATGTTCTGTCAATCTAACATAGTTGACTTTAAAAAAAACTGTTAAGGTTATCTTAAAACCGTACCAATCAAGGTCTTATGAGTATTAAAAGATGATGAAAAAAGATTTCAGATATATAAATTAACAAAAACAAACTTAAGTTTATGAAATATAAAATGAAAGAAAGAATATAACCTCAAAGATTATGTACATGGGACGACGAAGTATTAGTAATTTGAGCAAAACATAGATTAGAAAAACACCTAATAAGGATTCCTACATATATATTTTAATTTTTTTTCTTTAAACTAATTACCTAACAAAACCTCCAACGGATGAGAAATGCCTAAATGTGTACAAAGACACAATGCATGAAAAATTGGTAAATTCTTCACTTTAGTTTTACTTCTTTGGAGCTTTAGGTCGTGCCCTCATACTAGCTCTTCTTGCCACATCCCACGCCTTCTGCGGCGCGTAAACACCGAGTTGCGATGCAAAGAATGACTCGTAGCCTGGTGAATCAAACGCAAATCCAGTGTGCTTTGAGAGCTCCCTAGGCAATTGAGAGATTGCGTAACTTCTAGCCTCTTGAGGTGTGAGCTCGTTCTCTATCTCCAGCTGATCTGCCTTGCTAGCATCTGACTCGTGCCTATGTATTTCTTGAACGATTTGATAATCGTATGGGAAGAACCATCTCTCAACCCTGTATCAAGTTTTTACATGTCAAAAAAGCTTTTTCTAAACGACGCAGATGTATAATTTATTCAGTCAAAACATTAAGATCCTATAGCTAAGAACACTAAAGTGTATAGACCTAAACAAAATCCAATCCCAATTCCAGAGATAAATTGAAACTGACTTGTTCGAGTTCAAGTAAGCCATTATATTTAATTGTGGTTTACTTTTACTTACCCTTGAAAAATGAAATCGCCCAGAAGAGAAACAAGAGGAACAAGGAGCAATGTGAAGTAGAAATAGAGTGTACTCATCAATACAAAGATGACAAAGTAAACATTCTCCTGCAGAAACAAGAGACCAAAATCAAATTGCGAATAGTTAAAAAAACAAGGATCATAAATCATAGATATGTTCAAGGAAAGAGTTAAAGAGTGCAAAGAGCTTACATTCCTATCACGTGGTGTCATAATGCCACAGTATATGAAAGCAAATACGAGCCATGCCAAAATGCTTCCTCCGACTGTGATATAATGCCATCGGGTAATGGAGTTGCTCATCAAAAGAATACGTACATTTACAGCAATCACCAGACATGTGAAGACCATAGTGCTGACGTCCCAGAGACCAAATACTTTTCCAGATGAGTTTTTACCACCAAAAGATGAGGCGGTTACAAAGTGATAGCAGACAAGAGACTGATACACAGCAGAAGTAGCCCATACTGCTACAACTCTCCATTTGAAAAATGAGTTACGTATGCCCTCTCTATATAGTTCTGGGTATCTCTTTGAAAGAGATGCACTTACATCCTAAGCATTAATACATTATAGAAATGAGATGATCCATACAAAAAAAAAAAAATCAGCAGTCCTAATGGATGAGTAATCTAAGATGGATATTCTTTTATATAAAGTAGAGATCAAGAATAGTAGCTAGTACCTTCTCAAACAGGCCAAGGACAATGACGGGAAGAGCTGTAAATACAACGTTAAACAATGACTGGAACCAATCATCGTAGAACCTTTGACCAGAAAATCCAGTTCGAAATGTGAACCAAAACTGAGTCAAAGTGAAGGTGAGATTCTTGTAGAAGAAATACATGACAACCTGCCAAGCGAAAGATCTTTAGAACTTGCATAATTTAAAAGCAAGTTCGTGGAATGAGATAAATTCAACCTTGCAGATTCTAAGATATGACCACCGTCCATGAACAAGAAGCAAATCTGTAAGAAATCTGAACTGAGCAATGGCAAAATCACTAGCCATCACAGCTTGCATTCCCTCCATCCCACTTATTCCTATACCAACATGAGCAGCTTGAATCATGCTAACGTCATTGGCACCATCCCCAATACTAAGTGTTATCTTTTTTGCCCCTTTTCTCACCAAGCTTGTCACCTAAAATCACCATCAACAGATCATATATATTTGGATTTAGAAGCTGGTTTTCAGAACCACAATCGAACCAAATTACTCTTTGGACATGAATGAAATAACAGATTCAGAGGTAAGAAGATATGTTTCTACCAATTGCTCCACCAAAGGCCCAAGAAAAAAAATAAAAGTGTCTTTTAAAGGCAGACATGTAAGGAATTATTTTGAAACACGTCATCTTTAAATACCTGTGCTTTCTGTAACGGAGAAACACGGCAGCATACAACTGAAGTACAGTTCAAGCTCAAGCTGAGGAGTGCTACACGTAAACTCGGGTCTAATGCATGCATTAAACACTTTCCATCGATAACGAGAGCCAGTTTTGGTCCAGCAACAGTATGCAGAGAGTGTTGAGCTTCTTCAAGGCTCTTATGCAGCTCCTTCTTTACTTCTTCTTTGATAACACGAGCAATCTCAACTTGGTCACCCTAAATAAAAGAATAATTACTAAAATGGTTGTATTCCATGCACATCCCTACCCAAGAAGACAAGATTCACAGTAACACATTTACCCTTTCTTCAGCTGCCCTGATTGCATCGGTTTCAGAACTGATGATAAATTGTTTCATGTCATTGTTGATCAAGTTGCATGCTGCAGCATAGCAGAAACAAATAGCTTAAATTTCAGAGGGAGAGGAAAAAAGAAGATTCAAGGGAAAAAATTTACGGCACACCCCACCATAAGCAATGTTAATTGCAGTTTCCATTTTATCCCCTGTTAATACCCAGATTTTAATTCCAGCTCTTGATAAGGTTTCTATGCAATTAGGTACCCCTTCCTGAAGCTTGTCTTCTATTGCAGTTGCTCCGATCAGGATAAGATCCTTCTCGATAAGTTCTGCTACCTGCATGGAAATCAAGATTCCTCACATTCATCCACCAATATATAGAAACTATTTCCAGGTAACTCAAACTGTACTACAGGCCATTTTCAACCTTTCGGAAATTTCTTGACAGTCAGATTATTCACAAGAATGTTGTACCAAGCCATGAAAACAAAGTAGTAATAAAAAATTTACCTCATCTAATTTCTTCTCACGGTCTTGCAATGTAGATTTGGCCTGGATGAATTTTTCATTCCAACTACTATATGTTTCAGGGTTTAAATCTTTATAGGCCAGGCAAAGGGTACGCAATCCAGAAGATCCAAACTGCTCCAAATGTTCTCTCGTTACTTTCCTAACATCGTCCATACCATCAGCCAATCTCTCAAAGATTACATTATCAGCACCCTGTGGACATTTTTCCAAACAATGATCAATATTTTTATATGGAAGTCCTCCAAACCAAGTACCAAAGAACTATTACCTTACAGTAGAGTACAAGCCTCCCATCTGGGAAACGACATACAACAGACTGGCGCTTCCTTGTACTGTTATGCATTGTGGAAATTTACATTGGTATTCTAACTCATGACAAAAAGATAAACAAGCAATCATTTCACAGTCATATACCTGTTGAACTCTAGAACATTAAGGATCTCATACGCTACATCTTGAATCTTTCCCATCTTCTCCACGTGAGACTCACGAACATACACCGTAGTTGGAGTACGCCTGAAAGGACATGAAATAGTCTCACACAAACTACCCTCGGAGGAAAATCTAATAAATTATAAGTAAAATCATGGGGCAAGTTAACCAAATGAAAATCTTATCGAGTCAGATTGCCTGAGATTTAAACTTATCTTTCAGAAGCTGGAATGGAAATGAGAATTACCTGTAGAAGAAGAATCCAAAATTCTTAGCAGCAGTAACTAGAGCAGCTTCATCTGGAGATGCAGCTTGATAAACGATCTTTTCAGGGGATTCATCGCCTTCAGGAAGTACTGTGTGACAGATGGCCAGGCATCTAAAAAGTTCCTACAAATGTCAAAAGTACGCTATCTGAAGTTAGAATCATATTAGCATCAACGTTTGCACGCCAAATGATAGACTCAGCAGCTATCTGAACTAAATCACGACAATGCTGTACATTGACAATCCCCAATCTACGGTATTCTAAAGGCTCCCAAAAAAAGAGGCTTCGAAATTGGAATGTGGCCAAAGCCATAACAGGAACATATAAAACATTTTGAGCAATAAAGTTAGGTTAGAAGGCAACTCATGACCAGTAACAAAAGAAATGCTTTAATGTTATTGATATCATATTCCATCAGGGGTCAATCAAATAACACCAAGAACATAGCATAAAAACCACTATGGACTCTACTTTCTCAAGGAAGGAACAAGGAATCCTTCTTTAATTAGCCCAGCACCTCTTCGCTATTATAATTCATACTAATTGTGATTCCAATCAATAGGTAATGAAAATAAGACACCTTGCAGAGATCAGGATTAGGTTCGTTTCTCCAAGCTCCCCGCATTAGCCTTGAATCATCAAAATTGAATCCTTTTTCTCTTATTGCACCGGTGGACCTTTGTTCCTGAGAAGAATTTAGCAGAGCCAATTAGAAATGTTTTCATTGTACTGTCATGAAACTGTTTCTCCATCTGAAAAGAAACAATACCTCTTGAACTTTTAAGCCATTACGCTGAGCGATTCCTCTTTCTATTTCAGTGACACCACATCCATAACTTATTCCTCCAATTGAACATTTAAAAAACTCCATCAAATTTCTCGTCAGGGTGCCAGTTTTATCAGAAAATATGTATTCCACCTGAAAGATGCCAGAGTAATTGCAACTGACAGTGAGATCAATGACAGGATATATTCACAATGTAGTCTTGCAATAGTTAAAATAGTAGCAACATGACAGGTATTTATATCATACAAGTGACAATTTGTGGCATGGATCAGTAATGGCAATCTCTGACATGTACATGTAGTTACCTGTCCAAGTTCCTCGTTTAGATTAGAAGTCCTAGCAGATGCAGGGGTATTCGTCTCAACATGATACATATTAAGATCTTTATTGATAAATTGAGTCGACTGGATAAACTTGATCATCTGGATTCCATTTTGAGGAGAGATAAAGAACTATTCAAAATGCTAATCCTTGTATCCCAAATAGTTGAAATATGATAGTAGGAAAGACATACCTCAATTGAGACATACAGGGAGATTGGTATAATTGACGAGAACAGAGTGACTAGAGTGAAAAAGGTGAAAAACGCTATCTGTAGCATCAAACGAAACCAGTAATGTAAAAAACCAGCAATCCAAAACTAGAAGTAAACCAATTTCAAATGCGCAAAGGGATTTACAGTGAGTCCGTTGCGGTATTCCCAATCTGGTTTTTGAAAAAGACCCAAGTAAAAGTCCTCACGATCTGTCACAATCGCACTGCAAGAATAACAAAATGAAAAGAAAAATATATCACTGTAGGACATGGGAACCAGATAATGCAGTGAAACAATCAAATATGCCTTATGTAGTCACAGATGGTGAGAATCATACCAGCCTATAGCTCCAATCAGACACATTGTGACAAGGACGCAGAAGATTGTAATTATGAGTTTGTCAAGTTTCTTTTCCAGCGTACTTCTTTTGGAAGGAGCATTCATGGCATTCATCATCACCTATGTTATGTAGAATTCACCACAAGATACCATCAGACCCTATACACCGCTACTATAAAAGATAGCAGGAGAAACTATCGAATGGTTTTGAATAAGAAATAATTATGTATAAGCTAGCGAGGCATGTTTGCACAGTTAGTTTTCAGAGAACAAGCTTCCCAACAACTTACCTTCGTCTCATGGCCAGTAAAAACTACAGCTCCAACAATGTATTCCGTGTTCCTAAGACTGCATCCCTATATATTTAGATTTCAAAAGCAACAGAATACTTTTAAATTCCAAGGATATAAAGTTGCAAAAAAATAATAATCAAGATGTCTCATAAGTGAATTAAAATAATAGTAAGAAGAAGAAAGAAAATTCCTGCCAGACAAAATCCAGAAATAGCAAAAATAAATCAGAAAAGGAAAAAGCAGCTAACAGCAGAAGGAGTCAATCATACACGCAATAACAGCTGGTCTGGAGAGAGAGGTAGAGTCTGTTTTTGCACTACAAGATTCCCAGTGAAAGTGTACAGAGAATTGTTTGGTTGCTCACACTGAATTTCACCTGCATAGCAAAAGAGGATGTTGGAGAAAGTGTATACAGTTATAATAGTATCATATTCACATGAAAAGGCCTCGAATAAAGTAAACCGTCAAAACAAAGAAAATATTACTTCTACATATATGTACAGAAGACGATAAATAATGGCAGGACAATGTCTAATCAATCAGAGGAATGAGTTATGACAACAGTCAGCAAATTCTTATTACAAAAACTCAACCACAACATATGACCATAACCTCTCTCTTTACAAAGAGACATGATAAATTTATTTCTATTTAAGACTGTGCCAGTTCGGGTGATGCTTGCTCGCTTACAGCAAATGTGAAGCAGATATTATGTGAAAAAAAAACGCAGGGAATTGGCAGGGTAACATTACAAAAACAACCTGAATCAAGTGAACCTTTTGCAGTTGGAATTTCTTTTTCTATATTTTGTCTCCATAAAGTCGTTTTTCATTCAATGTATGATGATACAAACATATAATTCTCCAACCAAAATATGCCAAATCACCTCAACCCTCTATAGTGAATTAAAGTTCTCGCTACTGCTACAGGTTCACACTGATCTAAGAAAATTCTCACAAGATGATAAACAAAGCCGTAGACTAACCTTTAAACTCAGAAGCTTTCTCGGGTACCGAGTAATCCCATGTCCTTTCAAGGGCCTTTCTTATTTTTAAATTCGTTTCTCCATCTAGGTTTGCTGTCTGCATTCACAAAAAAAAAGAGCAAGAGCCCACAATAAATAATAAAAAGTACTCTTGAGAAAACAAGGTTAATAGTGAAAGGGGCAATCACAGAAGAGGTACCTCGACATAGCAGATGCCATCAGGATTTGTGCTCGACAGGAAAAGAATATCTGCTGGAAAAAATCCATCCTGTTTAATCTGCAAAATTAAGAAACGTAATTAGCAATTATAGATTTAGCAATCAAGAAACGTATTTAGCAATTATAGAACAATAAAAGACTAACCTTAACAATATCACCCACTTGCAACTTTCTCCAGGACATAGGCACCCACTGTTGACCTTGTAAGACGTCCACAGTGCTATTATTTATAGACATATCATTTTGAAAGCGTTTCTGCACCAGATTTTTCACAGAAAAGCTTATAAGTTGAGAGGCAGATGGGTTGTAAGACTCCAATGTATCTTCTAACAAGAACCAATATCTTAGCAGAATAATCCTTTTCTGACTCAAGGAGATATGGTGTATTTCTGCAGTGGAAAAAGAATACAAGAACAGGAAGCTAATCCCTTACCCAGTCTTCAAAAGCCTCTTTAATAAGAGAGACGAGAAGTACCATTGACAGTGGGGCTACATTTGTTATTGGACTCACAGGGCTGCAGGAAAAACATGCTATCTAGTTACTGTCAACTGACTGAAACAAATCATGCATAACGAATCAATCTAATCTCATTGAACCAGAACAAAGGTGTTCTAGGGACAGAATATCAGATAAACACGAGACAGCTTCCAAATATTATTAAAATTAAACAATTTTCAATGGAGCTAACATACCTTATCGGTGTCATTGATAGACATGAAATTCCAAGAAAGTATATATTTGCTATGCGCCTAAACTGTCACAAAACACACCATAACTAAGATCACAACAAATAACAGAAAAGCCACGTCGAAAAAATGCGCTTGAAGTGTTGGAAATGTGCAAAGCTGTCAATTATATTACAATGTTGATCCTAATATACACTCCCGCACGAAAGTGGATAGCACAATTCTCGGATAGTAATGTTTAGGTCCCATTAAACTTCTTGAATTCGGCAAAAACTAAATCCTAAATACATGCTGGAGCTAACTTAGCAACTCCTAGACGCTTTCTACCCTTTATTAAGTGTTATGGTAGATCCACACTAATAATAAAGAAAACCCAATGTATTTACCTGTTCAAACAGACCCTTCGGAAGAAAGGTGAAAACATTGTACTTTGTTGTAGAAATCGAATTACCCTGAAATAATCACCGCAAATTCATCATAAATAAACACACATAATGACTATAACCGCTACAGCTCACAATTTCCAATGCATATGTCCAGTAACCTATTCAGAGATACACATCGCATTACAAGAACGGATATATATAAACATGCCGAGGCTTAGAAGACTACTATTCCAACGCACCTTGAACCGGACGGGAGAATTAGAGTCCCGATCGTTGCAGTAGATGGTACGATAAATCGGAGCCTGAGGCTGTATATGGCCCAACGTCACCGTCCTAGAAGGCGTACGGCGATGACTCGCAGACGAATCAACGCTCAATCCACCCGAGCGAACCATTTGGAATCACCCGATCTAAAAGGTCTGGGACCTTCAAAATCGAATCTCAATTTCACTAGATTTGCCGCCCAGAGGTACTGGAATAGGAGAAAGCGAGATCTATAACGACGGTAGAAACTAGAAACAGAGAGGACCGGACCAGCCTCTCTTCCGTTTCAACCTCTTCGTCTCAAAAAGGTAGAAAGTCGCTCTTCTTCTTCTGCTTTGAAGTTGTAAT
This sequence comes from Aethionema arabicum, assembly GCA_000411095.1. Classification (NCBI taxonomy): domain Eukaryota; kingdom Viridiplantae; phylum Streptophyta; class Magnoliopsida; order Brassicales; family Brassicaceae; genus Aethionema; species Aethionema arabicum. The sequence goes on from KE151473.1 coordinate 172,300, forward strand.
AATTAAAAAATAAAATATTTAATTAACATTTCGATTTTCGAATATTAATGAGTAATTTTTTTTCTGTTTATGGTAACTTTGTACGCGGTTAGTGGAGTCACGCGCAATTAGCCCCGCGCGTGATGTTAAGATAATTTGGGACTCGCTTCGTATTTATGATACTTAATACGTAGTTTAAATTCTTAATAAATTATTGTCATGACATTTAAAACATATTTTATGGAGAAAAACATAATTTTAGGTTCATAATATTATATCATTATTAATTATAACTAATAATTTTACAAAAAGAAAAACTTTATATCTATCCAATCGAACTCCTTTGAGAAACAAAAATAAATCAATTGTGTAATTTTTGTTTAAAATAACGGAACATTTAATGTATAGCCTCGAAGTTTAGCGCGTGAGAAGTAAAAAAAAGGAAGGTGATTGGTTTCTCGAAACCGCCGTGCTGGACTCATTCAGATTCAATAAAACCGTGTTATTGAATAATATATTAAACCGGTCCTGGTCTTGTGACGTGAGCCTCATGACTTGATTGCCTGTTTAAGTTTAGCTGGTAAACAACCTATCCATCTAAAATTCCTCCCAAAAAAAAAAAATATATATATATATATAATAAACCAAACATGTCATACACACATTATAAATTCAAAGTCCATATTTCAAACATTCAATTACATAAAAAAATAATAGAAATGATTAAACATTAAGCAAGTACAACTGAAGAAAGAAATTTAACAAAAAAAAAAAACTTAAGAAAGAAGAATAATTGAAAAAAAAAAGAAGAATATAACATATTGGCCACACATAAAATTTAGGTTTTTTTGTAAATTTTCTTTCTCAAGACGGTGAGTTTTAAAAAATTGAATTTAACCGACAAAAACCGCTTCGTCATTGTGAAGTGACGGAGGAGTCATTTCGTAAAGTTTTGATATGTTTGAGATTTTTTTTTGTATTAAAATAGGTTAGAGTGATAGATTTTTGTATTAAAATAGGTCAAAACAAATGGTTTTTTAATAATTTTTAAGAAATTAAGACTTTATTTTTTTATCTCAATTTGAAAATCCAAATTTTTGCAGGGACCAATCTGCAAATAATTAACCACGAAGAAGAAGAAAATCAAAAGGAGTTCCAAAAATCAAATTACAAACGACACCAATCGCTAATCTCGTCGCAATAACAAACATTCTCATCCCAATACTCTTCCTCTTACGCACCGCCACAACCACCGCTCCACCACCATTCTCCGGTACACCTCGCCGCAGTAACGCAAGATCCCTCGACATCTCATTACACGTCACCGTCGTCAAAACACACTCAATATGAATATCAAATCTACAAATCTCACATCTATACCTCCAAGACCGGCACGTGCCATTACATACCCCACACGTGCTATCTCCACCTCGACGTAACTCCAAATGATGCGCTGGATGCAGCACGTGGTTTAATCTATGTGGCATTTTGGTACAACAAACCGGGTGGACATTGAAATTGCACGGTTTACAAGTGTAATACATTCCTTGGACTAATTCATCGCACATGTCACACACGTGCGTTGATGGTTTATTACGGTTATGAATGACGAGGTTAAGTGTGTGGTTTGGGTGAACGAATGATTGGAGATTACCGGTACACGTGGCGCAACATTCGTGGAGATCGAAATTGCATTTTTCGCAACGGAAAGATTTGCCGTCACCGTAGGTTTGACAACCGTCGCAGATGTAGTTACCGTCACCGACGCCGTTATGTTCCGTTAGTTGATGCTTATGCATAAAATGTTGAATTGTACGACGACGTTTAGGCATTTTTTTTTTTAAGTTTTTGGAGATAGAAAATGGATTTTTTTTTTTTGTGTTGTGTTGATGATGTTGGAATATGAAAATGAGACTTGTTTTGATGTTGGGATATGTATATAGAGAGTAATGTTTTGTGAAAATGTAGCCACGATTTTTACTTGACTTTAGACAAGTAGACTTACAAAATATGAAAATAGATGGAAATTTTCGTTTATATATATATATATATAGGTTTTTAGTATAATATGAATTGGGAATGTAGACGTATTCAATATATAGAAATTTTATATATTATATATAATAAGTTTATAATATTAGTAAGTATTTAGTTAAAAACTTAAATGGCAATTGACAATAAATAAAACTATGTATGATCTTTTATATATTATTTTGAATCTTTCTTAGTTAATTTTTAATTTATAGATGATGGATTTCCAATATATAAAGGATTCGAAGTTGTCATTTGACTTACTAGGAAGGATTGCGTGTCCATCGAAGAATTATATACAGTTATTTTACCTAGTAAATACTAAAATATTAATTAATAATTTAATATCATATATTCATATGGAAAATAATATTTCTGGTCCGGCTATACAATGTAGTGATCAGATTAAAATATAGGTAAATTCAGTTACTATCTAAAATACAAATAAGTCAGATATAAAAAAGACACCATCCAAAATGAAATTATACTGAAAAAAAAATAGAAATTTAAATAATTTTTAATATTTATTATTCAAACTGATAATTCAAATACATGGATAATAAGAAAATAAAAAAATTAAAATCAAGAACAAAAGGAAAGAAGTAAACACATAGCATTGAACATTTCCTTGTAAATAAATTAATTAAATACCCAGAAGACAATCCAATGGAACCCCAAAGAGTGCATTAGAAACAACTCCAATGGCTAATCTCGTAGCTAAATTAAACATTCTCCTCCCTGTACTCGGTCCACTATCCGCTGCAGCTTGACGCTGTTGCGGATATTGAACCATCGGTCCATAGCCATATTGCGGTACTTGAACCTGAACCTGAGCCATATTAAGACCCTGATTTATATTAAAAAAAATTATAATATTAAATTTTTTTCACTTTAGACCCCAAAATTTTTAAGAGTTTTCAGGATCGGGCCTAACCTGAACCCTCGGTCGCGGCTGTTGTACTAGCCGCTGCTGTGGTCGAACACTTCTCTGCTGCATACCCCTCGAATTATTGTTACACACGGTCAAGATACACTCCATATGAATATCAAACCTACACATCTCACACCTATACCTCCACGACCGGCACGTGCCATTACATACCCTACACGTGCTATCTCCACCTCGACGTAGCTCCAAATAATGAGCCGGGTGCAGCACGTGTCTAACACTTCGAGGCATTGCAGTGCAACAAAGCGGATGGACGTAGAAGTCACACGCTCTGCACGTGTAAAACATTCCTTGGACTGACTCATCGCACATGTCACACACGTATCTAGACTGTATACGGTTTTGAACGACGAGGGTAAGCACGTGGCGGTGAACGTAGGAGGGGAGAGTACGGGGACACGTGGCGCAACATCTGTGAAGATAAAAGTTGCATTGTACACAACAGAAGGTTTTGTTGTGACCGTAAGTTCCGCAGCCATCGCAGATGAAGTCACCAACGCCGTTATATTCCGTTAGTGGGTGACAATGCGTGAAATGGTGAAGCGTACGACGTCGTCTAGACATTGTTGGAGATATTAAGAGTAATTACTTGTGGTTTAATGTTGGAATATGAGAAACGAGACTTGTCTTATTGTTTATATATATATGTGCGTTTATATATTTGACTTTAGACAAGTTGACTTATAAAACATACAAATAGATGGAAATTTCTTCTTTTTTTTTGGTTTTTTTTTTAGTTTAATAAGAAGTCCAAGTAATAGGAGTATTCAATAGTTTTGTTGTGATATGGTTTAAGACGACTTATAAGTTGTCCTTTGAGTTACAATAAAAGGTCGGAACTTGGGAGACGTTCATGACCGGTCCTAGATTAGTCATTATCTTATTAATAAAAAATATATATATGAAAGAAAAAAAAAATCAAAAAGTCTAAATTTATCTAATTTGGATTTGGATTCAGTATCAGACCTGGCTCAATATTATTAGTAAATTACTGAAAGAGGAAGAACTCATGAAGGAAGAATGCGTCTACAAGTTGGCTTACCAAATATTAATTAAATAAATGGAAGTTTCCACTGTCAATTGTGGGAATTTGTGGTTAAAACCGTTTATTTATTAAGGTTAATTTATAATGAATGAAATGAGAATAATACTGACATGTTTATTGTTTATTGAGATGAATTGTTCAAAAGATTATTTTTATTTCTTTTATGCTGGAGAAACCCCGGTCCTTTGAATTCTAGTTTTTTAGTCTGCAACTAGTTTTTAAAAATATTTGTGAAAACGTACATCCATGGTCAGATTCTATAATATGACTTTTTTTTGTTTCTTCTATTTTATTCTATTTCAAATTCAGGCTATTAAAATTCATGTCTAAATCATAAAAAAATTATTAAAATTTACAAGGAAAAGCTTGGGATTCGATCTGTCCAAGGAAAAAGACGTTAGGTTGTAAATTTACAAGAGACTAAAAAATGCTTAGATTAGATTTTTTAAGAATAAGAAGATCACAAATAAAAGTAAGAATTGAGAAATTATATAAGAAAGAACATTATTTTACAAGTCCAGTAAGGCTTATTCTACAAGGATCTGCTTGATTCTTCTCTCAAAGAAGAAAAAAAAAACAGAACAGAAGAGACAAGCATATGAGAAAAACAACATTTTTAAACCAATGTTCAAAAAACTTAAACCCAATCGTACCTTGTAAGACATCAACAATGGAACAGAACACCATGTCCAAACTAGCTAACTTAGCTAGGTATCTATATCTTTTTGCTTTCTTCATAAATAAGACAGGTATATTCACATCCATATATTTATATATATATATATATTTGTACCTATAAATACATATATATATATGTATCTTTTTCTTGAATGATTTCAACATTTTTGGTAACTGTAGATGACTTCTTCTTATTTGTATAGTTTGATCGTTTTATCACGATGTTCTTTCGAAACCACCTCCTAACTGCATATGTAGCCACTCCGGTGATGCTCCTCTACTGTATTCCCTTGTACTCTGTGACCCAAATTGCATCCCTGGATTCTCAAACGCTTGCTGACCATACTAAGAACACCAAAAACACAAGCTTAAAATAACAATAACAAGGATCCAACAAAAGCTTTGTTTACTTTATGGGTTATGGTATAAGGCTGAGAACAAAAATCTCACCTCTTTAGGTGGGAAACCCTCGATTCCAGGGTTCATTCTTGAGTTAACTGCTTCAAGTTTCATTGATAAGAACTGAAAAAGTGCAAGCAGTGGTGTGAGAACACACATGTGACAGAATAAGCAATCAATAACCAGTAGACAAAAGGAGGCTTCACCTCAACTTGACGTTGCAGTGATTGTATATAGTTGATTATCTCATCTAAAACAAGTGCTTTTCCAATAACCTAAACATATAACTTCATTTATTACCACTCTGCAAAGAGATGCAAATGCAAAAACATGAAAAATTGATACCTTGTTACAATCGGGAACAAGATCTTGCAAGATTTTCATCCTTTCACTTATTTTTTCTCTTCTCGCCTGCCAATCAAGAAAAAATTCTTACTGAGACTGGTCTCTAGATTCAAGTTTTTTTGTTCTTATTCAGCCAATAAGCTTAACAGAGAGAGTAAAAGAAGAATGATCATTACTCTTTCAGCTAGGCTATGGCTATCAGTAGCTTGACCTCTTCTTGCTCGAACATGAATATAATCTTTTGATGGTTCAGGCGGCTGCTTCTTTTGATCCACTTCTGTCCCCGGCGATCCTGCTTCAGCTTCATCTCCACATCCGGACTTCTTCTGTCTTTTGTTTTCACCTTCAGTCTGCTCATCCCAAAATCATGAGTAGAGTCAACAAACAACCATACTATTATCAGAAACAAGAATTTGAGCACAATCATAACCAAACAACTGCAGAAACCAGCTCATCTGAGCTCGAATTACTCTGAAATTCTCTCTGATTTTGTTTTCCAGAGTTTAATTTAGAAGTTTCATAGCCTGGAAAATAGTATCATAGACTTGGGATAAACTCATAAACATCACTTGAGGATTAAAGTACCAAAACTCTTGAGAATTTATACGAACAGATATTTAAAAACGAATGACACTTTTGACAAATTCCATATTCAGATCACACAAACCTCAGACCTAGAAAACGATTGAGAATCATTAATCACGGGAATCTTAAATTAACGAATACAATCAAATATCCGTACCACGCCGTTACAGTTGCTGGTAGAAACGACGACCTTAACAGACTCATCATCCGCAGCATCTTCCCGTCGCTTCCTCGCACCAGAGATACCCGCAATCACCGCCTGCGATAGCGCGTGACTCATACGCGCTGGATTTCCGCGGGTAGTAGCAGTGATTCCGGTTAGATTCGAATCCGCGAACTGTTGCCCCAAATTATGCCCAGCGAACGGAACACTGCTCCTCGTCGTCGAAGAATCACCGTTCAATGGAAACGGCCAGATCTCCGCAAGGGTAAACGGAGCACCCTCGTTCATCATCGGATCCATCACGAGACCTTAATCACTTTCAGCTATCACTGAATCAAACATTCAAGCTCAAATACAAACGCTAACACAAAGAATCTTCCTGTAAATCGACTCAGTTGCCGCCAATCCTGTACCTTCCTTCTCTCGTATGCAAACTCCTTACACAGTGGAGTACTCTGTGCATTCCTCTTCCCCATTTTCTTTTTTATATTCCAATTAATATTTATATTAAAAATAAATAAAATTAATTATTTCGAAAAAAAATAAATAAATAAATAAAAACATTTTCTATCTTTTCTTTTTCCCACCTCGGGAGCTACGGTGTTAACTGTTAACATCACTTCAATAGCGAAGTTTCTCGTATCCTCTGCAGCGCGGGTGTACCTACACTTCTCTTATATTCACCGTTCGATCATTTAAATTCAAAATTAACGGTGATTAAGATCTCCACGTAGGCTCATCGCTGATACGGAAGTAGAAAAAGGACGTAGGTGAAGTGGGGTCCCACATAGGTTATCAGATTATCCTCTTTGGTTTATTATTAAACTAATGATTATTGATTAGTGATGGGTAATGATGGGATTTTGTGGATTTTAATGATGTGAAAGAAAAGAATAAGACAAGATTATCCTATTTTGGGATCTTTCGATATCTATTCATTTATTACAAAGATTTATGATATAATTAGATATTTAGTAGAAGCATTAGTTTTAGACCATATGACAAATCATAATATTTAATTAATTTTATATTGTAGAGTGGCTTATTGGTTAATACATATCTTTAATGTCGTTAACTTTAAACTCAAGAATGGTTAATACACAATTTTAAATATATATGGACCAGGTGTAATTAAGATAAGTGGGCCTTAAATTTCCGAAAATCTATAACAATAAATTTCCAATTTAATTATATACTATATCTTTAATATCAATTTGCTTTTAAAAAAACTTTAGATTTCAATAACACTATAATATTTAGATACACGTCTTTCATTTTGAATAATACCATCTGATTAACTGTTTGTAAAACACCATTTAAATTTGTTGTAAGAAAAATGTTGTAATTCTATATCGGACAAAAAAACAAAATATTAATATAAATACATATATATATATATATGTATATATATGGAATATGGTACGAGTTGTTCCACTAATTATTAGTTGATTTTAAATTGTAACCATGTTTTTCACATAGTCTAATAGATTCAAAATTTATACTACCGATTCAAAAGTGTAAGATTTTATCTTCATATTTGATAAAGACAAACATTAATATAAATATAATAAATAAAATTTGAAATTTCATGTTTTCTCACAAAAAAAAAGTCGATTTAATAATTTTCTTTTCTATAATATATATTTATAAACTGATAATATATAAATGGATGAATGGTAGACAAAACTACACAAATCTATATCATATAATATTTTTACTATTTCATAACTATCAAATCAAATATTTATTATTGTTCTTACATTGTTATATAAGTTTGTAAATTTGATCCTTTAAGTTCACAGATTCGTCCTAAAACTCTCATACCTTTTGCGGATGTGCGGACCACATTTTATTTTACCATTTTTAAAAATTTATGCATTTAAGAAAATGATGTAAGAAAATTATATATAAATGATATAGTAGTATATAAAAATCTGAGATATAATTAGAAATAAATGAGGAAAATGAAAAAGATGGAGGAAGATTGTGCCAAACAAATGCTTGAGAGTTGTTACCATTTGTTATGATTAGTAATCGTTAGGCAAACACTTTCTCTTATAAAGCTCTTTGTTTTCCCTTCCTTCTATGACCACCACCTCTATCCTATCACAACTCGACACGTGTCATATTTCTAACTTAAGTGAGTAAGCATCACGCAATCATCGCCGTACCAATCTTCCGCCTAACTCTCTTTTCCGACCCAAAAACTGTGACGCAACTATACATTTTTTTCTCATTTTTTCCTATATATATATTTCATTTAATATATATATATATATCATTTTTTTCCTAGATATATATATATATATATCATTGTTGTTATTATTTTGGGTTATTTTTGTTTTCTTATACTACCAAAAATATAATGTATAATAAGGTAATAACTACAACAATTTCTGTTTTCCCATATATATATGGGAGACTAATAATAATAAGAAAAATGCAAGAATTTAAATAATTCAAGGTAGAATTCAAGAGTTGAAATACACATACTAATTATTTATTCATTAATTCACTATATTATTGAATAAAAGTATTTTTGAAAATAATAGTCTTAATTTGGGTGAGAGAAAAAAAAAAGACAAATATTAGAATTTGAATATGTAGTTATATACTATGCATTAATTGGTTAATGTGTGTGTATATATAGCTTAGATATCAAATTACGTATAAGGTAAGCAAATTTACAGGCTAAAAAAAAGAATAGAATTGGTATAAATTTTTTTATTATTTGAAATGTATATTGTTCTTTAAATTTGTATACAAACTAACTGATATCAGGTTTTAATTAGTAATATTTCGGAGCATATATTCAGCTAGCACCAAATTAATCACTTACAGGAAAAACAAATGGATGATATAATTTCCTATTTTATCCGATATTTTAATGGATAATAAAAATTAAACTTTGAGTGTTTGAGTTTTTATTTGATAAAAAAAAGTAAGATACAAGCTTTATACTATAAAATAATTTATATGGATATGAAATAAATAATATATATATATATATATACGAATGGATAATGTGATAATTGGTTAATTTTAAATTATTTTCTATGAATATATATGTAAACAAAATCAAAGCAAAGTATATTTTCATTTTACATATATAAAAACACACACGTATATATATATATATATATATATATATATACAAAATACTAGTATTAAAATGACTA
>KE151473.1:218113-233350 GCA_000411095.1 Aethionema arabicum
TATTTATGCATCTTTTTTTTTTATTCAGAATATGTATCTTTAATAGTAGTTATATTCATTCAGCCAAACTGATCCAAAGTTTTTTGTATTAATAATTAAAATGCATTTTTTTGTATAAATAATGTCAGATGAATTTGTCTTTGATTTATCAAGTTGAATATTTTTAAACATATAGTTAACCTAAGAAATATATTTTCTATAAATCGCATGCTTTATTATATTTAATTAATATATTGTTCGAAATCCAAATGAAATATTAAACTTACTTAAGGTTTTTTCCCCCCAAATTATTTAAGGTTTTTATTCTTAGTTATTATCATTTTTTAAACCCATTTTGTTTTCAAAATCATATATATTGGAACCAAAATCCCATCAAATGATCAAATTATTTTATTTGTTTCATCTTTTTTTTTTAACTAGAATATTATTTGTTTCATTTATAAACACGGAAACTGAAAGTATTGTGAAGGTCAATAAAGTATAATAAAAAAAGTGTTTTCTGAAAAAAAAAATAATAACTAATAATGAGTTGTTGCCTTAATGGAATTTGAAAATGACGTTTCGTTGGACTCATGTCTTTCAAATTCGTTATGTAATTTTATTTGTAATCGAAAGAGATCCTAAATTAATTCCAAATAAAGTATATATACAATGATTAAGGGAACCAAAAAATAAATAAATCCAAAACATGGTTATAATTAGTAACATCTAAAACATCAGAACAAAATTTAAGCCAATCATAATAATACTAAATTAATGATTAACTTTTAAAAAGCCAATTATAACCATAAAAGGGTGATGCGGCCAAATGTACATATATATATAAATTATAATAGATCTACAATGCAACCATAATCACATCTATAAATTAATTTGGTTTTATCCACAACATAAATTTAACGTACAAAGATATACTGACGTCAAAGAGAGGCTACATCGTTCTACATATTGAAAGCTATATAAATAATTTAAAAGATACCAAAATTCATATGGTAACAAATAAATCGACAATATTTATGGTAATATATACGTTATATAACTAATCAATTTTATAATTAGTTTTTTTAGTGATAATGGGGGTATAAATACTATTGAACCAAACTTAATATATATATTATTTCACTGAAGAATTCTCCTAAGATTTTAGCAAATCTAATTAGAGTCAATAAACATATTCCGATCTAATTATTTAGAACAACAAATACTATTCTTTTTGCTAATAAAATTGAATAACAATATGAACATCTTTTCGATTTAATACATTATAGTAGAAAAAACAAAGGCACAACTTGCCTTACAATGCAAGTGCACAATCCCAAACTTGGTACTTGCAGACAAAAACTAGAACACACAACAGAGACCAGCCCAGACCAGACCAGACCAGACCAGACCAGACCAGACCAGACCATCTTACTCCAGCTCATCATCATCTCCAAGCTTATAGGAACTGAAATGTTTAACACTAAATTTCCACTCTCCTTTCACAGCATCATACGACACAAACTCAGCTCCTTGTTCCTCTGCTTTCCTCTTCAACATTTCCTTATACTTCTCCATCCTCTCACCTTCCATGATCTGCTTCCCTGTCTTCTTGTCTAAATATTTTATGTTCAGTAACGTTACCTCCGCAGGCTTGTTTAACCCTTCCCCAACCGGTGGTTTATCACTCTCGTCCATGTACACAATCACTTCCTTTTTATTGAACTGCACCAACGATTCCAGGTCTAGTCCACGCACGTCTGTTTCTCCTAAGAACTTTATACTTCCGTAGCCATGTCTCCCAATAACAAAGTCCTTTACACGACTACAATATCCTGGATCCACCCTTTCCTTTGCAGCTAGTTCCTGGATACGTGGCTCGGTGTAGTAGTCACCGTGATGCAGTTTCGGTAGCAATGCTTCGATATCTGTTTCTTGCTCTGCTACTAGTTTGTGTCCATTAGGAGAATTGTATGAACCATCTTGATGGCTACTGGTAGCTGTATGTGTTCCATTTGGTTTCTGATTAGCTTTGGGCGGAAGAGATTGTTCTCCAACTTCAAAAATTTTGGCCTTATCCTTATCTGAAAATGTTTGATCAAGTTAGAGAATGGTTCGACATAACACAAACATCATCATTTCTTGTTCCATATGCATATATTTTATACTTACTGTTATGGTTCGCTCCATTAGTAACCTCCCCATCCGAACTCTTACCTGTAATTCACATGTAATGTAACAATTAGGTCAGCTATGATCAACTTCGGTCACTAGATTACATGCGGTATCTAGTTAAGTACTACGCTATCTCTTCAGGACACTCATTTTAGCCTATTTTTAAGGCTCTACACGAAGAACCATTTTTCACAACAACAAGAAAAACAAAAAAGGACATAAAAACAAGCTGCCATGCAAGTGGGCTGTTTTAATCTTCTTTCAAGAACGGTTGAAAAGTTCAGCTATTGTGGTAGCATCAGAAAATCTAAGAAAATTTCTAAAGGAAGCTTATTTGGGCATATTGAACGCAAAGCTTGCAATAAGTCAGGGAATGTAAGAAAACCATGCTTACCGTTCTCATGCACTGGGGCCTGGCCATCCTTAGGAGATGGTAATTTTTTCCTTTCATACGGGCGTATGAACAAAGCTCTAGGGTTTTCCCTTGGCATGAATTGAGCATCAGCCTTTGGTGTACTGGACGGCTCGCTTTCATCGCTGAAGAATGGAACCTGAAAAGACATTTACATAATTTTAGTAATACAAGCAAAAACTGAGGTTAAATTCTCATGGCTAATCAAAATGTCATAACACGGAAAGCATACCCTTAGACCATCAACCCCAGGACGGTACTTTCTTAGAGGTGGCCTGCCCCGCCTATGGAAAAGGTGTCGAGACGTTAGAACAGATGATATCCTGACAGGAGCAGGCTTATCAACAATCTGAGAAAAAAGGAAAAAGTAAAGGGTTAACGTCAAGGAGCCATCATTCACTTCTGTTTTAGCACCATATCTGTGAGCAGTGAAAAACTTCAAGAAATCATGTGGAGGGACTGAATACCTATCAAATTTCTATGGAGATTAACTTCAAAACTAATCTATGGAGATTGTTTCCTCTTAATTTAGAAAAGATGTTAAAAAGTAAAAGGAGGTGAGTTGGTGTCAAGGAAGGAAGAATGATCTTACAGGCATGCTTGAGATTCCATATCGAATTGTAGATGCAGTTCCATCTTGACCTATTGAAATCTGAGGCACAACGGGAAGTGTCCCGAAAGGGTTTGTAACAGGGACTGGTTGCAAAACAAGAGGGATAGATGAGGCAGACCTGCAAAACAAAAAAAGAAAAAGGATTAGTCCCCAGGGTAAAAATTAAAAAATCAGATAAAATATTCTGCAAAGAAATAAATATAAATACACACAAAGAGTCTCGGAAACTCTGATGTCAGAGAGAACATACCCTTGTCCAAAGTTGTTTTGACCAGCAAATCCAGTAAAGCCAGTTGCATTGCCTTGAGAACATAAGCATTTAAGAGTTAGGTTCTAGAACTTTAAGTGCGCAATGTCAAATATTCAGAGTGATTGGTTGACTAACGTACCTGTTTGGGTTGAACCAAAATTGTTGAAACCAAAAGCACCTGATTGAGCTGGTTGAGCTGATTGGTAAGGTGTCATAGCAGCGGGCTACAAAGATAAAGCCAATATTAGATATCCGGATATAACTAATAAGGTAGTAGAAGAACATATATCTGAAAACATAGGCCTTGCCACAGACTGAGAATTCAGCACAAAAGCTTATAAGTGAGAAAAGAAAGTCACCGTTGCTAGTCCAAACGGAGAGTTGTTAGATGTAGTTAAGGATGAGGAGCTTGAAAACATGTTTCCGCCGAATCCAGTGGATGGTGTACCGAAATTGTTAGTTTGGCCGAATGTAGAATTCGTATTCTGTCCAAACTGTCCAAAAGTAGAACTAGTCTGTCCAAATGCAGAATTAGCCCCGAATATAGAACTAGGCTGTCCAGTCGAGGGGGTCGAGAACAATGAAGGTGCCTGACTGCTAGCAAAACCTTGGCCACTGCCAAATGCCGGAGTTGACCCCTGAGCAGGACTTGAACCAAAGAGTGATGGAGAAGAGCCAAATGCAGGTGTGCTTGATAGCGGCGACGATGTGGTTGTCCCAAAACTGGGCGATGATCCAAAATAGGATGTAGTTGATCCGAAAGGGTTGGAAGAAGTTGTTGCACCAAAGGGAGAGGAGCCAAAATTTGAGGTAGTCATTCCAAACCCTGTAGGCTTTTGGCCGAAAAGGTTTGATCCTGATGAGCTTGAAAAGGCGTTTGTTGGATTGGCAGATGTCTGACCAAAAGCTGGCGCTGGAGCAAATGCATTTGGCTGAGAAGTAGTTAATCCAAATCCAGCACCTCCAGAAGATTGACCCCCAGGAAGTTGCCCACCTGAAACAAAAGACCTAGCTAATCAGTATTTTGGTTTATGAAGTACAAATATCTAGTATTAAAACAAATGCAGACCAGGATTTGATTGGCATAGTACCTTTATCTCCTCGCTGGTAGTCCTCCCACCTGAGTTCCTCATGGTTTTTATCTTTGTAAGCAGGCATGGCAGCTATAGATTCTAACTTCCCAGCAGGCTGGGTACCATTGGCCTCTGTCTCAGTTGTAGGTGCAAAAGGCACGACTCTACTACCCCCTTGTTGGCCCCCAAAAGTTGATTGACCAAAACCAGAACCCCCAAAAGTTGGGGTTGAAGCCTGTGCACCTACAAAACAAATCATATGAGCATATTATTTCACCAGTTGGTTGATGAAAAGTTGCATTCCTACATCTCTAATTGATAAGAGTCAATGAAGGAGAACCTTGGTTTGGGGTTCCAAAGGGGGATGGTGTAGACCCAAACGAACCGCTACCAAAGGATGAAGTAGACTGTCCAAAAGCTGGGGAGGAGCCAAAACTAAAAGATGGGGTACTTGATGCTCCAAAGGCAGGAGTGCTTGATGCTCCAAAAGCAGAAGTATTTGATGCTCCAAAAGCAGGAGTATTGGATGCTCCAAAGGCAGGAGTGCTTGATGCACCAAAAGCAGGAGTGCTTGAAGCTCCAAATCCACCACCAGAACCAAAGGCATTATTACCAAAAGCATTGCCAGCACTACCAAAGGCAGGAGTCGATGACGCACCGAAGGCAGGAGCGCTGGAGGCACCAAATGCAGGTGTATTTGTAGCACCGAAGGCAGGCGAGCTGGATGCACCAAACGCAGTTGTGTTTGTGGCTCCAAACGCAGGTGTATTTGTGGCACCAAACGCAGGAGTGTTAGTAGCACCAAACGCAGGCGTGCTAGTGGTACCAAATGCAGGCGTGCTAGTGGCGCCAAACGCAGGCGTACCAGTGGCACCAAACGCAGGGGTGCTAGTGGCACCAAACGCAGGCGTGCTAGTGGCACCAAAAGGAGTAGATGAACCAAAAGGACTTGACTGAGGCGTTGAGAAGCCAAAAGGCTTCTGCCCAAAAGCAGAAGTACCTGAAAAAGAAGAATAATAACAATCTGTAAACACAAGCAGAGGTGTAAAGAAACAGATAAATAAAGACTATAGTGATTTTGGAACCTAAAGGAAACAGACAACACAAAGGACATCGCGAGCTAGATTTGTCGCAAAGGAAAAAAAGACAACAGTAAATTAATAGTTTAGAAACATTTAGGATTACAAGTAGTCGGCGCAGACAAATGCTAAATTTCAATATTGAGCAAAACATCAAAGAACAGATTGACATGAACCATGCAATGAAATATTTAGATGGTACTTACCTCCAAAAGGGGATGCAGAGCTACCAAACGCGGGAGAAGAAGATGCCCCAAAGGCCGGAGTGGAACTCCCAAACCCTGGTGAAGCCCCAAAAGTTGTACTAGATGAAAAGGGGGAGGATGCTTGAGGTGCACCAAACACACCAGTAGAAGTGCTTGCAAACATGGAACTCCCCGTCTGTGCACCAAAAGGAGTAGAAGTACCAAAGGGATTCGGTGCAAAGGGATTATTACTCGTGTTGTTGGATTGTCCAAACCCAGATTGGGACCCAAATGGACTGCTGGATGGCTGCCCAAAAGCTGTAGGAAAGATTAGGGTGGTCAAGTAGCTTCCAAGAAAAATAAAGAAACATAGGAAATAAGAGAAGATCCGAGTAAGGTACCAAATCAAGCAGAGTAGAGAATGAATAAGGTACGGTCACTTACGATTAGAAGAATTGAACATCTTCCCAATATATCTTTGTGACGCCGGACTCAGCCAAAACAATTTGTTCTTTTAGCCACGTACACCTACACAATAAGCAAGCATAAGCATTGCACAATATATACATAAACAAACCAGAAGAAGCTAGCTTGATAAATCGAGCAAAAGTAAGAAAGTATAATAATAATCCTAAAACAGAATCACGATATAACCAAATACAGCCAACTTAAAGTATTTCATGCTTGGATACTAAAGAGGGCAATGAGAAAATTAGACCAATCAACTGGGGAACACGATAACAACTTATTAGGCAGAAGGGTTGAGAGTTATAGAATTTGTAAAATAAACAACACAATCACTCATGATTGGATCAAGATCGAACAAGGTAACATCACACCAAGGAATCACCGACTTAGAAATCAAGTAGGAAAATCTAATCGGGAGTAATCCCATATATAACTTCAGCAAAGAGTACCTCTGAACCCAATGGAAAAATAGACAAAAACAGACAACGCTTCTGCTGAAAAGAAACCCCGCCTCAAGAATATCAGACAGATACCAGCAGGTGCGGCCGTGCGGTACTTGTTCGTCTGCTTTGAGATAAAATTAGGGTTCAGGCATGAAACCACCAAAACTTCAAGGAAGAAGGCTTAATTAATCGTCGAATCAAAAGGAGGATTTGCAGAAATAGAACCTGTAGAAGAAGAGCACTACACCGAATCGATGGAGACGAGAGGAGAGAGAGAGAGAGCGCGCGCGAGAGAGGAGAAATGTCGCCGAAACGCGAAATCACCACAGTTGCAGGCTAGACTTGTTGTACCGTAAAAAGGAAAAATGTCGTCCCAAGGAAAGCTGACCGTTTAAATAGACCGATTATGCGTTTATTTCAAGTCCATACTAGCGTCTCTTCAACGCCCTATTTTTGTTAACCGGATTCAATTACCGGTCAAACCAATCTGATTTCTTCCTTAACCGGTTCGCTGGCTAAAAGTAAAAAAAATCTAAAATTAATCAACGCGTGTAGTTGTAATCCTAATTGAAATTTTTTCAGGAACACACATAAAAAACTCTTGAAATGAACCCTAAAAATGAAACGACGTTGATTATGACATAAAATAAATTAGCCCCACGGCTTTTATAATCGGGCCGTATAAAGCCCATTTAGATGTGTTATTATATTTATAAGCCTATTTAGATGAGTTGCTATCTATTGTAAATGCTAATTAGAATTTTCAGATTTAACTTGTAGAGTTAAAAAGAGAGACCTCATATTTTTTACATAAGAAAATGACAAAATCCTTCTAATCTGTAAATACAATTGCAAAAAAGAAATATGAACAATTAAAAAAAAAGAGTATTGTTTAATATTAATCCACTCTTCATTAATAAACCAAATTTTATTTTTCCAAATTCATATTTCACCCGTTGAATTTTGAACAATAAATCATACTCCTTTCGTATCAAAAAGATTGATGTTCTACATTTTTTCACACATATTAAGAAACAATAATTATGTATTAATTATTGATTTTTTAATTATTTTTAAATAATATAGTAGCATCGTAAATCTAAAAATAATTAATAATGTTGGTTGATTATTGGATGTTTACAAAAATTATGATTTATTTTAATTAAATTAAATAACAAAAATATTAAAAAATTAATCTTTTTTAAACAAATAAACAATGCTAAAACATCAATTTTTTTTATAAGGAGGGAGTATGTTTTTTAGTTATAGATCTAGATCGCAGCAGAAATACTTTATATTAAACCTAAAAATAGTACCAATTGTTTCGTTACATTTGTAAAGGAAACAAACAAAAAAAGACAAAATTTATCCAATCAAAAAAATTTAAATAAATAATAAACCAATTAATATGAAAGAGAGTAATTTATGGAAAGGGTCCACTAAAGTCATTACATATATATACACACACACACACAAAAAATCAACGTCTCCTCTCTCTCTCTCTCTCTCTCATCTGAATATGGAGTTTTTCCAGAAAGCGAAGGCGGTGCGTTTACGGAGCCACCACGACAAGTTCCTTACAGCCGACGACGACGAAGAATCCGTCACACAAGATCGCGATGGCTCCTCCGCCTCTGCTCGGTGGATCGTTGAGCCAGTTCCTGGTACTTCCAATCTCATCCGCTTCAAGAGCTCCTATGGCACATACTTGACTGCTTCTAATAAACCGTTTCTTCTCGGAGCAACCGGCCGTAAAACCGTTCAGTCAAATCCCAGCAGGCTAGACTCTTCCCTCGCCTGGGAGCCTATTAGAGACGGTGCTCTAGTGAAGCTTAAGACACGTTACGGTCACTTCCTCCGTGGAAATGGTGGTCTTCCTCCGTGGAGAAACTCCGTCACTCACGACATTCCTCACCGTGTAGCGTCACCAGATGTGCTTTGGCACGTCGATATCCTCGAGATTCTTAACACCAACAGCCAACAGATTGCCGCAGCAGCACAACACCAGCAACCGCCGTCGCCGCTTCACCATACCGATTCTCTCGATTTTGATCCTGGATCTCCTTCCTCTTCACCCTCCAGATCCAACCGTTTCTACAGACAAGAGGTGAGTCACGAGTCACGAGTCACGAGTTACGAGTTATGAGACTCTCCTTCCTTTCAAATCTAATCTTCTTCCTCTCCTCTCACTACTCTGTACCTAATAGACATATTCGTTACCGAAATCCCCCGATCTACCTGCAAACACTGCTTAATAATCAAATTCCAATGGCCACACACGAATTTAACACCTCGTTGACTTGGTTTTTGTTGTAGTCGACTGATTCAGTAACCGTCGTATCGCCGCCAAAGTCGAAAGGGAGGGTGATATACTACCATGTGGCAGACGACGAGGGCGAAGAGGAAGATGATTCAGTCGAGGTAAGCTCGTTTACGTTCCAAGGCAATGGAGTCGATGAGCTCACCAAGAGATTGAAGGAAGAGAGTGGTATGGAAGATGTAATCGTTTGCACGCGTAGTCCCTTGAATGGAATGCTCTTCCCATTGCGTCTTCAGCTCCCACCTAACAATGCTGACATGACCGTCGTCTTAGTTCCAACCTCATCAAAAAGTTCGTTTCTTTTCCCTAATTTATAAGTTACATTAGACAAAATCGTTGCTGTAACGCTGACCTTGACTTTTTGTTCTGTCTTTTCTTGGTGTAACAGTAGGGAAAGAGTTCATCAAGTGACAGAGATCTCTCTCTCTCTTAGAGTGCGTACCTGAGTAGCTTGAAAGCTATGGCGGCAATGGTTTGCCTTATAGAGGTTGTTTGATATCCAAAACTTATGATTTTTATACAAATTGGTAGCAGCGGTTGTGATTCTCGCTGGTTATACCAATTTAACCCTTATTATATTGTTAGCCCATTTGTTCAAATGTTGATATATAATGTTCAAACTCTTCCTGCTCCGAGACTAGTGCTACAATTGTGTTGTTGTGCGTTCTTGTACAGTGTTACCAGTAGTCTGAACAAGAGCAGGACCCGTCTTTAAAGTGATGGAACCGAACACGATCTCTTACTATGATCTCAGTGTTGAAGGCTTTTGAGATGAGTTTAGTTACCTCGTGGCAATCACTGCAGACGCGTAGATTCTTGAATACACGGATTGGAGTCCCAGGTTGCAAGCTTATCAGGCCAAAAGCAATGGCGAGTCTCTCACTGTGCAGCCTTAGGGAATACTCTTTGCTGCCATCGTTGGATGCATCAACTAAAGGTGCTTGTGAGCAATCAGGTGAATAACCAATGGACCTTAGTTTGTCGTCAATCACCTTCAACTGTTGGTAAATTCGATTTGTTTCCGAGTGGGACGTGTCTCCTGCGAAAAATTCGTGGGAGATACCATTTATTTCAATAGAACTGCATCCAGGCTCTTTTCTAATTCCATGTTCAGTCATTAGTTTTCGGACAATTCCAACATCGTTCCACCTGCTAGCTGATGCATAGACTCTGGACAACAGAACATAGCCGCCACTGCAGGTATCTTTGGAACTTTGGTTCTCTTCTCTTGTTTCAATAACATGTCTTGCAATTTCTTCACTTAACTCCACACTAGCACCCTTTTTACTACAAGCATCAAGGAGACTTCTCCAGATCACTGCATCAGGTTTCATCGGCATGCTCGTCACCAAATCAATCGCTTCGTTAATGTAGCCAGCACGGGCTATTAGGTCGATTATGCAACCATAATGCTCCAGTGCTGGTTCAATGTCATAATCTTTGACCATCATGTCAAAATACTGACGTCCTTCGTTTACCATTCCTCGGTGGTTGCAGGCACTGAGA
Organism: Aethionema arabicum; assembly: GCA_000411095.1. NCBI lineage: Eukaryota > Viridiplantae > Streptophyta > Magnoliopsida > Brassicales > Brassicaceae > Aethionema > Aethionema arabicum. The sequence goes on from KE151473.1 coordinate 228,617, forward strand.
AGAGCTACAAACGTGACTGAATTCGCTTTAACATGCTCACCTTTCACCATACGATCAAAGCAATCAAGAGCTTGTTCTGCTCTTCCATGTGTAGCAAAACCTAAAACCATGGCGTTCCATGACGCTAAGTCTCGTTTTTGCATCCTCTGGAACACCTGCTCAGCCATTGTTAATGAACCACATTTGCAATACATTTCGATCAATGAGTTATTGATCAGAACACTCATAGCAACATCAACTTCACAATTCCGCAACAGAAACGCGTGTGCCCAAGTACCTAATGACAAAGATCCTAGACTGGCACAAGCACTTAAAACACTTTGCATCGTGTAACCATCTGGTTGGAACGATTTCTGCAGCTCTCTAAACAGTTCTAACGCAGAATTATACTCACCGGCTTGAACCAGAGCATCAATCATTGAATTCCACGAAACAAGAGTTCTCTCTGGCATTTCATCAAACACCTTCTGTGCTAAATCCAAACATCCACAAGATCCATACAAATGAATCAAACCATTATTCACATACACATCTCCGCTAAGCCCGTGTTTCACAATGTGGCAATGAACCTGTTTCCCTTCCAATAAACCGAAAATATAAGCGCAAGCCTTCAATACAAACGGAAACGTGTGCTTATCTGGTACGGAACTTCCTCTCTCTAACATTTTCCGGTAAAGCAATAGGGCTTCTTCTTTCCTGGATACATCATGAGCACACGCTCTTATGAGAGTGTTCCACATAAAGGAGCTTTGGTTTTGAACAGAATCGAATACACGAAACGCGTAATTGACGTTGGAGAAGGAGGAGTAGAGCTGGAGAATTCTGCCATAGAGAAAAAGAGAAGCTGTCTCGTGAGGGAGTGTAGTACGAAGAGTGAAGGCGTGGAGCTGCTTAAGCTTGGAAATGTTTGTACATACTTCTGACAAAGAGAGAATACGTCGGTGATGGTTACCGGTGACGGATCTGGTAACGACGAGGCTTTCCTGTGGAAGATGAGGAGACAATGGGTGGAGCAGAGTACCGATAGCCATTGATGACAAGTTCTGAAAATTAAAGGACCAAAAAAGAAAGAAAAAAAAATATATAGTTAGTAAATGCCACGTGGCATAAAGGAAATGTATAATGGCGGTTTAATGGTGGCACATTCTGCTTGTCATGTTCTACCTTACACGTACTCCACTCTCTCTCACACGCCTTCTCATTCTCTCCAAATTCCAAGCGATTTCTCCGATTCAACTCAATTTCTAAGCAATTTTGAATTGTTACTTTCATCTTTTTCTCTGTGATTATTTCTCCGATTGTTGGGGGTGAAAGATTCTGATCAATGGGGGTTGATTACTATAATGTACTTAATGTGAATCCAACTGCTAGTGATGATGATCTCAAGAAATCATACCGGAGATTGGCTATGAAATGGCACCCTGATAAAAACCCGACGAGTAACAAAGAAGCTGAGGCTAAGTTTAAGCAGATCTCAGAAGCTTACGATGTCCTTAGCGATCCTCATAAGCGTCAGATCTACGATCAATACGGAGAAGATGGCCTTAAATCTTCCGATTTACCCACAGCGGCGGAGCAACGGAGTTACTCCTCCGCAAACGCTGGATTCCGGTACTATCCTCGAGATGCAGAGGATATTTTTGCTGAGTTTTTTGGTGCTTCCGGAGAAATCTTCGGTGGAGGTAGCTGTAGTCAAGGAGTTGGTAGCAGTGGAGGGATGCGTAATGAAACCGGAGGTAACAAGTACAAAAGCGCGGAAGTAAGAAGTCAAACAAACAGGAAAGCTCCGGCGAACAGAAAAGCGCCGCCGATTGAAAGCAAATTAGCTTGCACCTTGGAAGAACTCTACAAAGGTGGAAGGAGGAAGATGCGAATTTCCCGCGTTGTTCCTGATGGTTTTGGGTTAGTATTTCCAAATCTCAACAAATCTCACTTCAAATTCCCTTCTAATTATGCAAAATCAGTCCCATCGTTGATCATAGCTCTCTGATTTGGTAAATTTCTGGAGAATTGAAATTAGAATGTATACGGAATGATTGTGTTTTGGCAACAATGGATTATCTAGGTTTGATTTGGTAAATTTCTGCGATTGATCTTCTGGGAGTTTCTGACTTCTGATTCTTGTGATCACTTCAAATTCCCTTCTAATTACGCCAAATCAAGCTTCGTCATTGATCATAGCTCTTTGATTTGGTAAATTTCTGGAGAATTGAAATTAGAATGTATACGGAATGATTGTGTTTGACAACAATGGATGATCTAAGTTTGTTTTAGCTAATTCAAATTCGAGCTTATGTCTTTTCTGTGATTGATCTTCTGGGAGCTAATGATTCTTGTGATCTCTGTAACAATGTCTTCATTGCAGAAAACCAAAACCAGTAGAGGAGATCTTGAAGATAGACATATCACCAGGATGGAAGAAAGGCACAAAGATAACATTTCCTGAGAAAGGAAATCAAGAACCAGGAGTAACACCTGCAGATCTCATCTTTGTGATCGACGAGAAGCCACATTCAATCTACAAAAGAGACGGAAACGATCTAATCGTCGACAAGAAAATCTCACTTCTTGATGCTTTAACAGGAATCACTCTTAACCTCACAACACTAGACGGAAGAACCCTAACAATCCCAGTTCTTGATATCATTAAACCAGGTCGTGAGATAGTAATCGCAAACGAAGGTATGCCCATTTCTAAAGAACCTTCTAAAAGAGGAGATCTCAAAATCAACTTCGAAATCAGTTTCCCCTCAAGATTAACATCAGAACAGAAGACAGATCTCAAGAGAGTTCTTGGAGCTGGAACTGGAACTGGAACTGAGAACTAGCTTCAAGTAAGTTCTTGAATTCGAATTCAGTGTACATATACATTGTGTTGCGAAGAGAAACACATGGTACTTGATGTTTTCAAATTTTTTTACTTATTCTTGATTCCATAACTTCTATATACATATACAAATGTGTAGTCTTGTGATGGCTGATTTTCATGATGTAGTCCAATTTCAAACACTTTTTATTCATAATCTTTAAGAAAAAAGCAACAAACCAATAAAAACCCGACTCAAATAAATCAAAAACACACTCAAAAGTATAATCTTTTTGTTAAAATCAAAACTTTTAAACCATATAATTTCCAATCTTGTTCATGAGTTCATTAGGTTTTGCTCCAACAATCCTATCAATTTCTTCTCCTCTCTTAACAAAAACAAAAGCTGGAAGTGTATTAGCCTTATAAGTCCCAGCCACATCCTGCAATACATTAATCTTCCAAATTTTACAAAAATATTATAAAATTATATGAAAAAAAGAACTTTAAAATAGTTATTATACCATTAGTTTATCCACATCAACTCTAGCAAAAACAGCTTCTGGATACTTTGAAGCAATCTCCTTAACTCTAGGTTCCATTGTTTTACAAGGTCCACACCATGCAGCTGTGAAATCTATCACTAACTTCAAAAAAAAAAAGAACCAATTCAATAACATGTAAATAAGTCTAGAAAATTGATGGTTAGAGGCTAAATTTGTATATATTTTTATACCAATTTTTTAGAATCTTTCATGGAATCAAAGAGAGATTTCCATTGTCTTCTTGATTCAATTTCGACGAGTAAACCTTGTTTGGGTTCATATGATGAATGAACATCATGCACTGATGAAATGTTGGAACCCATTAGGTATATTTTTTTCTATAAGTATATACTATAAAATGATTTTTAATTTCTTACTTATTTATTTGAGGCTAATATGAAAATAAAGAAGAGATGGAGAAAGGTTTATATAGATTTTTTGAAGGGTGAGTAATTTATTTAAATTAATGAAAATAGAATATGATTCAAAATTGAGGTCTTTCTCTAGCCGTTGAAATAGTTTTTATTAAGATTAAGAATATGGAATCTATATCAATTTAATTTATTTTAAAATTTTCATTTAGTTGTGTTAATATTCGCCACTACAGAAAAAAAAATTAATACTTTCTTTTTGGTCGTAATAGATATTATATTTATTTTTCTTAATTACTTGTTCCTTTTTGTAAAGTCTTTATTTATATTCACATTAATTAAATAATTACATATAGACAACTAAAAGATAAAATAAGAAAAAAAACATGAGTGAAAAAGTTATAACATTTATTGGTTACTTAGAATTTTATAAGTAGGTATTGTTAATAACTACTCCACTTGTGTAACTAAAAATGATACGCAAGTAAAAAAGAGGAATTAGAATTATATTATTCGATGATGCAATATGCATAGCACGTTCATTGTTCTTATAACATCTTTCCCATAAACTTTCACATCATCATTTTAATCTCAAGTTACATATATTCTAATTCTACAATACCTTTTACTTTTTATTTCGTGTGTTTAGGTACGCAAGATTCTATATTTTTTTACCTTCGAAGATAAAAATTATAATGTTTGTTATTTTATTTCTAAGTCGATTTGCAATATTCTTAATTAATTTTTTAATTTTTCCACAACCGACATAAATATCTTCTATATATTATTTGAGAAGTATTTTTTGGAGATATCCTCAAAATAACTACTTATTTACAATCTATGTCATTGTAAATCAATTAAACATTATTTATCTATAAGGACAAATTTAGAAATTTAAACTACACATTTATTTATTATATTTTATTTTAAAAATTATAACTTTCTTTTCATGATTTAATTATTTATTTTAAGATCATTTTTTAATAAATATTATTCTAAAAACAATTCAAAA
>KE151473.1:250868-269123 GCA_000411095.1 Aethionema arabicum
AAATAAATATATAAAATGATAGAAAAGGGAAAAATTAATAAAATTATATATTTATGTTATATAAACCTAGAAGAGTAAAATGCAAAATAAAAAAAAATTCTAATCAATTTTGAATTTTCTCTTTTTAAAATTTTAAAACTAAATTTTAAAATTTGCATTAAAAACCAAAACACTTAAAAAATAAAGTTATAAAATTTGGGCTGGAAATCACATTAATCAAGAATTGACAAAATTAACTCACAAGTGAAAGGAATTTTTTTTTGTATGTATTCTCTCCATCTTATATTGCCACGTGTCTTTATTTTTGTTTGTTCTAGGGTTTCATACTACTTTCAGTGCAAGCAAATATACCCGAACTAAGACCACCAAAATGTGACCCATTAGTAAAACAAAACACATGTGAAGAAGCAAAAGGAGCACAAGCAATAATATTCTACGCAACACTTATGTTAATAGCTTTAGGAAGTGGTTGTCTTAAACCAAACATGATAGCTCATGGAGCTAATCAGTTATCGCAACCTCATCCCAAACAAGCCAAGAGATTATCTTCTTTCTTCAATGCTTCTTACTTTGCGTTTTCAACGGGTCAACTTATTGCACTCACACTTCTTGTTTGGGTTCAAACAAGTTTTGGTATGGGTGTTGGATTTAGAGTTTCTGCAGTAGCTATGACTATTGCTATCACTAGCTTCATTTCTGGTACTGTTTATTATCGAAATACACCTCTACGTCCGAGTCTTTTTACTCCTATTGCCCAAGTGAGTCATTTTTCAAAACTATATTCTATAAATAATACACTACAAAAAAAAATTATATTTTTCGACCACTATTTTCGTCGAAAATTGGTTTTTCGATGACTATTTGGGTTGAAAATTGGGTTTTCGACCAAAATTTGAAATGGTCAAAATTTGGTTAAAAAAATTTCGATTTAAATCCAAATTAGATTGAAATTAAAATACAATTTAAAATAATTTAGCATAAAATTATATAATAATAAATAATAATATTATGTAATGGTGTTTGTTTTTCAGGTTTTTGTTGCTGCCATAGCAAAAAGAAAGCTTGCATCTCCTTCTGACCCGAGAATGCTTCATGAAGTAAATCATGTGTCGAACGGTGTCGTTTCCTCTTCCACTTTACCTAACACTCCTCGTTTAAGGTCATACATTGAATTCATTACTGTCTTTTTACCAAAAAAACCTTTTAAAATACGCATTTAATGTTTATATTTTTTAAAATCAAATATTTGACCAAAAAAAAAATTAAAAAAAAAATTTTGGCATTTTTTAAACACTCTGTTATTGAAAACAAAACGGTAACATTAACAATATTGCTACCTAGTAATTAATTATGTTTGTGTGTTTATCAAATTATTAAAAAACTAATTTAAAAAATCTTATGAAACTATAAGGTATTTCTAATCAATTTATTTTAAATTCAAAAAGTGTAACATTATTAATTACATTGTAACGACACTGTTTTTTTTTTTGTTAAATAACGACACTGTTATGTTCTACTAAAAAAAGACAACGGCACATTATGTTCCACTAATACAAAAGTCGCATAAAATGCCAAAAAACTATCATCAAATGTTTGTTTTGCTAATTAAGTTTATTCTAAACGGTATAAAATGTCACAACACACCTTTTTTTTTTAATGTAACAAGTTATTTTTATCATCAAAATTATTAAATGTATGTGTTTGAATAGGTTTTTGGACAAGGCATGTATCAAAATCCAAGACCCAAACACAAAAGAGAGTCCATGGAAACTTTGTACAGTAACACAAGTAGAACAAGTCAAGAATCTAATCTCACTTATCCCCATTTTCTCAAGTACAATAGTCTTCAACACAACCTTAGCTCAACTTCAAACATTCTCAGTCCAACAAGGACGTTCAATGAACACAAGTCTCACTAAAACCTTCCATATCCCACCAGCTTCACTTCAAGCCATGCCTTACATAATCCTAATCTTCCTTGTCCCTGCCTACGACTCTCTCCTCGTCCCTTTCGTTCGTAAATTCACAAAACATCCCTCAGGGATTCCTCCGATAACTCGAATAGCCATTGGTCTCTTCCTCTCTACATTATCCATGGTTGCAGCTGCTTTGCTTGAGAAAAAACGTAGAGATTCTTCAGTTCTTGAGGGTAAAATCTTGAGTATCTTCTGGATCACGCCTCAGTTCTTGATTTTTGGAGTGTCTGAGATGTTTACTGCGGTGGGGTTAATTGAGTCTTTTTATAAACAATCTGCAAAGGGTATGGAATCGTTTTTGATGGCTTTAACGTATGCTTCGTATTCGTTTGGGTTTTTCTTGAGTTCTGTTCTTGTTTCGACTGTGAATGATATCACTTCTACGTCGGATAAGTCTAAAGGATGGCTTGGAGATAATGATTTGGATGAAGATAGGCTTGATTTGTTTTATTGGCTTTTAGCTGGTATTGGTTTGTTGAACTCTCTTGTTTATTTGGGTTGGTCTCGTTGGAATGCTAAGTCTTCGAAAAGGAACAATGAGATGAGTGATGTGGTGGGTGAGGAGAATAGTTAGAGATTTTGTGTCTGAAATGTGTGTTGAGTTTTGTTGTATTAATTAAGTGTTTTAGCTAGCATCTCTTGGTGCCTGTAATATGTATAAGTTGGGTTTTTTTTTGTATGATGAATAATATGTTTACTTAAGAAAAAATAAAGAATGTATATGTGAATCAATTGTTGATCCTTTAATTCCCTAGCTACTCTCAAATTTGAATTTATAATGTTTTGTTTACTAGATGAATATGGGCTAGATTGTTTTTAATTCTCTTTTTATGAATAATGTTTACTTTTAAAAAATAAAGCATATATAATGAAATATTTTTTTTGTAATGAAATAAGGAAATTACGTGTTTATAACTGTTTTACAAGACAAAAATATATTATATTTTAATTTTTATATTTAAATACAATATAAAAAAGTGCACAAAATAAACCACGATTTAGCAAAAAAAAATCGTTTTAATTGTTAAGTTGCCTCATAGAAAATATAAAAATTTTACTCACACCCAATGTCATAAAAAATGATTTTATTAATATGTTTAACGCATATTTAGTTATTTACAAGAAACTTAAATTAATGTTTAGTATGTCTTTATTATTAATATGTTTACGCATATCACACAAACATGAATCACAATAAAATTATTTTATTTTTTAACAAAAAAAAGTTATCTATGCAAATGAAAAACAAAAGAGGGGCAATATCAAAAGTGATCGATTTGATATAATTTGTTTTCTTGAATAATGTTATAATTGAATTTAGACAAAATCTAATGGTAAAAAACATGTCTGAAATATGTTGGGTGTTAAAGATTGGCCTCTGTTCTCTTTATCCACTATATGTTAATATAAAGATTTCAAATTTACTTAATAGTTATAATAAAAATCCATGAGTTTGTCTCCCATTTTAATGGCATTAGTACAATCTCCCACCCAACACAGTAACTTCAACTATAAACTATAGAGTTTATTTTATACATTTCATAAAGTGGCTTTCATTATTTCTTATGCTTTTTATAATTTTCTGGACGCTCTTGAGTTTTCTTTAATGCCATTTTTACTGTATTTTGTACAGATACTTTTTCACTGTTACAAGTTTATATATTAACAGTACATACATGATATACATCGTCTTTTATTTATGTCAATGAATAAAATAATTGAGGACTCATTTTTATAGTTTTGTTTATATGGGCTATGCATACATTTTAGAAAATATTTATCATATTATAGTGAATTAGTATTAAAAGTTAATTGATATCATTTTTGTTTGTGTAAACTTTATTTTGTTTATTGTTTTATTTTGGATGGTGTCATGATTGAGTATTGACGTTAATATATGTGTTTATTAATTATACATATTAATTAATAATTATGATGCTGTTGAATTATTAAATCTATTTAATTTATCACTGACCTAATTCTCTTAATTAAATTGCCTTAATAATTTCACTATCATATACTACTTTTTTAGGTGAAATTGGAACGGATTTTGAAGCAAATCGTTATATTTATTTGAGGAATTACCTAAAATGCTCTAATTCAAGCATTTTTTTATAAATGTACCATTTTTGTAGGGTTTACCAATTATATCCTTGGGTCTATTGTTATGATATTTTTGTAAATAATGCTTGAATGAGAAAATTTTCTAAAAATCAATTATGCAAAATGTCCTAATTGAATACATTTTTCCAAATTTTTCATAAAGTGTGAGGGTATACCACTTATAATGTTGGGTATAGTGTTAGGGCATTTTTGCAAAAAATGCATGATTAGGGCATTTTTGCAAAAAAGACTTGAATAAGGGCATTTTTGCAATTCCCCCTATCTATTTTCTTAAAAAATAGAGGTTTTTTAAAAATCAATAAATGGGCCTTACATGGGCCTGAAGCCCAAATAGTAATTACCTTTTTAGCCAGTATTCTATTGTCCAAAATAAAAACTTTGAAGTGTCCGTAATTATACATGTATTAGTGGTTCATAAGTTGATATTTGTAGATTATAATAAGTTTAATTATGAGTCTATGACCAATAATTGAATAACGGAAATTATGGGTAAATCTTATTAAACTCTAAGACCACACTTAATGCTAGATTAAACTATAATTTAAATTTAAAACTCACGAAATTAGATTATGCCAAATCTACAATGATGTTAATTTTTTTTTAAGATTCAATTAACAAACACATGATTGATAATTTAAGATTGCAAAAACCATTAAAATCGTGTTAATTAATAGATTAATAAAATATTAATTTCCCACTTTAATTAAAACATATAAATTAATTATTTAACTAAAAGAATGGTTAGCGAAAAGGAGACAAATCCCTTGCTTACATATTACAAGACACGTCAAGGTCATGAGGGTACTGTCAATGACAAAACATCTTCAATTATTAACGCTTAAATATATAATTAGTGGGATGGTAATCTCTAATTATTTAACTAATTTTCTTTTAATTAATTAATACAAGTCGCTGATTACTTTTGTAGAGCGCGTGAATCTCAAACGAGCTCCCTAAACAGGGGACAAGTGGTGGGTGAAACTGTAAAGATCTTTGGTCAGTCCATCACACACACATGCCTTTATTTATTTTATTAATATTTTTTTTGGGCCGAAAAATAATATTATTAAATGAAAAATTACCATTCAGTCCATCACACACATGCCTTTTTATTATTTTCCACAAAAATAACATTTATTGAACCGTATTATTAAATGGAAAATTAGCCATACGTACAACGTTCAATTACATCAAATGGATAGTTTTTAACAAAAATTTATTTATTTTTTCCCAAAAAAAAATTAGAAAAATTGAGAGACGCAGAGACGTAATGAAAGTTATATTTACTGCATATTGTAACTTTATTGATAACATTAGTAACATATTTATAAAGGTTATCATTTAATTTTTGTTCAATTTGAATCTTGATATATATATATATATTAATATATTTGTTCACACATTTTTTTTTGTTGGTAAAACTAATATTATTTTAAACACTTTTTTATGTGGAAGACACAAAAATACATAAAATATCGATGATTGTATAATAAAGGAATGAACTGATTAGTTTTCTTATAAAATATGACACAATTTTTTTTACTTTAAAAACACAATAAAACAAGAATTTACTTTTTTTATTTTTTATTTTTTTTAAAAAAACAAGAATTTTTTTTTGGTTAACTAGGATGGGTTTGGGCCTTCGGCCTTAATTCCCGTTTTTTCGGTACTTCATTTCGAAAGGCCTTTATCACTCTTCTCCATCCGAAAAAGAAGAATCTTTTTGTAACAAATAAAATTACAATTTATCAATATATTTCCAAAAAAATAATTATGTTTTTGGTAAAAACGCGTACTAATAAGTAATTATTTTTTTTCTTCTACTTTTGCCTAGTCCTAATTAAAATGTTTCCAAAATTATGTTATAAGTACAACGATTTATAGGATATCTGCGAGTGGAGGTGGAGACAGATTGTGCGGATCTGGTGAAAGGTTTCGAGGAAGAGAGAATCTGGCCGAGTTTAGATGTAATCCATCAATCGATCTTGAGATTGAGGGACGAATTCGAGTTTCTACGGATCAAATACTCCACTGCGAAACGAATCGCGCAGTTGATGCAACAGCAAATCTAAGTAAGAGCTTTTCTGAATTTTCGATAATGGTGTCCTTTATTTTACATGATAACATTAATTGCATTGTAAGAGAAGAACTAATTGGTGGTTAATTAATTAACGAAAACTTTTGAGAGGAAAAAGAAAATATAAACCAAGTGGTCTTGGTCTAGTGGTACTTGAGGGGTAATCCCAATAAGATACCCGTAATTCAATTCCACTTGGTCACCGGGGTATTCACCTGAGGTCTTCAGTTCTCCAGGGTTAGTCGGATCTTTGGATCCGGATACCTGGGTTATTAAAAAAAAAATTAACGATTTATTTTATTAAAGATAATTTTCTTGTAAATATATACCTATAATTTGGTCACTGGGGTATTCACCTGAGACGGTCCTCAGCTCTCCAGAGTTAGTCGGATCTTTGGATCCGGATACCTGGGTTATCAAAAAAAAAATTTACGATTTATTTCGTTAAAGATAATTTTCTTGTAAATATATACTTATAATTTTCAAAATAATTTTTGGACTATAAAGAAACATGTTAATCAATTTGAATTATAATAATAAGGTGTGAAAATTTGGTAATTCATGAGTGGTTTAGGTGTAATTTGTGAATAGCCATTTTCCAAAGTTAAAGGAGAGTAGAACATGGCATGCTTGTAGGCAAAATTTAATATTAAAAAAAAAAAAAAGTAGAAAATAAGAGCAGAAAATGAGGCAGCCATAGCCAAAGGGTTCGTGTCGGCTTCAACCAAACACTGACGGTCTATGTATACACCTTTACATACAACTTTTACATCTCTCTTATGGCTACTCATCTAATCTTCAGTCTTCTCTTTTCTTTTTTCACTTAAACATTTTTCTCATCATTTTCTATTTTTTTCTACACTGATTTCGTTTCTACATCTCTCTAGATTTTGACTGCTGCTTTTATTTTTCTTTCTTATCTGCTTCTGGGCTTTGGAACCCTAGCTTTGTTTTGGATCGTTGGTGCTTAAAGGTGCGATTTTTATTTCTGGGTTTACTTTGTTTGTTGATTTCTGTGTGGTTTACCTTGTAAATGCTGGAAAAAGAAGAGACTTTTGTGGATCCGTAGTCAGATTTGTGCTTTTGTTTCTTGGCTTAAGCTGGATTTGATCAAAATTACATCTTTTTTTGGTTCCTGATCTTGGTTTTCGTCATTTTCAAGCATTTCTTTGGATTCTCAATGGATTTTCTCTTACTGTGCGTGGAATTCTTCTGCAACTTTTGCCCTCTACTCTCAGCTTTGATTTTATCTGATAATTTGGGGTTTTCAGTTGAATCTTGAAAGATTGTTATTATTGACATGATTTCTAGTACTATATATATGAAATTAACAGTCATGTGTTGCCAATTGTGAAGTTAAGGACTGAAATCTGTTTCATTTTTGGTATGTAAGTAGGTTTGTGTTCTTTGTTTGAGGGACCATTGGACTACTCTTCTCATCAGTAAATGAAATCTGAGAATTTGTGTCTTGTGCTTTGCTTTTAGATACAATGTAGTGTAGAAAAGAGCAGTTGCATTAATGGCCCACATTTTTGCAGTAAACTTAAGAGAGGTTAAAATTGCCATATATAATATCTATCAGAGTTTTGTTTGTCTAATTTAGAAGAAGATAGGTCCACCATATTGTATTATCTCAGAAAGACATTTTAATCTTGTAATTGCTGTTTCCTTTCCAGGTAAATTCATCAATATCTTTGATTTTAAGTGGATTGCAAATGGCTGCTAGCAATCATTCTTCTGGAAGACCTGGAGGTTTGTGGAATTTTGTATTGTTGCAATGTTCTTATGATACAGCCTTGCATTGTATAACTGTTCTTTGTTTCTTTGTGTTGATTTCATTTCGTATGTATGCAGGGGTTTTAAGTGATGCTTTATATAGGGAGTTATGGCATGCCTGTGCTGGACCTCTTGTAACTCTACCTCGTGAAGGGGAACGAGTTTATTACTTCCCTGAAGGTCACATGGAACAGGTAGTCTGGTTTTTTCGATCTGTGATATCGACACTTTTCATTATCTTGTTGATGGTTTCTAGCATAAAGTAAAACCATAAGAACATTTCTTGTTTCACACAATCAACTGCTAGACAATTTTTCATCTTATATCATCATCATCATCATCATCATCTTTATGCCATTTAATTGATTACTGTGTATGCAGCTCGAGGCATCAATGCACCAAGGTTTGGAGCAACAGATTCCTTCCTTCAATCTTCCGTCGAAGATTCTATGTAAAGTGATCAATATTCAGCGCAGGGTAGGCTAATATCCATTAATACGTTATAGTTCTCTTTTGCTGCATAAAATGTACTGGCTAATTGGCTTTCATTGTCATCGTGCCAAGCGCAGGCAGAACCTGAAACTGATGAAGTTTATGCACAAATCACCTTATTGCCAGAACCTGATGTAAGTCTGTGATAGGCAAAAGTTTTCATGTGTTTTGGCCTTAGAATACAGTTTTGGATTTTTCTGTTCTTGATTTTGGTGGGACTTATTATGTTTGGTCATCAGCAAAGTGAACCTATGAGCTTGGATCCTCCTGTTCCAGAACCAGAAAAGTGCACAGTGCATTCATTTTGCAAGACACTTACTGCTTCTGACACAAGCACACATGGTGGATTCTCTGTGCTACGAAGACACGCAGATGATTGTCTTCCACCCTTGGTCAGGCTTGGTTCTGTCCTTTTAGCTTTTCTAAACCACTTCAACGGCAGTTTTTCTAATACTTTACCTTTTCTTTTCTAGGATATGTCCCAACAACCACCATGGCAGGAACTAGTAGCTACTGATTTACATGGAATTGAATGGCATTTTAGGCACATTTTCCGAGGTTAATACACTTGCTATCTTAATGCTACTGGGAACCTTTTGAGGCTTTACTTAAATTTGCTTTTATTCAATTGTTTGACGTTCATGAGGTTGTTGTGACTGCAGGCCAACCAAGGCGCCATTTGCTAACAACTGGATGGAGTGTGTTTGTTAGCTCAAAGAAACTAGTGGCTGGTGATGCTTTCATTTTCTTAAGGCAAGTTCCTCAGCATTCTAATGTCCTAGATATCATATTATCTTCAGACGTTGAGCAATGTGACATAGTTTTCATTTCCAGGGGTGAGAATGAAGAGCTCCGAGTTGGTGTTAGGCGCCACATTAAACAACAGACCAATATCCCATCCTCTGTTATTTCGAGTCATAGTATGCATATTGGGGTCCTTGCAACTGCTGCTCATGCCATTAAAACGGGAACAATCTTTTCTGTTTTCTACAAGCCAAGGTCTTGTTCTAATGTTATTGAGTTCTTCATTGTTGTTTGCATATGCTTGATGATAACCGTTATGTTCTAAATTGTAGGCTAACGTACCTTTTATATTACAGGACAAGTAGGTCAGAGTTTATTGTGAGCATCAATAGGTATCTTGAAGCTAAAAACCAGAAGCTATCTGTGGGAATGCGTTTTAAGATGAGATTTGAAGGCGAAGAAGCTCCCGAGAGAAGGTTCCAATCTAACAAACTTCTTGTATTTACTTTTTGTTGATTAAGATGAAAACAAATTAAGTTTCTAGTTGATTTTAACATTGTAGGTTCAGTGGCACAACAGTTGGCGTCCAGGAAAATAAATCTACCGTCTGGCTTAATTCTGAATGGAGATCGTTAAAGGTTAGTGTTTTCAAGTTGTGGTTTTGTTTTCGCTGAATCAAGTGATGCTTCCTTTCTCTTAATATTCCTGTTCTTAAACTGAAAATGTTTCAGGTTCAATGGGATGAACCTTCATCTGTAATTCGTCCCGAGAGTGTTTCACCTTGGGAAATTGATCCCTTAGTTGCAAATAATACTCCTGCTTCACATACTCAGCCTCCGCAAAGGAACAAACGACAAAGACCTCCTGGTCTGCCTTCACCAACTACTGGATCATCTACTCCCGGTATGTTGCGCATTGTTTTTTCTTGTGACTGATTCTTTCTTGTGGCGACGCCAGTTCTTTGTAGTGATGTCCTCTTTATTTACTTCAGGTGTGTGGAAATCCTCTACGGAAACTCCTTGTTTGGTACCGTTATTCTCTCACCCTGCCAAGACTTCTACTTTTGGACATGGTGGGAACAAATCGAGTGGATCGGCTTTTTGGCCTAGCCATGGTGATAGCGCAACTGAATCCTTTGCTTCAGTTTTTAACAATGAATCTACTGAAAAGAAACAGGCTAATGGAAGCGTTTGCAGACTTTTTGGGTTTGAGTTAGTTGAAAATGGTAATGTAGACGAGTGTTTCTCTGGTGCTTCTGTGTCTGGAAATGTTACTGGAGATCAACCTGTCCTATCTAATGAGTTTGACTCTCCTCAGCAATCTGAGCAGTTAAATATCAATCAATGTAATATTCCTTCAGGGAGTGGTGATCCTGAGAAATCCTCTTTGAGGTCTCCTCAAGAATCGCTAAGTAGACAGATACGTAGCTGCACAAAGGTGAGTTTAGTAATCATTGTGCTTGTTAGTCTCTTAATGTTCATCTTTAATTGTGAATCGTGACTGGTTTTTGGTATGAAGTAAATGATGTGTTTGGTTGTTTGATTAGGTGCATATGCAAGGTAGCGCTGTAGGCAGAGCTGTTGATTTGACACAATCAGAGTGTTATGAAGAACTGTTCAAGAAGCTGGAAGTGATGTTCGACATTGAAGGTGAACTCTTAGGATCCACCAAAAAATGGCAGGTTGTGTACACTGATGATGAAGATGACATGATGATGGTTGGTGATGATCCATGGAAGTAAGTTCATAAGAAACAGAGACTGCATCTTCTGTATTTTTTACTCATTCAATTGATGATCTTTTTTCACATTTTTGTTCTGATGCAGTGAGTTCTGTGGCATGGTGAGAAAAATATATATCTACACACCTGAGGAAGTGAAGAAACTATCACCAAAAAACAGATTTATAGTTGCTGAAGGTATGCAGTTAAAAACTGATGCAGAGGAAGACATGAACACAGAGGATAATAGATCTTCATCTATGGCTGGATCTAGATAAGTAACATTGTAGGAGAGAATAGCAGAAACAAGAGATCTCAAAACAGTTGGAATTATTAGATGTCTTTGTATAGCAATGTAAGTGTTGTGAACTACTTGCTTTGTAAGGAACATGTGAAAAAATTGAGATTCCTGTTTTGTTCTATATCAGCAAGTGAAATGTCTCTGTTAACAAATAAAATTAAGAAATTAAATTGGAGTACTGAGTACATATATTAGTACAGAAGACAAAACTGTTTTGCTTTTCTGATTCAATCTGTTACCAGAAAGAATTAAGCATAAATTCACATCACAAGTAGAGAGAAGCTGCAAAGACGATGTCTCTTTTGATCTTGGAAACAGCTTCTTCTAGTTTGGTTTCAAGCTCTGTTTCTCCTATGGATTTTGCAGCTACTAAGAGCTGTTGCAGAACTTCTTCCAATCTCCTTATTGCTCTGATCAAGCTACCTTCAAAGACTCGAGCAATCTCCATGATCTCGTAGAATTTTGACCCTTTTGCCCATGCGTAGACTGCCTCCATTATATCTGGTCTGAACGAATGCACAAAACTCTCCACATCGATTTGGACCTGACATCAACAACAGGGTTTTAATAATGTCCAAAAGACAGGGAAACTGTGGAGCAAATCTTTTTAGATTTGAAGAAGAGTGTTTTTCAATACCTTGCAGTCAAGTTGAAGTTGGGCCACGCGCCTGGCCGTGTCTTGTAATTGTATGAAGAGCAAGTCGAGTTCTTCTCGGGGTTTGCTTGCGTCGGGAAGTCTTTCTTGCCAGACAAAGCAAGAAAGGAGAGAGACCAACTCCTCCACCTTTATTTCCTTAAAGACACCACTGAACATGAGCTCAGTTAATGTCAATTCCTCTGCACTACTGATCTCACAGGCTACCTTCCCCTTCAACTCCACAACATTGTCACTTGTGATGTATCTGCGTTAAAGAGAATAACACAAAAAATAAGTTATACAGATGTTAACAGTACAAACAACAGTGGAATTACTGTTCCGGAACAACCATCGCTATAGGTAAGCCAAAGAAACTTAAAAGAGCGCAGGCAAGAGTGAGATAGTTTAGCAAATAGTTACCCTAGCCTTCGCAAAACTCGCTTTCTGGCCTTAAGTTCGTCTTTAAACGCCAATGTTGTGGAGGATCGGACAATTTTCTTTAGTGATTTGATCTTGGCTGTTAGCTCTTCTTTCATGTGTAGAACCTTTAGCTTCTGTTTTATGAGAGGAGATTTCGCAATTTTGTGTTTTTCAAACAGGTTTTCCAAAGCCTCTAGCCGACGAACTGTCTTTTTGTAAGTGCTGCTCCGAATCTAATGTGGAAAGTTGTAGTCATCTCCGAGACAAAAGAAAAAGAGAGAGAGAGAGAGAGAGAGAGAGAGAGATATTTAAAGCAGAAGGATAGAAAAGAGCATACCTTCATATCAACTTCAGGATCTAGGGGAATTCCATCAGGATGTCTAGAAAGTAACTCAGAAACCTTTTTCAGAGCATTCTCTCGAGCTTCCAATGCTAAAAGATCTTTTGGTATATTCATGATCGCACTGCTTAGATTCTTTATCTGTCCATCATAATATAAGATCGTAAAGATCAGAATCCAGTGTGGATAAGATGCATAAGAACGTGTATAAAACTATAAAGAAAAATTGAAATATATGGATCTATTACCTGAGATAAAGGAACAGAGACAACAACAGGCTCACCACGCTCCTTAAATGGCACAATCTTAACTTTCTTTTTGCCGACGCCATCTTTGGTGACCGTACACCTCGTCAGTATATCAACAGTATAGTTTGCGTTCTCCGGTCTTCTATTATCATCATCTGCATGAATCGGTTGTGTCAAAATAGAATCCGTAAGGTTTAAAGGGCCTAATTACATCAAACTAGAAAATATTTCTCAGAAACCTAACCTTCAGATATGCTTTTGACTTTGGTAAATTTCATTATCACTCCCCATGTATCCTGGTCTTCAATAGCGAATGATTGTGGCTCTTCGTTATCATTTGTACAGTTTAGACAAACAGCCCTGTTCGGCAGCAGAAAAGGTAAGCAGTACTTTGGAGAGAATACAATGTCACGAATTTCGTTCTTCAGACTCTTGTATTGCAGGATCAAGTTATAGTAATTTTTTAAGCTTTCTTCTTCCTCAATCACCATAGAGTTCCTCTCTTCTTCAAGGGTCTTTATTTGCTTCTGCAAAGATCAGAGCGCAATCAGTTCATTACATAAAGTGAACAACACATAATCGAACAATCTGGGATTTACACATTTTGCAACTGTACCTCCAGATCAGGAATAGCTCGGTCAGCTTGAAACTGAAAGAAAGAATTGCGAAGGAGATTCTCAGGATCACCTTCTTCACAACGCAACTGGTTTAGGAGCATGTTATAGCTCAAATGGAAGGCACTGATGAAAAGGAAACATATTAGTCTAAGACCATAGAAATGTCAAAAAGCCTAAAGCAGTTCAAGCAGTACCAATGAAGATGAAATATCAATCAGATACATTAGTCTATGAGAAGATTCTGTAGACTGACATATGGGGCAGTGTTTAGGAAACAAAAAACAGGTTGATTGTTTTCTATCCTGTGAACTAAATATATATCCAATACTTTACAATGTACCTGTTCAAAGAGTCAGCACTTCCTTTGAGCATGGATTTAGCAACAGCTGGTTCCATCTTTTCATCAATCATGAGGATGCAGATACCACGTCTGTCAATACCTCGACGTCCAGCACGACCACTCATTTGGATGTACTCTCCACTTGATAACCACCGAAACTTGTCTCCATCAAACTTACGTACATTTGTAAAAACAACTGTCTTTGCTGGCATGTTCAATCCAATACTAAATGTCTCTGTTGCAAACAAACACTAAAAGAAAATACTTCAGCCTTACGTGGCAATGATGAAGTGAGAAAGAGTAAGGCGTATATGAAATAAGGGACATCAATGAGAATAAAGGCAAGCATCATAAAATTGGATATTCAAACAGATCGAGAGGGTATCAAGAATTGAAAAAAATGGAAATTCTAGCTCTATGCCTTTACGTACCTTAATTAGACCTTCTTGAAATAATATCTCGATTACTTCTTTTAAAATTGGAAGCAGACCCGAATGATGAACGCCTATACCACGTTTTAAGATGGGTAAAATATTTGACACCTGCAGTAAAGGGAGCCAGGAACCGTGTCAATTCTTAATAGATATGGAAAAAGTGCATCATATAAACACTTGAAACATCTTAGAAAGAGATTTAATATATGCTTGCCTGAGGTAGCTTCTTATCGTCATCTGAGAGCATATCAATTGCACTAGTAAAGATTGTCTCCACAGCATCTTTCTCATCGTCACTGTTTAGATCCATCTTTGACATCTATGGAAAAAATACACGCATTCACATTTAAGTAAGCAGACAATAAACTTGCATTATACGATTTGACACGAAACAATTACACTCTCGATTTGGTAGTGTTAAATTCCCAGGAATTTTGCTATAAAGGTTTAGATTTGTTTCAACGTTACCAATAAAGTTATAATGTTGTTAACAGGAAGATACTAACCTGCATAGCAAGCGCCTCACATTCTTTTTTGCTGAAACTGAATAAAATCACAGGATCATATTGCCGTTGAATTATCATTTTCACCAATTTGAAGATATCACTTTCTTCACCAAGTTTCCCAACCATTAGTCCCTTTTGAAACTTTCCATTCTCTCTTTTCTTATCAGATTCATTAGTAGGAATTAGTGCGTTGAGAGATTTCTGGAAACTATCCTCATGAAATTTAGCTTTTTCGTCCACAACCAAGTAAAGCCCATTACCTCCCGCAGGGAAAACATAGTGCTGAAGAGGAGTTGGCCTATAATCAGTGTAGACAATGTGGCATGGTTGTTGGTGAACCTGCAACAACAAAAGGAAAATCATATCTCCAGAGCAACTAAAAAAACAGAACAATTTCAATCCACTCGAAGTGTTAGCAAGAGTGAATTACCTTTGCAACCCAATCAGCAAACTCCTTGGCATTGGGAACAGTTGCTGACAGAAACACAAAACGAGCATTCTTGGGAGCCATTACAATACTTTCTTCCCAAACGACACCTCTTTCACTATCTCGCATGTAATGTACCTCATCAAAAATAATCCAGGCAACCTCCCGCATAACCTCTGACCCTTTATACTGCATGCTACGCAAAATCTCTGTGGTCATAACCTGAATGAAAAATCAAGAACCAAGAACAGTTAGCAAATCAAGTAATCTTTGATAGGCATCAAAGAGTGGTAAAGATACATACCAGGCAAGAGGCATTAGGATCTATTGTCACATCCCCAGTCATCAAACCAACATCAGAAAACTCTTCTTTAAAGTCTCTGTACTTCTGATTGCTGAGTGCCTTAATGGGAGAGGTGTATATAACCCTCTGGTTTTCCCTCAAAGACATTGCAATTGCATACGATGCAACAACTGTTTTCCCCGCTGATGTATGAGCTGAAACCTGCACATTAGCATCAGTTTAACTTTCAATACTTATACTTTTCACTGAATTACACCATAACTAGAAAACAAACACATAGCATAAAATAGCAAATTGAGATTAATAGACAACCATAGTAAATTTTGCAATCTAAATCAATCGAGTAACAGAAAACCAAAGAAGTAAACCTGAGAGATTGATCAGCCACTTAATCGCACATTAGAAGGAAACGTAGAAGCAAATATCTCTACACTTGTTTACATAATGACCGGAAAGTTTGGAGCTTAAAATCAATATTAGCTTACCATGACAGATTCGCCATTATCGAGACACTTAATAGCTTCAGATTGGAAGGAGTCGAGGGTAAACGGGAATTCCTTAGCCGGTTTCTTGTCTCCTTGAGCGGCCTGCCCGGAGGTGGCAATAGGAACGTAATTTTCTGGAAAAGAAACATCATGAACGCAACCCACCAATTCTTCGTTGATCGAGGTGGAATCATCCTCTTTCTGCACCTTCTGCGGCGGAGCACAATCAGATGTTTCCTCCGCCGATTTTCTCTTCACCGAAGCCATGGAAAAAAAAGACAGTCGGTCGGAGGAAGAGTTGGAGAGGAGATTTAGCGGTATGTGTTAGGGTTTAGAGGCCATATTTTTATTTTTATCTTTATTTTTTAACTACGTTTAGATAAATACGTTGCCAGTTGCCACAGTGCTAAAAGCTCGAATATATTCCTTTTTTTAATGTAATCAATTAATCATCATAAATTTCTAGTTACAAAAAAAATCATCATAATTTTTTAATAAATATGAAAAAACACTTTTAATGATTAAATAGTATATAAAATTTGGCAAAAAAAAT
Source organism: Aethionema arabicum (assembly GCA_000411095.1). NCBI lineage: Eukaryota > Viridiplantae > Streptophyta > Magnoliopsida > Brassicales > Brassicaceae > Aethionema > Aethionema arabicum. The sequence continues at coordinate 267,389 of KE151473.1, forward strand.
AGTATATAAAATTTTCGTAAGTATAGTAAAATAAACATTTAAGAAACATTACATATTCCGAAAAAAAAAGAAACATTACATGCATTTAAAAATTACACAACTAATATTAAAAACACAAAAATCAAATTATAAAATTATATATATAACTAATATTAAAAACACAAAAATCAAATTATAAAATTACAAATACAATAGAATTTTAAAAAATTACAAATACAAAACAAAATTAGTTACTACAACTACTATTTGTGTTCTTTTGAAAATTCTTGTATTATTTTATTTTATATTTAATGAAATATTAGTATTCTCTAACATTTAGTTCAATATCTAGACTATAATTCACAAGTAGGGAAAGAGAAAGTTTCGTTGATTCTCCTTCTTCCACGTCATTTTTTCATGACGTGTCGCAACTAGAATTTTCCAAATTATTATTTTTTTGTTTTTCTTGTTTAGTCTAAATTTTAGTAAAACAGTTACAATTAAAAATAATATATTTTATAAAGAAATTATATATTTTACACATTAATTATATTTATAAATAAATATTTTAAAAATTATTATATTCACATAACTTCCACGTTTTCAATATATATGATTTTTTTTAAAAGAATTATATTTAATTAACTTCCACGTTTTCAGTATATATGATTTTTTTTACTAAATACTATATTTTCAAATAGGTTTTTTTTTCAAATTAATTTTTTTAATATCTATTTTTTATAAATAGATAGGACAAAAAGTGAGGCCATATTTTTCCTCATGCTAAAATTTATTGTTAACAGTTAATTCAACATTTTTCATAAAATTGCTTATTTTTTATTTTATGTTTTTAGAATAAATTTTAGGAAACAGTTACATTATAAAAGAAATATTTTTAAAATAAAATTATCTGCGTTATTTGTTACAACCACCCACTAAAAAGGCAATAAACCAACCACTAAAAATGTTTTCTTTTGAAAAAACTATAATTAAATATTTTTACAATTACAATCATCAATTTATGTTCGTTGTCTTCCTCCGGTTTTAGACTTTCCACTGAAGACGATGACGACGCTTGCAACATTCACTTTCAAACCCTACCACTGTTAGATTTTCTATCTCATTCTCGCTGAAATTAGCTATAAACTAGATTGTAATTTGTAACATGGGCTTTGGGTGTTTTTATGTCTCTGTGTTTATGAATTTTTTTTCAGGTTGAGATGAATTTGAGATNTTTTACAAAATAAAGATTATTAAATACTCCTTATATTTTTTCTACTAATAAGAGATATTTTTTTGTCTTTGTTTGTTTAATTCAGTCGGGAAAAAGACATTAAAAATGTACTCCAACATATTTTAACTCACAATAATGTATGTTTAAATCCAGCGTTTAATAATTTTGATGCAATAATATATGTTTAACAATATTTTAAAATTGATATTATTAATTGCCCCTGCTATGCAGGGGCTTTAAACACCTAGTTAAATTTATATTTAATAAGATATGTCTAATACATTCATTAGAAAATTAATTCAAAATTAATAAAGAAGAAAAAGTTAACAAAACTATTAATGAAATAGTAATTATAAAAAATAAAACGAAAAACAAAATTGAGATTTAAGAAAAGTATATAACCATAAGACCAAACTCATATATGTGTCTAACAATATCTATCTACAAACACAAGCAATACATCATATATCATATCTCATCATCATCATTTCTTAAACTAATGAAAAAAAAAAAAAAAAAAAA
>KE151473.1:269833-294653 GCA_000411095.1 Aethionema arabicum
CCAGTCGTCTCCTGAAGACCCTCCTCCATTGGTTCTTGGGCTGCTTTCTGCACGGAGATGACGCATGAAAAGAGTGTTAAGTAAAGATTACTTAGCATTTTGCAGTTAAATGAAAGCATAACATGAATAGCTACTGCAGTTGTTGAATTTTGATGGCAAGAGCCCAAAGGTCTGTTCGTTGTCTGTCGCTCGCACCAGCGATGGGCAACGAGTAATGTTGTTTGTTTAGTTGTTGCTGGCAACGAGCGATAGCGACAAAATCTTGTTCATCTACTGTCGTTGGTTCAACAACATGTTTTGGTAACTGGTTTCAGCGACTGAGCGATTTAAAATTCAAATCGCTAAAATTTTTAGCGTTTAAATTTTTAATCCTCGAGACTTGTTGTCAAAACTTGTCACTGAAAACAGCGACAGATAAACGAACGTGTTCAGCGGCGAGTTTTGGTGACAAGTTTGAACCTTATTTGTCTCTAAACCAACGACAAAACAAACACAAATTTTTGTAGCCATCGGTCGTTGCTGTCTCCGAGACAAGCAAACGAACAGGCCTGAAAGCATGGAAAGGGGAGTTGTATATATATACCAGAACCACTATTGTCAGACCAATTTGAAGCAGCAGCAGCTCGGTTGTCGTGAACGCTAAGCTGCCTGGTAAGCTTTGAAAGAAGAGAAGACTGTTTCTGGTAACGGTCCCTCCGTCTTTTGACGTTCTGATCCTCTTGAATCAATGATTCAATCCTCTCATTACCTATTGCACTACAGATCAATGGAAGAGAGACAAATAAGCATCGTAAGTGTATCACAATTCGGTAGTTACAACGCATGGGAAAGATATGAACCTTATAGAACTGTATAGCTGATTCAGCATGTCTTCCTTTGCTTTCTCAACTTGACAAAGAACAACAGCCTGTTGAAGCCACAGGGTTTAGACAATGTGGTCGAGCAACTCTGTAAATAAATAGCGAGATGGAAATGGGAAATGGTTTTTCATAAGAAATTGAATTAGTCCACCTTTGGAACATTGGCAGCTAGACTGTTGAGAACAGCTTCAACATAACCCCGCACTTCTTGAGACATCCACCGCAATTCCTCTTCCGGGTCCACCGGTTTCCTAACCATCTTATCCTGAAAAATCGAAGTAACGTAAATTGCACAGCAATGGGAAATAAGGGAAACTAAATGCCTTATATGCCCTACAAAAACTATCTGTAGGCATACCAAAATCTCTACAGATAGATTTTTAATCCTTATCATGTACACAAAGACATCAGTTTGAACAACATTTCAATTCTGACCAAGACATTAAATTTTACTTGATCTATTGGATCGCTTCGAGCCCTTTGGGAATTCTAACAAAAAAGTGGGAGTTCATTATCACGATATTGATTCTGGATAAGATCAGCTAACATGTCTTGACATAGTTTAAATTTTAAGAAAGTGGAAATAGCTGACTAAATAGAGAGTTCCCTCTGTGACTTACAAGTGATCCTTCTGAAAGACTTTGCCTCATGGAAACGTTGCCCACTTGACCTCCACGGGACTGGATAACCTTCTCCAACTTATTGATCCATTCGTTCTTATCGATCATGCTCTCAGCCTTGAGAAGCAGTGCATTGTGAGCTGCAGCATAGGAGCTTTTAAGGAGTTGCTAATATAAAAGAGCACAAAGACGATCAAGCAGTTGATTTTGATAATCAGTCAACATACCTTTAAGTACAGTCTTATAAGGAACTCTGGAGGTTATCTTAAATACAAGGCCTGGTCCTTTCGAATCAGCTCCATTTGCCTTCTTATCTTTCGAGCTTTTTGACTTTTCTCCTTCATCATCAGAAATCTCCTCAATAGTGCATTCCTGAGTGGATTAACATAGTTTCTTGAGACAAAAAAATGCAATTTTTACCACCATAAAACTGCAAAAGACTAAATTTATTTACTGATCATCATCCAGATTTTTTTCATCAGCAGTTAATGGCAATAAAACTCTGTAGGTGTAGGAACTGACAGTATACAAGAACTCTGCTCAAAGGACCAGCAGAGAACAGTAATGTGTGTGAAATTCTATCAATTACATCTTTGATCAAAGAAATGTGTGTATTGAAAGAGAGTGATACCTCCAAAGTTATAGTCCCCCGGAAGTTTCTTTCTTCTTGCTTTTTTGTATAACCGAGCTGGAAAAAAGTAGATGCAAAGGCAAATCAGCTCAATAACAATTATACAAAGAAGCACCAGTATTCAAAATTATAGACGGCTAGTATCAACGTTACAGTTATAATGCACATAGCTTTTTCTTTTGCAAATATTTAATTCAACCCCCTGAAAGATCATTTTCATAACTAACCTTTCCCGTTTTCTCATTCAGAACAAACCATCGCCTACCCCACCCATTTGTCTTTGAGCTTTTCTTCATTAAGTAGCCTGCACGAAAGAGTAAATAAATGTTGAAAACCTTGGCCGAGGCTTAAGTAGCAAACAATAAAAAAAGAGACTGGGAAGAAACTTCAAGGCTGATTTTTGTCAACAAGTACATCAAGAAAAGCTCATCCAACACCAGTTCAAAGCTTAAATGATGGATAGGAAATAATGAAAAAAGTAGAGATCGCACGATTAGACTGACAGAGAAGCATTGCAGCAGTTAAAGAATGCAATGCAAGGACAAAGGATTAGGAGGAGAATGCTATTGTTAAACAAAGTGTTAAAATATATTAGGACACGGACCTGCTGTTATTTCCCCCTCCGGCCCAGCAGTCTTCAGACCAGAGACCTCTGGTGTCTCTTTATCTTTATCTTGTGAAGTAAACTTGTCTTTTAATGATTTCAATGCACCACCACTTGATGGCCCATCTGGCTGAGGACTCGTTGCCTGATACACAAACAGAAACAATAATTGCTACAATAAGTATATTCATATAAAAACGCGGTATCCAATAAGTGCATCCAGATTGTTTCTGATTTAAAAGGCGAACCCTGCTTAAGATAGACTGCTCTGCATCTTGTCCCTTTTTAGAGGAACGACCTTTCACCTCTTCCTCTCGACGTTGCCGTTCCATTCTGATGAAGGCAATACAGCATACGGTCAAAGTGAGACGTGATTCTCAGATATGTATCATAAGTGAACAATAAAAGTTGTAAACATTGTGCATAGTAACTATCAGGACATGTGCAACAAATGTTGGGCGCTGTGGGACTATAAAGCTTGCAGAAACATAGATATTCAATTAACAGGCAAGTACGCAAAGTAAAGAGGGAACCCACAACAGCATATACACTTGACATGCTTAGGACTGTAATACATTAAAAAAGAAATTTCAATGACTGATCACTAAAGTTTGTGAATGCTATAGCCATTAGATATTACTGAACAGGAAATCAAAGAAAGGGAAACCATCGTTACCTCCTTTGCACAAGACGGATGAAGTGCTGAGGTGGTACAAAAGCTCGCTCCATATCAACTAGTGCAACTACCATCTTCTTAGCTTCACTCTTAAATCCATCAAGTGCAGCACTTGCTATAGCTACAACCTGGTCATTCATTATATAGGAAAAGCAACGGCTATTATATAGTTGAAAAAATGCTACTGAAATGAGCAATGAAAGACACTATTACCTCTCGCTTGAAGGGCGGATATCTGCCAAGACCAGGTGTGGCATTTGCAGAAGCCGAAACTATGTCAACAAGCACTCGGTGAACCTAATTAAAAGTTTAGACCATATTAGATCAAGCAAATAAAAAAATGAAACGGGAAACCAGCTAGGAAAATCTTCAGAATAAAAGTGAAACGTGAAAGTATCTAGAGTTACGTTGAGTAGGACTTCGATAAATCTAGATCAGAAGAAATAAAATCTGAAGAGTTAAATGTGGTGCACAGACTATGTGTGATAAGTCATGGAGACTGTTTCACTGTCCAGTAAATATCTAAATTGCAGTCTCGTCTAACTTAAATTAGAGAAAGACAGCAAAAAATAAGCTATAACCACTAACATGGGCACACCTCATCAACACATAGTCGTGCTGGGTCTTTAGCCAACTCAAGGACAGTCTTTATTAACGATCTCAACCCTTTCTCTGGAGATATAAGATAAGGCTGATAACCATCTGCCTCTAACACAATCTGAAACAGTTAACAAAATCAATCTGTCAAACTCCCATCCTAAAATTATCTCTTGTATAAAATTTGTGGTACAAACAAAAAGTAAAACCTACCCTTTTGACATTATTCAAGTCAAAATGTCTATCCAATGGTAGGTTCTTGATACGGTTGGGGAAATTGCCTTCAAAACTTGCAACAACCTTCCAACCACTTCCCTGAACCAAGATTTTGTTAGAGAAGATTCACCGAGCTCCAAAAGGGGCTTTATCCCATAAAATACAAACACAAGACAGAGAAATCATAAACTTTTTCAGTGACATACATAATAGCATACACGTCAAATATCACATCTGTGAAATCACATATAATAAAGGCAATCTTTCAGAAATCTTTTATCGTCTACACTAAAACAGCATCCCATTCTTTCTTACAAATATCATAACTAAAATGGCTGGACTCTGATATTTTATTTGGTACGGAGGTGGGTTTCTCTTATTCACAATTTCCAAATAATAGAACGATTCAGTTTAAACAGGAAAATACTCACTTCACCACCAGCCAAGTGGAGAAGAAATTTGTCTTCAAACTCACGGCAAAGCTCCAAAGCTATAGCCCGTGTACCTTCAGCACTGTTAACCAGTTGTTCACCGAGCCTTGCTAATTCATCCTGCACTATTTGAGACTTACCCTGAAGCCTGTTGACGTAAGAAAAAAAATTGAGAGTGAAAAGTTTCATTAGAACCAAAATCATGTCCCTGAATATAATCATCCAGAAAACAACAAAAGACAACCATCACACACTCAAAGAGGAAGGAAACACATCAATTTTATAGCAGATGAGCAGCTATCAGTGACCTTCCAAGCAAAACTTTTATTTTTCAGAAATCCGACATGATGTTTGACTATATTCCCTTTTGTACAAGCCTCTTTGCTTTCTCTTCCTTTGATCTTTCTTTTGGTTAATTAGAGTTCATTAAATATATCTCCTTCCCATTGCAAATTCAATAAAAAAGTCCAATGTCTTGACTTTTCTAATATATCAAACCCACTTAAAGATAATATGCTTGTTTTCTTTGACATAGCTAGATTTGCACTCGCCCTCCATGCCACTTACAAAGCACATGGCCAATCCTTTCTAAAATATATCATAAGAAGCGTGTAATGATGATGTGAGCTTAACTAAGCCTAAAGATTGGTTTCAACTCTAATTTCCAAAGAAGAAAATACAATTAGGCTTTCATGGAGCAAATTTTTTTCCTAAACTGCCAGTAAAGAAAATAGGTGAAACAAGTTTCATTAGCAAATATATGACGTATTGAGAAGAAAACAAACATAAGGGAGGAGGAAATACCCAGACAAGATATTTGGAAGCCTGAGCTTCATTCTGCTACGAATCTGGCTAGCAAGGGTGTCCACCAAGGCAATTCTGCCAAGTTTGCTTTGGGGAGCACCAGTCAAAATGGATTTAAGACTTTCGCTCTCAGCACGCCAAGCAGTTTCTAAGGAGTTCTCAGTGCCTCCAGACTGCGCTGATGCAATTGAGACAGATTGGCCAATAAGTGCAACCCATGGAATATCAGTTGTTTTCGGAGGTCCTTGATTTGCCAGCAGGGCCTGAACTGCTGCAATGGATTTTGGGTTCTCCGCTGCCTGGTCAATTTTACTGATAATTCCTACTGTCCTAGTGCCTATAAAAGGAGAGTGATGTTACTTTATCTTATTTTGATATTTATAAGTGTATCAAAGTCTTAAATGCAATGGTTTGATCCAAATATAGTAAGGTTACCACAGTACTTAAGAAATATAATGAAAGATCTCCATAATGAAAGTGCCAATGAACTCACTGTCTGAATCATACTCCTTTGCGGTCTTCAGGGCTCGAGATGAGGAAATTTCATGTGCTTGGCTAGCAGGCACAATAACCAGCAGTATGGCATCATTGTGTTGTGCATGTTCGCCAATCTTGACAAGAGAGCCAAGAAACAAATTACATGATGGCAAGATATATGATAACATCTATGTTACCCTTTCAGCCGGAATACCGACTATAAAAATGTGGAAATCTCCATGGTTGACATGCAGATGAGGGGCATGACTAAGGCATTATGCAGTTCCTAAACTTACCATTGAGTCGTCCACAATTCTCTGGTCCAGTCCAGGCAAATCAACTAATTTCAGTGGTGGAGCTGCAATTTAAAGGGGAGAAAATAAGTCATTAAACAGAAAACTTAACAGTACGAAAAACATATGATCTGTAATTACTCATGTTCCTAAGAGTGAAACGTTAAGTTAGAGCTTCAAAAATCGTTCAATATCCACCAATTTAAGCTTCAGATTCTAACCAAAAAAGTTAAATGCTAAGGTGTGTTAAATCTAAGGTTGTGGTGGTAACACCTTACAGCTCAGTCGTTCATTGATGGTCGGGACATATACAGATACCCAATTTATCTATGATTACATGTATATTAATATCGATAAATAAATAGGACTCTGGGATTGTGATAGTCAAATTAACAAAGAACTTACCAGTGCTGGTACGAAGTTTTAAGTATATTTCATCACGACCCCTCCCTGAGGCTCCTTTGCTAAGCCTGTCTTGAAGAGAATGCCTTAGGGCACCTGTAATACACCAACGTTAAACAACACAAAGAGTTAGAGAATGTTGATCTGATGCATCATAATTTACAAGCAGAAAGAGCTTCACAAATCATTGCCAAATTGCATGTGTGACTTACTTGCAGAAACTTGTTGAGATTTATTGTCAATTTGCAAGATTATTGCTTTGCTGCTCAGAGATTCCTCCCTACTCAAGTCAATTATTATAGGAGCCCGCGTAGCACCATTCTCACCCGTTGGCTATCCATAAGAATTTGTATCAGACAAACACAGCAGATGGTGGTCACTTTATGAACATGTATCAGCCAATAGAGTCGTAAACAGACTCCAGCAGACTCAATATACAACTTACCAAAACTGGATGTCCAATAAGACTATTCAGAACAGCAGACTTTCCAGCTCCCTGATCCAGCAAACAAAGTTAGATAACTTAGGTCTAACGATAAGACATTTCTATTTTTAAACCTTACAAATTACAATCACATGCACGGAGCGACTCATGTTTCAGTCTTTCAATAGAAAAGTAATTCACGCAAGAGGGTGTTCATTTAAAGAAAAATATCAGAAGTTATATTAAAAAACTCGATCTAGCAAGCAAAGCTCATACATTTTTCTTCATTAGCTAACTTAAAATCACTTTCTGCAGGATATCTCATAGTTTTAAGTATCAAATACATCAACCTTCTCCAGCTCGTACGTTTCTCCTACATAAATTCTTACGGGGTTTAAATCACATATAATCAACTAATCTCTGTTAAATAGAAACCCAACAAAAAAGGTCCAGAACGAAGAATGCATCCAACCAAACTCCTAGGTTACAGGAACATTCGACACACCTCATCGAGATCCATAAGATCCACAATACGGGATCCAAAATCTACAGTGTAACACAGCACAAAACTAACAACAATCCCCAAATACAACCACATCGAGGAACCAAAAAGACGGAAAGAAACCCACCACATTCCCTAGGGCGACGACGTTGAGGGAAGTTGACGGGCGTTTGGAAGAAGAGCTCTCCTCAGGATCTTCATCAGCAAGCAGTGCCGCCGCCTGTTTCATCGAATCCGCAAGCTGAGACAACTCATTGATCGCCTCCATCGTAACTTACAAAAATCCTAACCGAATCAAGGTCGAATATCGGATTCAAAATCAGAGATCTGACGAAGAAATGGAGTCACTAGATCCAACGAGAACTAATATCGGTGGAATCTCTCGGCGCGAGACGGATACCCGGAATGAGAATCCGGTCGCAACGGTGCTAAGCTAAGATTTGTTGGTGTGTGCGTGTCCCTTCGTCGAGGAGAAAATGAAAAGAGGACATGGACATAGTCTTTTTAAATTAAGTAACTATAATTAATCAAAGATTTCAAATTTCATCTCACAATTTTTTTGTTTCGGAAACAAGTTAAAATTTCAAGTGGTTACTTCATTTTTCTTATAAATGAAATCATGGAGAAAAATTGAAAAAATAATTGTAGTGAGAAAAAAAAAATTTTAATTAAAAAAAATGAAAGTTTCTATTTTTTAAAAATTATTTTATAACAAAGTAACTATTTTAAATTGAATATTTGTTGGATCTGAAAACGATTATTTTAAATTATGTGTAAGTATTATTATATAAAGTAATAGATTACTAAATTTTTTATTTTGGTATTTGTGTACCTAAGATCTCAATTAATGATATATTAAAGTCATATTCGGGAGAGCTTCAAAATTTCACTAATTTTCGAAATTAATTTTTTGGTCGAAATCTACAAATTCATTTCTAGATATTTGGTTTCACTTTTGTCGGACAATTATTTTGTCATTCCTATTCTTACAAATAATCAATATTTACATATTTTTCAATTATGTAATGTTATTCATTTTTTAATTATATTTTTTAATTATGTAATGTTACAAATAATTAATGGAAAAACGACTAAAAAAATTCTCTACTTTTTCCAAGTGATAAAATAATAGCCTTACTAAATGTTTTTTTAATTTAATCCTTAATTTGTCAAAAGTGAATAAATAACACTTCAACTATTTAAAATGTAGTCAATTAATATCCCTACTAAAGAAAAAATTAATTTAATCCCCAATTTGTCAAAAGTGAGTAAATAATACCCCAACTATTTAAAATGTAGTCAATTAATACATTTCTATTATATAATAAAATGATTTCAGCATACTTGAATCTCTTGCTTAAACTTTTTTTTCCTCTTCTCTAAATTTTCCTTTATCTTTCCTCATTTTGTGCCCTAATTTAGAATAATCCTTAGACAAATCGCATGATTTCATCGCTTCTTTTTGCTTCTTTGTCTATTTACGTTGTTCAATTTGGGGATTTAGAGTTTCTTATATAATTGAGGATTATGTTTCTCATGTCGGGTTACGAATTTTGGATCTTGGATCTAAGATATGCTAAATAATTAATAATGATGTGTATATTAGTTTTGGCGTGTCGTGCCTCGTAGACCGTTTTAAACGTCTAAATAAACGACGTTATACAATTTTAATGAAGATGTATTAATTGACTATATTTTAAATAGTTGGGGTATTATTTACTCACTTTTGATAAGTTGAAGATTAAATTAATTTTTTCTTTAGTAAGGATATTAATTGACTACATTTTAAATAGTTGAGGTATTACTCACTTTTGACAAATTGAAGATTAAATTAAAAAAACATTTAGTAGGGATATTAATTTATCACTTGGAAAAAGTAGGAGATTTTTTTAGTAGTTTTCCCATAATTAATATTTACATATTGTTTAACTATTAACTTATTACTGTTCATACTTTACGCGCATATGTTGAGAATAATCGTAAATCGGAGGAATTGGGGCGAATAGGTCAAAATCGGATATTGAGCTGAAGTGTTTTTTCAGTGTGAGAGCGAGGCAATCGCGTTTGAATTTTACATCGACGGCGGAAATGCGTTCGTTAGAAGAGCTTTCTCCGGCACAAAACCTAGATATCGACAATGGTCTAGCTCTGATTTCGCGTGTCAAGCTCGGTCTCACTATTCATCCACTGGTGCCTTCTGTATCGAAGTCAATCGACGAGTGGCAGCTCAAGCGTTCCTTGATAGATTATCTTAAGGACTCAGTTTACCCCTCTGTGACGGTTGCGGAAGAGGATATAGTGGTTAGGCGTCACAAGGATTTGAAAAAGCGGAAGCGTGAGGAGCCAGTTGCTCATGGATCTCTGTTTATTCGCGACCTAGGGTTTCTTGACGGTAAGAAGAGGAAGAAGAAGAAGGAAATGAGCGGTGATGGTGATGATGATGATGTTGAGAGAGATGTGAAGAGTCTGGAGAAGAAGTTTTTCGATTGGAGGAAAAATTTGGTGGAGAAGATGAATGGTATTGAGCTCAATCTAGAAGGAATCAAGTATAAGCTCAACGTGATACTTCCGGTTTCAGATGATTTCGAGAGGTGTAAGAAGGATTGGGAGGAGTTTTACGCTTTTGGGAATTTAGGTTCGTGAATGGGAACTTTGATGTATACGATTTCTGGCCATTTGATCTATTGGTTTTCATGGAAGTGTGTCAAGTAAATAATTTCGTGGGAATGTGCTTTGCAGGGCATCCAAGAGAGGGAAGGCGAGAGGCTGACACGATAATACTCAGAGGTGTCCCATCGAGATGGTTTGCGGAGCCAAGGGTGTCATCAAAGCCTTCCATGTTGGTTACCCATACAATCTTCTCCTGCTTCGGGAAAATTAGGTGAGATTTTGACATCTCTCATCTTCAATTTGATCCATTTACTAATATGTTTGTCCAAAATCATGCTTTTCTCTGATGATAAATAACTGTCTGATAGAAGTATACATTCATGAGTTTGCTCCAAGACGCAATGGGATTTTAAATTGTATCTATGGGTCGTTTATTGCAAATTCTCCATAGCCTTTGTGCTGTTTCGGTAGATTTCATGCATCTTGAGTTGCATATAGCCTACGGAATGTTTTCATATACTTCAAAGGATTGATATTTTGTATGAAGTTTCAAGGATAAGAGTAACTGGTGGATAAAAATGTTTCCTGAAAACTAATTACGGTTTCACTTTACTCTCTCTGCTTTAATCAGCTCGTTTTGGTCCTTGTGTTGTGTCCTTTGTGCGAGTCTCAGTCATTCTTCTGTGAATTGTCTCATTCATTCTGTTCACCAATATTGGCTGATGTTGTGTTACTAGTAATTTACATAAATCCATGTATTACTGCATTAACTCATCCTCTATAGGAATCTTAATGTTGCTGAGGACGATGATCTAGGTAAAGATGCAGATGAAGACAGTGGAACCCTCGTACCAGGTCTTCATTGTAAAATTGTGGTTCAGTTCGAGAAGTACAATGATTTCGTGAATGCCATGAAGGCTTTCTGTGGTCGCTCAATGCAAAAGGTATATTCTATATTTCAAAGACACATTTTAAGGCTCATCAAACACAAATGTTTGTGAAAATGGAGATGGTGGGATAGTAGCTTTCTCTAATTCACTGTGTAACTTTCTTATATAGCATATACATCATTCACAGATATTTTTGTGGAATGTTTCTGTTGCATCCAAACCTAGATCCTATGAATTAAAACCACATCTAGAACTTTTACCATCTCTATATTACTCATATACTCTGTTCAATATATCTCCATTTGAATGTAAAGTTGATCAAAACCATGTCAGGTGTTTCTCTTCTCGGCTCTGGAACTGGAACATGACTAATTGTCTTATGTCTTTGTCCTCTGAGCAGGAAGGTAGTCGGCTAAAGGCAGACTATGAACTAACGTGGGACAAAGCCGGGTTCTTCCGGAACTCAAGGAGCCACACACTCGAAAAACCCGGGAGGCCGTTGGAACACAAAGACGATGGGCACAGAAGTGAAGCTTTTGGACGTCAGCCTCATATACCGGAGTACAGTCAAGATGATTTACGTCGAAAAAGATTCAGGGTATGTATCAGCAACACTCACTTAACACAATCCAACCCAATATAATGAGATTATTCTGACATCTTTTATATGTATCAATGCAGGAATAGAGCATTGAGAAACTGAGATGAGATCTCACTTCTCAGAACAGAAGAGGTAGCTCTGTTTTGTAGGTTACAAGACTGGATTGTGTTGTAGATGATCTTCAGGAACTAGTTTCTGTTCTTGTGCCCAAACTTAAGACTTTACTTTAATTCAATTTTGGAAATTATATGTTGATGTTTGCATTTTCAGATAATCGGTTAAATTACCATTTTGGCTCAATAAATATGTTATATTTTTTCTTTCGTAATATCACTCACATTCACATGTGATGTGAGAACATTCATCACTCGTGCTACAACTAAGAAAAAAAAAAAATTCTAATCTACACCTAATAAAACTAAGAAATTAAGAATAGTCAAAAATCGAGTTCTAGAACCACATGTTTATATATATCTTATTTCTAATTAAATATGAGATATAAATTAAAACAACAATCATGATCAAATTTGAACCGTAGAAAAAAAAATGTGTAAATAAATAATCCAAGAACGACTTTTTCTTAACCTCATAAACTCCTTGTAAAGACCGTAACTCAGAGAGATTCTATTGAAGTCAATAGATGTCTAGAAACTTATGTCTTTGTAATGTGTTACTGTATCGTCATTATCGTTCTTTTAATCCAAATAATTCTCATTCGAAGTCGGTCCAATTTTTCAGTTCTTATGTCATAATCACTCTTTAAACTAATAATTATACGTCGTCATCCTAACAATGGATTAAGTTATAGAAATTAATTAATTTTATTTATTATTTTCTTACTGAATTAAGATAAGGTAAAGTTATTGATAACAAATCCACGTGGATTTCTACAGTATTTTGTTGACAATACTATTTACAAAAAAAAAAAAAAAAATTTGGGCTGTGGATTATTAAGATTTTTACAAAAATGCAAATTATGTTACTGTATTTTACAGAAATAATATATTTTTAATAAATGATCACGCAATTTTATTTTGCTTGGTCGTCTAAAGACCTAAAAGCATGGTCTTGTGGATATCGGCTTTAATGAATCACCCAATTTATGGATCAGAGAAAATATGATTTAGAATTTATTAGAGCCCTTTTATTATAATTCAGAAATTATATACTCCATACCAATGATTTAAAAATTAAATTATTTTCAGCAAGTGGGCATATATCATTGTTAATTGTATATTTAAAACTCGCATATCAGACATTTAATAGTTTAGTTACAAATTTATTACGATATTTAATTAATTAATTAATTGATATGATAAGATCCTTTGATAATTTATTAGGATCACACATCAATTTCAAGATCTCGAAATCTGAATTTCATAACCTCCTAATTGGCCGCTAATCCTTTATTATAATGTGCACCTAATTATATAAGTATGTATTGTTGTAGGATTAATCAATTACCAAATACTTTTTTTATTACATATCTCGCTGTATTATAATTACTTTATTAAAAAATGTGGACCATTCCCCTTAATTCAAATACTCAAAACAAAACTTGCAAAATTCTCAAACCCGAAAGAAAGAAAAAAATTAGATACCTAACCTCAAACTGATACAATTTTAGATTAGACTATCTTTTATTTCGTGAATTAAACTATTTTAAAATTGGATATTAATAATTATCGAAGCAAATACAAAAAAAACAACTTTAGTATACAAAAACTAAAAATAAGAAAACAAAATTAAAAATCTAGCTTCATAGTGAATCTAGATCTAAGTAGATTTTTTATTACGACTAGTTTACAAACATTAATGTTTTTTTTATATAAACAAAAAAATCAAACTCAATTTTAACTACACCAAATAATAATCTTTAGATTTCAATTTTTGTGTTCATAATTGATATTAACAATAGAACTGAAAAAAAAATTAAAAAAGTTACCTATTTACTTCTATAAAAAAAATGAAATTTCTGTAAAAAAACCTAAGAAAAAAAAGAAGTAGAAATACATATTCTTATGTTATTTCAACTATCTTTAATATTAACAATTTATGAACAGAAGAACAGAAAAAAAAAACATTTAATTTAACAAAAAAAAACCCACAAATTTATTTAGTCACACGTTTTTATCACGAACCGTTCTTGGATTAAACGATACTCTGCTTTCAATACTCAATTTCCTTGCAAAATCCCTTTTCTTGATTGCATATAACTTACTTGATTCTAACGATCCTCTGTTTCCACTCTGTTCCCTAATCGTTGGAACTAAATACCAAGCAATACAAGTACACATAATCGCAACAGATCTCCCAAAAAACACCAAGAAAACAAGAACCAAGAACACAGTAACAGGTAAGTGATGATTCGGTCTCGTAATCTTCTTCAAATTCTCGTTAATTACACAACTCTGTTTTTCCTCTGTTTTTTCACTCTCTGTTTTCTTCGTTTCTTTTTCATGCTCTGTTTTCGTTTCGTTGACCAAAACCGTCTTCAAGACTTTTTTAGCTTCTTTCTTCTTCTTATTTTGAAGATACGATGAGTTTATCACGACGGGGACACACTCGCCGGAGTTTGTGAATACAAATCTGACAAGTGGAGGACCATCGAAATCGAGCTTTTTTGAGTAAATGTTTTGTCTTTTTTCGTCAAGTTCGTGAAGAAGCTCAGAGAATTTGTCGAGTCCACGATTTGAATAAGGGTTTTTGCTTTCTTTTCTTGATTTTTTTGGTGATGAACATGGAGATCTAAATGGGCTCACCATTTTTGTTTTCAAAGCTTTGATTTTTTTCAGAGGTTTTATGAGATTTTTAAAGAGTTTTAAGATGTAAAGAGACAAGAGAGACGACCTTGTTATTAATATATAAGACTTGACGCGACAATAATATTTTTTAAATATTAATAAAATATTTTAAAAATTGGATATAAGAATTGACCAGATCTGATGAAGCGTTAAACTTGGTCAAAATCTCAATGTTTTAGAATTTTCTTATTTTTTTTTATTTTTTGTAAAAATATTTTGGAGGATGAACATAAGAAGTTTCCAGGAAAAGATAACTTTATCGTGTATTTGTTTAATATAAAATTCGTTTTGTTGATTGACTTACTTGGGGAAGAGTTTCAAAAAGTTGTTTTTTTAATGTTTATGTCTTAAATTTTCTATGTTTGGTTTTGATAACTCGAATTATTGAATAAATGACGTCGATTAATGGGAATATGAATATTTTATACCTACTAATTATTAGAATTGATTTTATTGTTCACATGATATATGTAGCGTTATTATAAAGTTCTTTTAATTTATATCTATATATATATATAAAGTGGGTTTAGTGTTTTCTAAATTATTAATGGCACATGTGAAAATTAAGTGTTGTCACAATAAACGAGAGGATGAACCTTTAACTACATGTCAACTCCTTTGTTATTTGGTGTTATTTCACCATAATAAATGTTTAGTAAGTTTTTTTTACATAGAATAAAGAAAACTTTAAAAATAATTAATTTATAGGAATTAACAAAAAAAGAAAGATTTTGTATTAAACTAATCATATCACGATTGAATACCACAACAAAATCTTATTACTAAATTGATCCATTTGTTTAGTATTACATTATTAGTCATTTTAATCTTTTTATAAAAAATATCAAATTTAATAATCACAATAATTTAAAAATTCTTATGAAAGAAACAATAAAATAGGTTGAATAATATGAAACAAATAAATCAAAGAGATGAAGACGAGACTCTCATGACTTGACAAATCTTCTTCTAGAATATTTATCTCTTCGTTTCTCTAATGATCTCCTTTAATTTATTTAGTTCTATTTTATTAACAAATTTAAACAAAAAGGTCCTATTCACACTCTTAATTAAATCATGATCTCGTTAAAAACAAAATTAAATCATAATCATGCAAATACATGTTAATATTTACACCTAAACTTAGTATCATGCAAATATATGCCTATCTTATAAATAAACCTTATAATTAATATTTCGTTAGTATATTATTTGTTAAATATAAATAAAATTTAACAATTAAATTAAATAAGTACGTGCATAACACAAAGAATTAACTGGACATTATCGTCTTCCAAATAAAAACAAGATAAATTCATTTACACTACATAATTTATTTTTGACAACTCACAACAGATTTATTTCGTAACTAGTGATCCAATTAATTCTAAAAAAGACTTTATTAAGGAAATATTTATTAATTATTCCTTCTGCCCATAATATTTGATTTTTTAGCATTTTCACACTTATTAAAGAAATATTTATTAATTACTTAAATCAATTATATTTACTTTTGCAACAAATTTCCATAAATATACATTCTCTTTCTTCCAAATTTTCTACAACTAACCAATGAAAAAATTAAACATAATAAATTTTTTACCTTGATTTGTGGAATACAAGTATTTAATGAGATATATTAGCTTTAATTAAGTAAAAAAATCTAAAAAATCAATATTTTGAAACAAAAGTATTAGTTATTTTTGTTAGATAATAGTAATAATAAATTAATAATACATGAAACCAATGTGAACACATGGAAAAGAGTGAGATTGATCCGTGTGAAGTGGAAGTCAAACAATCAATTTTATAATATAGAACATTCTATAGATCATAGAAAAATATTAACAACATACAATAAATTTTTTTTACTTACGAATTTTATACTATGATTAACATGCTTAATTAGCTAAATATAATTATTTTGCTGGAAAAGAAGTGTTAATTATACATATTAACTAAAATTCAAATGAAAAAAAAAACACACTTTAAAATTAGAACTCATTATGTACAAACGTTACAGACCCTTAAAAACAAAAAAAAAACAGAGCTTCATGACATCACAAATGGCGTAAACACCAAGTTTTTATTCTTCTTCCACACCATTAACAACAACATGGTACGAAAGCAAACATGATATTAACTTCAAAAACAAGAAGATCAAGAACACCTCTGTATAAAATTACCTGTAAAAAGCCATTGAAACCTCAGATCTGACTGTAAATTAAGGTTCAATTTGTGGATGATAATGAGCCATTTCCTTCCACATTAACTCTCTAATCATTTCAGCACCTAAGTCTTCATCTTCATCTACATCAAGATCAATAGGTACTTGAGCAGGAGGATTTGCATTAGGATCATAAAGAGCCGCCATGTACGGATGCTGAAGAGCTTCTGTAACACTAATCCTCTTTGAAGGATCAAGAACAAGCATCTTCTGAAGCAAATCAATAGCTAGAACATTTGCTCCAGGATAAAGACGAGACAACGATATACCAGGAGAATAAGGAAGAGATTCTATGTATCTTTTAGCTTTAGGATTATCTATAAACTCAAGATCTTCCTCTCTTTGACTTCCTAAGATGTTAATGATCAGTTTAAGTTGGTTTAGACATTCTGTTCCTGGAAATATCGGTTTTCGACCAAGAAGTTCAGCAAATATGCAACCAACTGACCAAACATCAATGGAGGTTCCGTAATTGTCACAACAGAGAAGAAGCTCTGGTGCTCTATACCATCTAGTCACTACATATTCAGTCATGAACTGACCTTTTGTGTTACTTGTTCTCGCTAAACCGAAATCACATATCTTTAAGTCACAATTTGCGTTCACAAGGAGGTTACCAGGCTTTAAATCGCGGTGTAGAATGTTCGCTGAGTGAATGTACTTAAGCCCTCTAAGCAACTACACAAGTAAACAAAACCAAGATTAACAGAGAATTACGCAATTGAGATGTGGAATTTGATTGATTTGAGTGTTACCTGAAATAAGAAGTATTGACAATGGTCATTACTAAGAACTTGAGATGATTTGATGATCTGATGAAGATCTGTATCCATGAGTTCATAAACTAGATATACATCTTTGAAGCTTCTTTTGTGAATTGCCATCATAACATCTTTAAGAGCAATAACATTCTCGTGGCGAAGATGACGTAGGAGTTTGAGTTCACGAAGTGTTCTTAATGCATCGATTCTGTTCTCAAATACATTGTGGATCTTCTTGATTGCTACTTTCTCATTGGTTTCAGTGTTGACAGAAGAGCAGACTACACCGTAAGCTCCTCTACCGATTGGTTTGATAGGAACGTATTTGGTATCGATTTCGAAAAGAGTTTGCCACATTGAGAAGTAATGTTTGCCTGGATTCCAAATCCCATTTGGTGGATCAACAGGAGTCGCCATTCTTCAAAAAAATGAAGAAATTGAACATAGGTTAACTTAAGATCAGAATTTGAAATCAATCGGAAGAACTATTACACAATCGAACTGTATTTAACAAAGTGTTAGTTTGATCAAATCTTAAGTTTGATCTGTGTTTGATCTTAGGGTTCTAAGCTCAGAAACTTATCTGAAAGGGGGAATTCTGTAAAATTACAGTTGAAATCACTCGAAATGTGTATATTTAGATTCACCTATCTTAAAAAAGGAACAAAATCAATTGAATCTTTGATCGATGTTGAGAGAGAACTGGAACGATCGGAGTTTGAAAAGAGCTTACCGGTGAGTGTACGGACAAATCCGATCCGGGGAGAGAACACCGGTGAGCAGAGACGATCGCCGGAGAGAGAGAGAGGTGAGGTGGAAGGAGAGATTTGGGAGGTGAGAGTGGAGATTTGGTCAACGCTATGACCGTTGACTCTCTACTTTCTCGTTCGTTACCTTTTAGAGGAAAGTATCTGTCCCATCTCGCCTAAACCTTTGGGCTTAGTTAAGCCCACTTTGATTATATATGCAATTATGCATAATTATAGGTAAGAAATATGTCAATGTAAAAGTAATTATAGTAAGTTTGGGAAACAATTAACGACCACCATTTTTTTTCACGTAATGACCACCATTTTTAAATTAAAAATTAAAACATATTATATGACTAGACAGTAAATAACTAAAAATATTGCCTCAATTTTTGAATTAATCAAAACGGATAAACTTGAAGTAAATATTTTAATTCTATTACATAGTGTCCCGACTAGTAATATTTTCCAACATGAAAAATTGAAGAACAAAGTTAAAAAAAAAAAAAATGAAGAAAATGTGGGAGAAAAATGAGAAATTGAAGAAAATAAACGACATTTTTAAAGTTTATATATTTAATAGCGCTGATCATCAACAAAAGGTGGACGTGCCGGAGTGGTTATCGGGCATGACTAGAAATCATGTGGGCTTTGCCCGCGCAGGTTCGAATCCTGCCGTTCACGTTTTTGGTGCCTTTTATCTTCAAGGCAAAAAAGTAAAACCAGATAGATTACAGAATCTACAACGATCATGTTTATACAAGAGTCTAATTCCATGTGCTACTAATAATTTTGCTTACCAAATAGCTAATATCATCAATGGCATAAATAACCATTTTTAACAATGGCTTGAAACTCAATACTAAGGAGCTGTTTCTTGAACTTCAAAGAAGCTTTAGTTCCTATGGAGATTTTGGATTTTGAGTCCTTAGTTTCTGCATTTTGCTTTTGAATTCACTGTGGAAAGATACAAAAGACTTCTGTCTGGTAGCGAAAGCAATGCTGATTTGCTTAATCTCTTCTTCAATATCTTCACTTCCATGTTAAGATCTTTCAAAGCATTTTCTTTATCATTTGCAGTCACTTTCAATCTCTGTGATGATTCAGAGATTTCTACATCCAATAGATTGCGTTCTTCCTTTAGTCGGTGTACCTCCTTTTCCAGCCTTTCATGGCTCTCTCTTGAAGCTTTTAGGAGCTGTTTTTCTGAACTCAATTCTTTCTCCAGCTCATCATATCTTTGTTTGATGATGTTCAGTTCAGCGTTCAGTTCCTCCTCCAAAGCAGCCATTTCTTGTTCTTGAGCAGAGCCCTTAAAATCACAGTAAAAACCTGTCTTAGAGAGGAGAAAAAACTAGTCTGATCACAAAATCTAGTTCTCAAACAAGGATAAATTCCTGCATTTTCCTGGTAACATGATTGCAAGAATGTAGTTTGAATCTCCCGAAAGATATACTGAATAGAAACAATGTGTTTAGCTCAAACTTTCATGGATGTTTTGAACTGATTAACTTATGAAATATGAACAGGAGTAGATTTTTCGCCACATAGGTTGTGACTTATAACAGTGAGGATTCACTTTGACGACACGTATGACTCCGTAGTCAATGGAAAAGAGACGCCATTGTGCTTATTATGCAACAAAATGTCTTTGCTATGAAAAAGAATGCCATTTATTCAATTTAACTGGGATTAAACATATGTGGAGGTTTCACTGGACTAAACTCCTAATAAGAGAGACAAAGTACCCTAAGAGAACTATCGAAAAGAGAAATACAAACGACCTGTATGTTGATGATTGTGGCAAGGAAGCTACCTTGTTGTGGCAGTTAAGAAATTCATCTTTTGCTTGTGCGTCTGAAAGCAATGATGTCGCTCTGTTCTGCAGTTGCAGACGAAGTGTTTCCCATTGATCAGATAAAGAATGATCTAAGTTATGAACTTTCTGAACATCCATTATCATTGAGAATTGTGTCTCTAAGGTAAACAGAAGGCTTTTTGTGATTTCAGTTGTACCAAAAATCAGCTTTGCCATTGGAGATTCCTTCTCAGGGTTTAACCTCTAACAAATTGCAAAAGAAAAAACTTGAAGTCAAATGTATATTCCTTCATAATCACGAAATCAAAATCACATTAGAAAAACGTATGTTGTTCACCTCCATTGTGACTAAAACATCCTTGTAGGTGTCTTGGCATCTAGCAACTGACTCAGATAATCTTTTTGGGATTTCTTTCATCTCAAGTGTTTCTTGTTTGAGCTCAGACATCTCTTCTCTTAGTTTGTTGTTTAAAAGTACTTGTTCGTCGAATTTTTCCTGTGATTGCATTAATATGATGCATAAGTAACTACTAAAACCCCAAAATAGTTGGCATCCAGCCAATATGCAGTTCTAGACAATAGAAGGAACAGTAAATCAGGAAAGCAAAGGATGGAGGTATAGGTAAATTTATACACGTAACACTAAGTTGTTCCATTTGTGTTACCTCAGAGAACTATCCAACAAAAATCTAAACAGACTAACCTGTAGACTGCCCTTCTCGCTGGTCAGCAATTCAATCTGCCTTTTCAGATCTTCCACCTCTTTGTAATTTTCACGCGAGCATTCCTAAATGTAATTTAGCGATCAATTAAGGCCAGCTAAGGAACAAGTTATAGGTGCTAAAACTCCTCACCCTAGCGTTATTGAAAACCATGCAAGCAGCATAAAATTGCATAATCTCAGGGCATTCATCTTCATGATGTCTCAAACATCATCAAGATAACAATCAGTTTCAGATAAAACACAGTTTTGAGTGCAAGATGATATAAAATGAAAGCTAATAAAGAGACTAGAGTGTTTCACTCACCGTGGTTGCCATTGTTGACGGTGTGAGTTTACATTTAATGGCAGGTGTAAACTGGAGTTTATCAAGGTCTGCAACAAATCCTTTGTTCAGTTTCATCCAAGTGTCTTCATCGGCCACATCCCCAAGGGAATGAACCAATGGACTAAAATCAGAGATTCCTGAATAATTTGATCGAGCAACCACGAAGGAACGGGTAGCTGACTTAAAGCAAGGAGTCCCAGGAACATCGCTGCTATAATTGACATTGCAAATCCCATCTGGAGTCTGCCTTACACTGATAAATTCCTGCCAATACAGAGGTTACATTAACAAACTTTGACATACTCAAGAGCATGAACCGACCACATTAGCTATAAAGTAATAATAATTTCTTCAACTGAACATATGAGGTGTTAGGAGTATGATATCTCTAAATTATTCGACATCAAACTCAGGACAGCTGATGAGCTTATACTAATCCAACAACAGCAGCACATTGTTTAACCCAGTGAACGTAGGTTACATAGCCGTACCTCTGACTGGTTCCTCTTCAATTCTGAATTCGAGACGAGATTGTTTAGGCTCTCAATTTTTATTTGTTGCTCTTTGATGCATTGCTCTCGCTCCTTCTGTTTTCTTCTCTCTTCTTCCAGCTGTGTTTTTACCCTTTCACATTCTAACTCATACTGGAATCAAACAAAAGGGTTGCTGTTTCGTATGATGTCTGCTCCAAGTTGGCATCAACGCATACAATTTAAAAAAGAAGCAGAAGGAACTACCTTAAGCATCTGATTGCTTAATTTTAAGATCTCTTGTTCCAACACCTCAGCATGAGATCCCTACAAAAGTTACCAATGTTACTATCCTTCCATTCTTAAATGTAACTGAAATTAAGATTTGACTATACCTGAAGCTTCAAACGCAGCTCTTCTATCTCTAATTTTTGGCGCTTCAACAAAGCAGCATCAGTCAAGATCTGAAGCATTTAAACACTATCAGACTTTACTCGGACAAAGACGAAGAATAGAATCAACAGGACACATGTACCAACAGTAGGATAGCAAAAGAGAGGCAGTAGAATATCTCTCCAAAGAACCAACAGAATTTCTAATGTTTTAAAATTTCACTTGCAGACCTCATTCACTTGAGCACAGTTGGTGATGCGCTTGGCTCTGCTTGCAAATTGAAGAGTTCCTTTTGACTCCTCAATATGATGCTACACAGATGAATATGTGCCTTTGATAAGTCAAAAATCTAATCTAGTGTCTTTTAATTCCGAGGATTAATAGAAGCAAAAACCGCAGTGCCTTATTATAAACACGTATATTACCTCTTCAGGAGCGATAGTGCATATAATGCAGGTTTTTGCATTACCTCCGAGGGCAGGTTGAAGAATTCGAGTCAGCTTACTATCTCGGTATGGAATATGGGCCCTATATCAGGAATGTAAGAAATGAGCAGACTGTACTTTTGTTTTGCATAACCAAATCAAGGGTAAGAAAGTACCTTAGCTTTGCACTGTCACTTAGTTTATTGATGACATTACCGAGAATCATTAAGCTCTTATTGATGTACTTTCCTTCTGTCAAGCGTACCCCACCAGCTCCAGTTTTAGCAATCCGCTCAGATCCAGCCAAGTCGACCAAATTCTGGATTCCAATAGAAGAACACCCTTAGGAAGTAAAAAACAAAGTACTTGCACATAATGATAAGTTCCACATTAAAGTTATATTTCAGCCAAAGAGAACTAATTGCTTACCAAGACTGACACACGGATAGCATCTGAAGAACTGTTCTCTTTTCCCCTGCTCTCAATCACCTATTCCACTAAAGAGATTGCATCAGAATAATGACTTCAAACAGTAACAAGGTTCTGTTAATAACTTCTGAACCATACCATTCTGAAGATCGTGTGGGACCTGCTACTATGAACGTTCATGTTTGTCTCGCCAAAGTGCCTATTAACTGTGAAATGAGGTAGACCATATCAACAAAATGCGACATACTCAAGATGAAGGAAGCCAATGTTTCTTAGTTTAGCTTTGGCTTAACACCTTCTCCAGAATCTATGAGCTTTAGAATCTGTTCAGCGTCATTGACAATTTCTTCCTTAAGGCCAGCAACAAATACTCCACGCTGTACAGAAAGAGAAGCAAGTGGGTCTAATTACTCCAAACAAATTAATGGAGAAGATATCGCTCGTGAAGATCCAACCAACCTCCAAATGTTCATGAATTTGTAGTCTCTGGTTCTCAACGGCTAAAAGATCATTGATTTCTTCGTTGTAAATTTCCATGTAAGAAACCCGGATGAGAAATTCACGGTCAGATATCTGGGAATGTACAACATGAAACAAACAAATTAAAATTTGCATATTTTTACTTTACAGATCTCATTAGATTTCAGCGGCAATAAACCTTGCGCCTACCTCATCGATTCTCTCGAATACATCCCTGATAGCTCTGCGTATAATCCCAGGATCGGTTTCAGAGCCCGTCATGGTAAACGTCTTTCCACTGCTAGTCTGTCCATAAGCAAATGCAGTACCTGTGAAATAGAAATATAGCTCAGCGTAAGGAAACACCGAAATCACAGTAGCTCCATACATCAACTGAGCAGAATCGAGCATGAAATCACACAAATTTATTCAGATTTGCTTCAGATTACCATTGAAACCCTCGACGGCGGCATGAATGATATCCTTGGTAAGAAGTTCGTAAACGCTGGCATTGGTACAACTTTCATCGAACACATGGTCTGCAAAAGACGAGCACCAATATTAAAATGGAAGACTTACCGTCGCCAAAATCCATAAAATTGGGGAGCCAAGAAAAATTCAAAACAAAGGGAATGGATACCAAAAGCGTAAGAGGCAGTAGTGATAGGGGTGTCGAGAGACTTGTAAAGTGAGATCCGATTCTCCTCAACTTTCCAAAGAGCAGATCCATTTTCCGGGGTTAACTCCGGCGCCGGTGGCCTCACCCTTACTGCCACACAGATCTTCTCCATCAGTGTCCGATCTGAAAATACCGTTTGAATTTGAATATCAGAGAAATCTTGTAAGGTTTTAGGGTCCTCCAAAAACTAGAGCCCTTTAAGCATTTGAATTCGCCTGAAATTACATAAATATCCTTTGTTTCCTTAATTCTTGTCAATTTTGGAAAACCGGATCAGAACCGGAGACCCGAATTTCAAATTCAATTACATTCATGAGGCGTTTTTGTTTAATTATATTATGGGTTCGAGACCACACAACAGTTGTGGAATACGTACCAGATAGAAAAAATAAAGAAAAATAGATCGAATTATACAAAGGATATAAAACGATTAAAAATTTAATATAAAATTGTTAACTTTTAATGAACCAACTTGAGTTAAAAATATATATATGAGAAATGAGCAGTAAGTTATTTTTATTTTTTTTATATGAATTATAAATCAATTTCATTAGTCGAAATACAAATTAAATACAATTATTTAATGTTTGAAGAATTGGAGTGAAAAACTTATCGCTAGTTTATCTTGTTCAGACATCTATAAATTATTAAAAACATAAATAAATAACAAAAAATGTTTCAAGTAATAGTAATACTTCATTGTTAGTGTCACATTAATAATCATTATTTTGAAATAGCTTACAAAACATTTTTGTAAATGTTACCATCACTTTCATAGAACAACACTTTCGACGGTGGAAATTAAACGATTGAAATTATAATTTTGAATAAAATATGAGAAATGATGTAGAAATTGTCCATCTTAGGAATGCGTGGTAAAAACGTTTCAACAAATACAAATGCAGTATTGTTACAAAA
>KE151473.1:294771-311715 GCA_000411095.1 Aethionema arabicum
GATTGTCCATTTCGGTCTTTTTTAAACATAATCCAATTTCGATACCACCTGATGCGTCACGTCTTTCAGTCATAGAAAACGCCTCTCGTTGGTCAATGGAAATAACCACCACCTTAACCGGTCTTCCCCACCCGAAATCCGATTCGTATACTCTTAACCGGTTCGACCCGGCTACAAACCCAAACTGTGTCGTTTTGCGAACGTCCTCAAATCCATATGCAAACTTCTTCGCGATCATTTCTATCTTTGGAGAACTCAATCCCTTCACCAAATCGCTGAGAATCTCCACCGCTGTCACGAATCCCTTCTCTCCGGAGAATTCCATCGCCTTCCGATTGTATATACCCACCGGAAACATACAGTTTCCGAAGTAGTTAGCCGGCAATGGCGGATCCATCCGCTCTCTGATGTTTCCCGGGAACAGAAACCCTACAGATCTCTCACCTTTGCCTCCACGCGCCTTCACGAAACACGTCCACACGTAGGCATACGCGATGACGAAAGTCGACAAGTGAAGTCGATCTCCACACGGTGACTCGTTCCTGACTCGCTCCTTAAGTCTGTCAATGTTCTCGCGAGTCAGGACGAGTGTGGAGAGAACGACGTCGGGCTCAATGTGACGGAGAGGCATCGATTGTAAGCTTCTCTTCTTCGATTTGCCCTTCTGTAGAGATCTCACAATCTCGATCATCTCTGCATCGACTCCGCTCAGATCTTTGATCAATGACCGATCGTAATACGGTGTTAGATTCTCCGGAAGAGGCAAATTGCTGTTATCGAGATGTTGTTTGCAGATGTGCGCCCAAGCTTTGAAGAACATAATTGAAGAATTCCCATCCAATACTGCGTGGTGTGCTGCGTAGCCGATACAAAATCCATGGTTTGGGAACAATGTGATTTGCAGAGAGAATACAGAGGCGGAATCATCAGAAATCGGTAACTCAGGAATCAAAGTGCTTAACTCAGATACAGGACGTTGTGTATAACCAGAAAGAAGAGAAAAATCAGCGTCCGTCTCAGCTATGGTTACCAAAACGGTGTCATTTTGAGAGACGATAATGCTAGGCTTAGACTCGTTTGGATCCCAAGTGATGCTGCCGGAGAGCGGGAGATAGTTTTGGAGTACGGTGGAGAGAGAGAGCTTGAGCTTCGGGAGGATGAAGGAGTGGAAGAGCTCACGAGTCGACTCGGTGAGTTTGTAGAAGAAGACTCGTTTGACTGGTTGGAAAACTAGCCACGGTAAATCGAAGAAAGTCAACGGAATTGCAAACGAGTTAGGTGAGTCAGAGTCATGGACCACGACTGAGCCAACTCGGGCGACCTCGATTACGTGTAGAGTCATTAGTGATGGAAAAGCTTACTAATTACTCTCCAAAACATTCTAAATATATTGTTTCAGTGTTAGTCGAATTATTTTTTTTATTAGATTTTATGGATTTTGTAACATCTAAATCTTTCACTAATTGATGTTAGAGAGAAATCTATTTCAATTCTTTAATCTTTGTTATTAGCCTAATATATTTGACGTGGTATATACTCATTAGAATTTTCTACATGTTTATAATCGTGCTAACACCATCTCCATTGGAGAATCTAAAAGATCCAAAAAATGGGTTGTTATATCCAAAAGATTAGAAAAAATCATATTTAGAACTAAATGTCTAACATTTTTAAGATAAAACAAGTTTTTTTTATAGGATGTGACCAAATGCACTTGGTGATAATGCAAAATCATCGTTGTCACCCAATGCACGATGCCTTGGCGTCGCCTCTAATAAACCATAAAACATTTATAATATTAAACTATTTTAAACTAACCAAGATCGAAGAAAAGAAAAAAAAAACTAACCAAGATAAGAAATAAAAATGGGGATCAGTTATATTTATCCATCAATTTTTATTCCCAAATCGATCCATCAATTATTAGTATCTATTTGATTATTTTCCGGGATTAAATTTTTGTATCTAATTTGTAGTATCTGTTTATAATCCTAGAAAAATCAAAATATCGTAAAATCATTGAAAGATCATGAAACACCCAAGAGGAACAAGTGAACGGTTTTTAGTTTCGGTTTAAGTCTGAACCGAACTTAAAAGATTCATATAATCCGAAAGATTCGAAAATTTAAATAAAAATAAAATAGCTATTAATTTTTTTTAGAATAATATCGTACGGATTAAAAAATAATGTGTAAAAAAAAACATAACATGTTTATTAAAAATTAATCCTAGAAAAATGTTTTCTTTTCTTTTCATCTAGACAATCCGAACCGGTCTGAACCGATCTAAATTTTAAAACCTGAATGGTTCGACGTTTTGTTTGAACTCGAAAACCTAAAAAAACTGAATCGAAAACTGAATCAAATTATATTTAAGATCCAAATGATTCGTTTTTTGAAAATCTAAAAAACTCAAAATGCAAAAAAAACCAAACTGATGATTATGACGATCTTGATTTTGAGTAGACCTGGCTTTATTCCGGTCCGGTCTAGCCCGACCGGGAGACTGGTTTTTCTTTCTTGTTACTCCCTTACTAACCAAAATATGAGAGATGATGTAGAAATTATTTTAAACAGAAATAATTAACGTTTGAACTAACAATAATTCTCTGTTAGAATATCACATTAATATTATTTATTTTGAAATAGTTTACAATTTTTTTTATAAATGTTAACTTTTTTTATATAACTATCACAAATATTTACAACATAATTTTTTAGTATTATATCAAAATTTAAATCTTATTTAATATTTTGGTACTATTATTATATCATATATATATGTGTATATATCTGTATATAAGAAAGGAAAATACCTTGAACCTTATCATATGTTTCAAATACCTTGAACCCAACAATATATATTTCAAATTATTTATTCATCCATTATCCATAATAGTAATACTTTTTATTTTCAAAGTACTTACAGAACTTTCTCTGCTTATGTTGAATTTTCGCTTTATTTATTTATGACAGTAATTTTAAACATTATTTTCTAACTAATAAATCCATATATTTCAAACTAAATCAATATTTTATATTATTATTTCATGGGCATATATACAAACACATACACAAAATAATATGACCCTTTATTGAATTATCACTTTTGTAGATCGCACAATCACTTGAAATCATTTGCACCACTAACATAATTTAATATAATTTTGTTATATTAACACAGTTTTATAATCATTGGATATTTACATTAATAATCAGTAATGAATGATGAATCAACAGTTAAAAAAAACCGACCTGCATGGAAAAATAATAAGATAACATTATCTTTAAAATAGCCGACATGGTAAACTAATAAACTATATATATAGGGAAATTTTATTATCCAAAGTTAAGAATAATATGATATTTACTAAAAATAGCTAGTTTAGAGAATATATATATATGTCGGCTATATGATAACGACAAAAACCAATTTATGTTAAATCAAGAGCTTTATATATACAGTATACATGGACATATCTCCTTTTTTACTTTTGTACAGTCACACATTACTTAGTTTTTGTTCTTTAACGTTGCTAGCTGCAGTAAACTCTTTTTTTTTGTATTCACTATTTGTAGATATTTATCATCAGATTATATCCGTTTTAACTACTAGTTTATATTTACAAATTATGATTTTATATCATAATGTATTTTTAAAAAGCAAATGCATATGGATATTGTATATATATGTATATAAACTTGCAGAGTTTATAGTAATGTTTAGTCTAAGAATGATGAGAAAAATCTTCAAATATAGTAATTTGACGTGTTTTGTAAAAATACATTTTTTATAAAAAAAAAATGTTATCTTTCTTATTTGATTTTAGGATTTTAAGATTAAAAATTAGTATTTAAATTATATATAGGGTTTAATGATTATATGTAAGGGTTTAATGATTAGATTTAATCTTTAATTGTTAGATAGACAGATAATTTAGTCGATCAATATACAGAAAATGAATATGTTTGGAAAATATAAATAAGTTAAGAGTTTTTGTAATTGGTCTACTAATCGAAATTTTAATGTAATTAATACGGATTATATGGGCACAATAATATGATCAAGAATTTGTCTACACTTAGTTTTTTTAATAGAATATGTAGTCAATAAGTTTTGAATTTCAAAAACCAGGTAGAAATTTTATAAATTAAAATGTGTATTTTCGTAAATCGTAACTAAATTAAATGTACATTCAAGATATATTTGGATTGGAAAGTCTCTGTCCTTTTACAATTTTTTTAATCACTTTTGACAGTATAGTGGATGTTGTTTTAAATTCTAAAGCTTATCATAATTACAAATATTAACATAAATATTTTTTACACAAAAAAGAAAATATTTACATAAAAATAAACACCGAAAAAAAAGCTTTTGAGACCCAAAAAAAGAAGATAAATGAGAAAAACTTTGAAATGATATGGTGGGGCATTGCAAATCAAGACGACTAAAATGAATGCATGCATGCACACCTTTTTACATCATATAAAACTGTATATATAATTTTTTTCAAATTTTATAAAGACCAGTATACTATAATATACTTAGATAAAGACCAAACTTTTCCTTCATTTGGTCCAACAATTTCTTCAAATTCTATCTACTATACATATATTACTATATATATATATATATGTGTATACATATTTGTGACAAAAACATATTTTATACTAAAATATGATAGATAAAGTAATTGCAAATTATTCATATAATAATGCTCAACCTTATTGTTAACTTTTCTGGTTTAATACAACTCATGCGTTTACTAATTAATTTAGTAGGTAATATACATAGAACAATGGAATCAAAATAAGTTACTTCAAAAATATATTTAGTGAAAATTGATTAAAATTATTAATATTATTTATATATAATTAGAAAGTTTCGATCTATAGTGTTTGTAACTTTTTTTAGGGTCGAATTAACGTTTTTTGTTAATATATTTAAAGTATTTCCATAAGCATTAAAATAATCTTATTTGATTACATATGATTTGAATCCAAATCCGCAGTTACAAAACAATTTAGTTCTTATAAAATTGTTTGAAACTATACTACTTAATTTGGTTTGAAGATATTTAATTAAACCGGTATTTTTTTTATGCTTATGCTTTAAACCGACTAGTATATTATACATTTAAATTCATACAATTATACCTTTTTTTTTGTCTAAGATTCATAAAATTATACGATAAAGGTAATTAATGCTCACAAATCTGTATTATACATTTACATATGAATAAATGAACCAAAATGTAAAATTTCTTGAGTAACTATTATATTTATAACTATTGTAATGAACCTTACAAAAATTCTATTATCTTCACAATATCATTGCTCAAATATTGGTAATTTTGACATCATTTTTTCTTTAATTTTATTTTTTCAAAACTTAAATCTCATTGAGATTGATGATTGCATAGCCACTAAAACCCGGTACAGCTCCACAAGCTTGAATTCAAGGTAAACCGATTCGGTTTCCAACCGGTTATTTTCCTTTGATATAACATTACCATTGTACAACACATTACTCAGATGGTTCTTCAGCTCCCGGTTCTCTAGACTTAACCGGTTTAGCTCATCGGTTAACTCCTCCAAATGTTTCTTCTTTCTCAATCTTGATCTCTTCGCTGATTCCCGGTTCGATATCGTTCGTTTTCTCTTCCTCTCATCAACCGGTTCAACCATCCGGTTAGTATCGATTGGACCAATTTCTGATTCTCCCGATTGAAGAAACGCTAAAATTTCTGAAATTTCATCTCCGGTTATCTCAGAATCCGGTTCTAATTTCGTCGACATCGAAAGAGAGAAAATCCGGTTTAGTATTGAACCGGTTATTGGTGATTTTGGGGAAAGGGGGGAATTGTGAAATGAAGCGTATGTGTTTATTTATAGAGAGAAACGCGGGACCTACAGAGGGGTAAAATTGTCCAATCGAAAAGGTAGACGTCGTAATTAGAGTGAATCTAAGAGATTAATTACAATATTTGTCCATTAGCGCGTTAGATAAGATTATTAATATTATTTATGTTTATTTAATTTAAAAGATTTGTTATTTATCCTTTTATACCTTTTGCTTGGATACTGCTTTTTTTTTTTTTACTTTTATCCTTTTCATCGCATAACACTACTTTTCAACTACAGAGCTTAAGAACAATTCTATAATATTAATGAATTTTAAAATTTATTCAATTCGTTATGATCTGATATAATTCAACGTTTTTTTCAGAGATTATGTTTGAATTTATTTGCTCAGGGATTAATTCAATCCATTTTAATATAAAGTTTTTATATATATATATATACACGTGCAATGATATAGAATGGAGCGTGGGTCTTGTTGAAGAAGAAGAGAGCTTAGCTTAATGACGAAGAATCTAACAAAAAGTATATTACGTCTACGTTTTTATTTATTTAATTTTTCTTTTTATTTTTCTTATCTTTTTTGGTAAGATAAAGTAAACAATACAAGTGAAGTTACAGCTGCAGTCTCTTTATATATACTGTATGTATTATATTCAATTTAATATTTTTCTTATAATTTATAAAGAAGTTAGTTAAAAAAAACTAAAAAAAACTCCACGTTTTTAAGTGTAAATTCATTTAGAAATATTAGTTATACCTAAAATATTTTTATAAACGTTTTAGTTGTATTCTACATAATTTTAAAACAAGTTAAGAAATTATAGTATAAAACCCTCACCCTATGGTATGTATAATTTACATTTATAAGTAAGAAAAAAAAAGTAGATGAGTACGATTTAAAAAATAAATTACAATTTTTTTTTCCAAAAAAATAAATTTATTTTTGGGAAAAAAATTTCTATATAAAGACTTGACCGACGGCTGCTTATTATATAAATATAACTTTACAAAAAAAAGAATACTATTCTTATTGGACTTTGTTTTATCATATTAATAAAAGACACAAAAAAAAAAAAGAAGATTCAAAGTCTTCTGTTCATGTCTTATTATTTAGTGGACACAAACATGCATCCACATTTCACAACTTCTACAAACTGAATCTATTTCTGGTAACATGATTCTTTTTGTTATAAAATTTAGAAACATTATTCTATTAATTTAGACACACAGTTTTGTCATCTAATCAGGGCATGTGCTTCCTATTTTGATTTTTTTTTAATATTCTATTGTCTAAAATCTAGCAAAAAGCTGATTCATTTCCTTACCTGTGTATTCTATAACAAATTCTATAGCAGAAAATTAGTAGATCTTACTTGTAAATGAGCAGCTGCTTCTATAGACTGATGATTCCAAATGCACAACTTCACTTTTCATTTATTGCTGGATGTAAAACACATTAATTTGGTAACACAAAGTAAAAGATTTAATCAAAGATCATAAGAGAAACACATAAACAAACTCCTGAACAGTGTTGGATTTGAGGTGCAAAGTATGGTCTGAGCTTGACGACTTTGTACCAGAGGGAGGGTTTCTTCTACTCCATGTTTACTGGTGGAGATGCCTGAATCAAGACATGATAGTATCATAGATCGATGAAAACAGCAGTAGCGAATGAAATGAATTGGTACCTTGAATAAGAGATCGTGAGCAATAGTGTCCCAAGGTAATGAGATGGACATCAAGCAGCATTTAAGAGGGAACATCTCGTCTTCATCATATGAAGCAGTAGCAGCTGCGATTGCGTGTTTAGCTGCGACAGATGCAACAGATGCTGCTTTACGGAAAATGGATCCGAGATCGATGCTCTTCTTCGAAGACATTGGTGAAACAGGACCTAAAACTACTCGGCTTTGATCTGAGAAAAGCAATTCTACAATCATCCTTAAGCATACTACGTCTACAATTATATTTTTAAGAATCTATGACTGTAACGTTAAGCAATTGTACTGCATCATATGTTTCTGTTGTTACGTCTACCCTCTTCTAAAACAAATAAGACAGTTCTGAGGCATTGGATTGATTTTGTTTTCTATCTAACGCTCGAGAAGATAGGAAAAAACTAACGGGAAAATAAAGAATTCAGATTCTGTGCACAAAATTCAAGAATGAGAAAGGAACAATACCTACAACGCCAGAAACAGCTACTTCAACTTCTCCACGTCCTGCTGGACCTTTCATATACAATCTATCTGCTTTTCCTGTGTGATAACCAAGTGATAGAAGGCTTCCGAATCGATTCCTCCCCCCTGCAATGGAAGAAGCCAAATTAAGGAGAGTGTGAGAATTGCAAGTTGCTCATATAGACAAAAACAATATCAAGCTACAGACAAGATTACAACACATAAGTTCCCTGGTTCTTCTGATCTTCGTATTTTAAAATTTTCAACTCTATATAAATCAAGGTTGCATGCCAACCAGATGGAAGCTGCATACGGATTGATACCAACAGACCAGAGTACTATGTTTGATGGAAGATGATCTAAGAGAAACCTTCCTACTTCTAGTGTTCAGTTTTAGGCAAGCAGTTAATTTCACCAATGTTTGGGAGAAGCATACAAGATTAATATCAACAATGATAGCTTTAAACACTCAGAAAACTAATGCCAGCAGTCAAAATAGAGCAACATATATATTAGAAGTTGATGCCTTCGAGGCCTATATAACAAGACCATGATTGCAAACTTCAACAGAGAATTTATAAATTCAGTAGATACAGAATTTAGAGTGTAAAAGGTAAAGTCACCTTCATAGGCTTCTCGAACCATTTGATAGCTGACAAATCCAGAAAACAAAGTAACCTGCAAACCGAAGTACCAACAGGTCAATTTTCTTTTCAGGGCCATTAGTAAATCACTACAATGCAATATGTCCATCATAGGCCTCAACAACCATATGTCTTGTATCGACAAGATCTAATCACAAAGCATACCAAGTTAACCAGAGCAAGAATCAGTGGATTATCAACTGTTTCACTCAAGTGACGACGTTTAAAAAGATCTTCTAAAAGCATTAACTCATAGAAGAGAGCTAAAGAAGAAATAGCAGATGACTGGCAGCTACTTATAAAAGCATAACTACACCTTGGGATCTTTCATCCTTCTAGAGTCAATATCTGTATTTGAATCACTGGAATCTTTATCAATTTTCCCATGCTCGATCGGAAATGCTGCCCCATCATGAGAATTAAGAAGTACGCAATAGCAATGATCTTTTTCGGTCAGAACCTGTAAACATACAATAAGAAAGCCAATGCACAAGGTTACAAGTTACAACAAAAAAGATACAAGCAATATATAGATCTGTTCTCATTGAGTCAGCAAGCAAAATGTCTAACTCAGTGAACATTCATGCAGATTTCCTTGACAAACAAAATGTCATACTTCCTCGGAATCCATTCATGTTTAGAACTTTTCCACCAAAAGGACTACAGAGTATATTACTTGCAAGGACGAAACAAGAGGGAGATGAAAATATGTTACCACGGCATCAAAGGTTGAGTCAAAATCGTCTACAGCAAAACATATATCTGGGTAGGCAGGTGTTGTCTCCACTTCCTAGGCACACAACAATGGCAACATCAAACCTGGGTTCTAAATGGACAAACATAGCTGTGAGAGCAATAACTATACTTGCCTTCTTTGAGTCCAGATGAAAGTTAACACGACTAGGTGATGCGTATACAGTTTTTACAACCTGCATGATATGAATGTGGAGAATATGATTATCATTGATTTAGCGAATATGAGTCCAAAGAAAGTAATATGTTATTATATATGGTCCAACAATCGTGAGGATTATCCTCTCATTTTGAAAACTGGAAGTGGATTCATTTTTTCCTTCCTTGCTCTTGTTTTAATAGGCGCATGATAAAAACTAGACTAGTGATAAATTACCCTTGCTTCACGTGCTTTTTCATATACAAAATTGAAGAGGAAATGAAGAGTAAAGAGGTATTTCATCCACACTCTTAAGATCTACCTTGTATATAGGAGAAAGTCTTGTGTCTTTACTTCCTTGGTACGTCTTAAGGGCCTCATTACTAAAAACACCAGAAGTTAGTTATAACATGACGCAGTAAATGGAAAGAGAAAAGTGATAAGTAGAATATGAACTAAGGAACAAACAGGTTATAAAGTTGAAACCTAATCAACTAAACCAAAAAGACAGAAGTGATTTTCAACCATGTTCTACTTATGCCATAGATGAAGCATTTAGTAAAATAGGAGTATCTTAATAAAACAATTCTTACCAATAACATGAAATTGGAACAAAGACACACAAAAATACAGCTTATTAATATTAGCAAAACAGTACATAACAGATGAAGAATTGTTGATGTAAATTAGACTGACATGAAACTTGGACATGATGCTACAAATCCCAACCTGAGGATAAAATGATTTACCTGCAAATTGCCACTGTAACAGTGAACGACGTGTGAGCAATCATGTTCAGATAAAATGATCTTCTCCAATCAACTTCAGCCAGACTTTCACCAAGTAGCTCATCCAACTGTTTAAAGAGGGAACAAATTCCATAACCATGTGTTTATATACAATACACAGAAAGGTGCCACACACCAACTAAAGCCATACTTTGAAGTGTCAGGGGGTTTAATTCTCAAAGACTAAGATCTGAATCAGGAAAATCTTTAGAATGTAGGCCAGAAACGATCAATCCCTAACAAAATTAAAGTTTCCTACAGCGTTTACCTTAGGTGCCCACCTTCGCACAAAGTAAGGAGCTGGCGTATCCTCATTTTCGGTCAACCCATATCCCTTACAGCTCTGGCACAAGTAACAGAACACTCAATTAACAAGCAGGAAACGATGCTCAAAGCTTTCACTTCCAGGAATAGGACATACCAGTTTCTTTACAAAAAATAAAAGATCATCATCTTGTCGTCCTCTTGATTCCTTGCCGCGGATGAAGTACACATCAAATACACCATGCCAGAAATTTGAATCATTTTCTACATCTGATGGATCTTGGTAATCAGCAGACATCTTTTCCAACGATTTTGAGTGCTTTTTTACCATACTCAGAATCTCATGCCTGATAAACATGAATCAGGCAGCTAAATCAACTTAAGACGCCCTAAGAAATCTTACCCAAATTCTCAATTTGAACATTCTCATACAAAACCCTTGTTGTTTATCTTGTGATTGATGGAAGATCGAATTTCATATAGACGCCATTAATGCTGAACAATTCCAAAATCTTAGCATGCAAATAAGCATTCCATGACGGTAATGCAGAATCCATCAAAGAACAAGTAAACGAACAAATATTTCAGTTTAGCCGGAGGAGTAGAACTCGAAATTTTCGGGAAACTCAAAATTGATCAAACAAACTTCCAAATTCATTCTGCAGAACCATAACTGCACCGAGACTAGAGAAACTAAACACGATTAAGCATAAAACACAGAAGAATCTAGAGTTGATCGTGGAACAAAAACTATCGAAGAATAGAAAGAAGGTTTATGATCCCGTCTTCTTTACCTAGAAGGAGTCTCCTCTTCACTGTTGATCATTTCTACCTCTACAGCTGCCAAACCCCCGATTCTGCTTAATTCTTCGAATCTCAATACCAGAAAAATCTGCGACGATCTCGATGATGAATAAGGTCTCCCGCGAAATCTCTCTCTTTCTCTCTCTAGAAATCCCTAGTGTCGCTTAATTTGATGAGAGAGAAGAAAGGAAACACAAAAACGTCGATCTGATTTGCTTTACCGTTGGCGAAGTATTGGCCTGTTGCGTTAATCAGAGACACGGCACCTCGCAAACTTCAATTTTCTTCACAAAAATCAATATTTATATATAAATATATACATTTGCAATAAACATTCAAAGACGGCATCTTTTTTACACTTAAACCCTTTACACAAATTGTTAAAATAATAGCCAAAATTTCACAAGATCTTGTGCTTATTAACATCAATTCATCTGTTTAATTTGCAGAGATTATTTTCAAAGATTGAGGAGAAGCTTCAATGTCTGAAGAATCTTTCTTCTACACATTTACAGAGCTACAAGAATCAATCTGTGCACAACATTACACAGCTATAGTCTAACATTATTCAACTCCAAACTAAAACAAATCCAACTGTAGAAGCTAAAGAATCTTCATGTAAATCTAACAACTATAACAAGCTAAAAGATTCAATTTCATGAAACAATGGCGTTTGGGATACTAATGTTCTTCTTCTTCATCTATAGGATTGCAAATGCTGGTTTACGAATACAGGAGAACCCCGGACACATCTGTTTATGATGTGCAGGTATATTGCAACGCAGAGAGTTAATATCACTGAGGATTTAGCACCTACGTATCCAACGACTTGACGTCCTCTGTCTGTAACTTCTTCATGAACAACATTGAAGCTTTTCTTGAAGCTTTGTGATGTTTTCAAGATTATGAACTCCATGATTGATCTCATCGTTTCAAGTGTTACTCTTCCTGTAACATCAAACATGAACTTCCTATTGCTGGGAACTGCTAATGTAGTTGAGATAGCTTCTACCCAGCCGTTGTTCTTGAATCTGTCTACTGAATCTTTTCTGTTTGAACCGGTTTCTTCGCTTTCGTCTATGATTGAACAGGAAGAGCCTGAATCAGACTTGGAGGAGGAAGTGAAGACTTCGTGAGATGTCCTCATTAGGGTTTCAATAGCTCCATTGCAGACAGAAACAAGAATGTCTCTGGTGCTGTCTCGATGTTTTGGATTTGTTAAGCCAGCGAAGATTTGATCATAGGTGTTGATTTCTACAGTTTTCTCGATATATACAGAGACTGCTGTGTTGGTGAATCTCTCGATGCAATCTGCTAAGAGTTCTCTACACTTTTCATCACATAGCAAATTCACCCATTTAGGTGTTGTTGTTGTTTCTGAAGGATCAATTTCAGCAGAGTAAAACCCTAGAACCAGATTCTTTGCAAAGCTACCTACAATGGCGGAAATGAAACCAGATCCTTCCTTAGAGAAAACTTTCTCAGCTACTTGATCAACGACACTTGAATTTGACCTAATTCCTGATTCTTCTAGATTTTTAGATTCCTGATCTAAGCTATACCCACGAAATACCCCAATAGTCACGGCCTCAGAAACCCTAGCTAGAGAATCCGTGAACTCCCTCGATTTTGTGAGCTTCGCGATCTGCTTCAAGCTGTTAGGGATCTCATCGGAATCCGACTCCAGAAACCCCTTCAAATCTCGCGACACAATACTTATCGTCTCAGCCGAATCGATAACCAATTCAGCGATTGAAACAATGCCTCCTAAAAGCTTCATGAGACGCCTCCTTTTCCTCACGACAGACGGCGAATTGTAAACCCTATAAACTCCATATCCAGAAACACCAAAAACCGCCATTAAAATCAGCCATTTCCTTCTCCTCTGAAACGAAAAGGATCCCTTCTCCCCCAATCGAAGAAGGTGGTCCATCAAAGATCAAACTAGAGCAAATTCACAACTCCGAAAAATTAAGCTGCGAGAAATCTAGGGATTACAAAAATTAGCAAAATAGGTAAATAAAATTTGAGATTTGGATTGTGAGCCCAAATTGTAAATGTATGAAAGATTTGATTATCAGATAGATATGGATAGAGACACGAATGCAGCAATGGGTGATAGAGTCGAGAGAAACATTGAATTTTCTCGGCAAGAGAGATACAAAGAACAAGTTGAAGAACAATGACAAAATTGAGTCATTGATTTGGTTGGTTAAATCACTTTAAATCCATTTAATTAGCCAATAGGAAATCGACGCGTATATAAACTCTTTGTGACGTTGGAATGCGACCGTATTAATAATTTATTACAGATGTATTTTATTATTATTTTATTTATCACGAGGTATTTTATTTATGTTATACTACATCTTATTTTTACTCATTGCATAACGTATTTTATATATTTTTTTGGTTTTTTAAACGCTAACGTATTTTATATTTTACATCGAGGTTTCGTAATTTTGAGGTATTTTACATCAAGGTTTTTCAGCTATAATATAATGTATAATGTACATATTTTTATAGATAATATATACACAATACAAATAGAAATTTCAATTTGTACCAAACATGTTTCCAAAATTTACATTGTCAACCCAGTCATTGGATTTTCACTTGTGAAATACATTGTTTTATACCTTTATTATATGGTAAGAAAAATCGTTTATAAACTACCTATTAAATTATATGTACGTATCTAATTTAAAGATTAGTTTGCATAATATTGTTTGAATTCTATATCTCAATTTTTTATTTGAATTAGTACTAATACTTTGGTATGCATAATTGTTTTTATAGATTATCGTTAGCAGAAAGATTGGTATTTTTTTTCTTCTAAATTAGCATAATGGTTTTTCTCATTTTTTTGGGGTTTTTTCTAAACTATCATTAGCATAATATAAACTTTTTATGGTTTTTTTCATTTTTTCTAATTTTATGATTATTATATTCTAAATTATATTAATATATTCTAAATTAATTCAATATTTCTTAATAATATTGTTTCCGTATTAATTCTTTCGAGATCCCAAGAGAACTTGAATTCACTATCAAAGTTGTAGCATCATTTTGATATCTCCAAACGAGAACATAAGAACATCAATATAAGAAAAATGAATATTAGGAACATTTATTTGTTTCTCAAATATAAATTAATATCACTCAACGAATTTTACCACCATAATTAGAGTGATTTCTTTAAAAAAAAATATAATAAATGATATAGGAAGTATTATTTAAAAGTTTTGGTATTTCACTGATTTTAACCAATTGTAATTACAATAATGAATTTATTGTAAATCTAAAACATAGTTTATGTTAAAATTATAACAAGAAAACCAACTAATTAATTATTATTTTTATTGACAATAAATAGCAATACAAATTTGTTGATTAGGGCCCATCTCCATTATGAAACGAGTTACTAATTAGAGTAAATGTCACCTACCATATCTTGTTCAAAAGGGATATTTTTGGAAGAGCAACAAATACATATATACTTGCATGTATCTCTTCGAAATTTGCAAAACAGAAGCAAATTTTCTAGCATAAGAGTAAAGTGATTGAAGATGGCAATGAAGCTTTCTATGTTATGTTTAGTTTTGGTACTGTTAGCTGTCAGATTTAACGTAAATAACAAACAAAAGAATGTAACAAATGCAGCGTTAATTGTGTTTGGAGATTCAATTATGGATACCGGTAATAACAATAATCTTTCCACTCTTTTGAAGTGTAATTTTCCTCCTTACGGAAAAGATTTTCCAAACGCCGTTCCCACTGGAAGATTTTCTAATGGAAGAGTTCCTTCGGATCTTATTGGTAATCATCTTTTTTAATTACATGTATAAGGATCTAAAGTTATTGCAATTTTTTTATGTTAAGCAAAAATGATTTTGAACAATTTAATTGCAGCGGAAAAACTAGGGTTGGCTAAAACATTGCCGGCATATTTGAGTCCAAATCTAAAACGTGAAAATCTTCTTAAAGGTGTTGTATTTGCTTCTGGAAGAACTGGTTACGATCCATTGACAGCTAAAATAATGGTATATACTATTTTTTTAAACTTAATTATATAAATTTTATCATTTTTTAGTGATATTTTTTATTTTTTGAACAGTCAGTAATATCGATATGGGATCAACTTGTATATTTTCAAGAATATATTTCAAAGATCAAGAAACATTTTGGAGAAGAAAAAGCCAAATTTATTTTGGAAAATAGTTTTTATCTAGTGATGTCTAGTAGCAACGATCTTGCTCACACTTATTTAGCTCGAACACTTTCATATGATCGTACTTCGTATGCTAATTACTTAGCTGATTTGGCCATCAAATTTGTCAAAGTAAGTATTTTGTATACAACTTCAAATAATTAATGACCTAACTATATCCTTAAAACTAATGTATTTATAAAATTTAGAAATTGTATAAACTTGGAGCTCGAAAAATTGGAGTATTTGGTGCAGTTCCAGTAGGATGTGTACCATTTCAACGAACGTTATTTGGAGGAATATTAACAAGAAAATGTGTTGAACCTTTAAATCAAATGGCAAAACAATTCAATGCACAATTATCTCCCGCTTTGGATTCATTGGATAAAAAATTGGATGGCCAAATTATATATATCGATGTGTATGAAACTCTTTTTGAAATGATCCAATATCCTAAAAAATACGGTAAGATAATTAAACTTTAAACCAAATTGATATATATATATATATTCATTTATATACTATTAATATTAAATCATTTTTTTTCTTCAGATTTTGAAGTAGCAGATAAAGGATGTTGTGGTAAAGGAACCTTTGAAATGAGTTATTTATGCAATTCAATAAATCCATTTACATGTTCAAACTCTTCGGCTTATATATTTTGGGATAGTTATCATCCAACTGAAAGAGCTTATCAAATCATTGCTGACAAAATATTCGACAAATATTTTAGCAGAGTTATGTGATCCTCATTATGTAAATTATATTTATTTGTATCTTTGGATTTCATCTCATTATCATATGTATGCATGAATAAAATGAGAATGAATCCTTTCTCTTAAAACAACTACTACATAGTTTAACATATCACAACTAAAAAACAGATAGAAAATTATATATCAATACAATTTATAAACAATTACGAGCAAACAAAAATCACTTACATATTTGAAACACTAAGCGTGTGACCTAGTTTTGAAACTTATATTATGTATATAGATATTGATTAAAACGTTGACTTTAAAATATATGTGACATCTGGACCGTCTTGTGGCTATTATTGTATAGATCAAATTTGAGCCTCTAAGCCCATATTTAATTTGTTCCTTGTAGAAACCCTAATTCCAACACAAGCCCAAGACCTACAATATATAAAAACCTTTTTGCAACGATTAGGGTTTACTGCATCGACAATGGCGGAACGAGGTGGTGAACGCGGCGGTGAACGAGGCGGTGATCGTGGTGGATTTGGGCGTGGATTTGGCGGCCGTGGTGGTGGAAGAGGGGGTCCCAGAGGC
>KE151473.1:315063-328360 GCA_000411095.1 Aethionema arabicum
GCTTAAAACACGGATAGTCAATGAATTAACTAATTCTTAATTAATTGCTTACAACAAATACAAATACTGATGCACACTCGTGTCTTCTTCTTTCTGCATAACTTTTTATATATTTGATTTAATGTATATGACTATATGAGATTTATTATTATTGAATGTATTGTTTACATATATGTGGATATACACGTACTCGTCTCATCATGTGATGTGATCTGCTTGCAACTTATCTTATATTAATTTACTTATTTTTCTTCTACTTTCCATCAATAATTGAGTAGCCCTTTGTCTTTACCATTAATATTTTTTAATCGGCAAATTCAAATACTCAAAACCATGTGACATTATCATCATGTACTTGTTAATTGTTAAATACGCAATTTTCCAAATTTTATACGTTAACATAAAATATAACATTTTTATACAATTCTTGACTAAACAATGTTTTATTATTTTCCACCTTTTTTTACGTTTTTTTCTGGCAAAAAAATTAAAGTGACACACACATACACACACCAAAAGTAGCCGTTTAAAAAACACACAGAAACTAACCAAATGCATTAAACAACAATTCATTTTTCTTTTGAAGTGTTTTTTCTTGTATTTGTGACAAAATCAAATGAAAAATATGAACATTTGGTTTAATCTTTAACCGGAGGAGCTCTGTAATAAGCTGGTACAGTTGCTGGGAAAAACATCTGCCTAACTCCTTCAGCTTTTATTATTGGAAATATTATCCCAGATGCTCCCTGCAATTTTCACTTTTATGTGTTAAAGATTATATAAACAAAACTAAAATTGAATTAAAAAAAACTCGAATAATATCTGGTTCATACCGATATCAATCTAGCTCCAAGCCATATACGTTTTGGTGAAGGGAACGGTAGTAACAGTCGCATGACTCCATAAACCGCAACAGCAAAGAAATGAACCACGAGAGTTAAAGGACGAGGGTTTAAACCAGAAAGTAAAGCTATTGGTCCACTTGTGCACATGCCTCCAAGACTCAGATAATCGAAGCAAGCTTGACGCATTTCATTTCTTGCTTGATCTTTTGATGAACAGAACACTTTGTATAGTGCATTTGCAAGAGTGTTGATTGTTGCTGCTACAGGCTGCATCAAAAATGAGATGTTTTCGAAAGGATTAGTTTGGAGTTTGAGAACAAGAA
Organism: Aethionema arabicum; assembly: GCA_000411095.1. NCBI lineage: Eukaryota > Viridiplantae > Streptophyta > Magnoliopsida > Brassicales > Brassicaceae > Aethionema > Aethionema arabicum. Next base: position 316,232 of record KE151473.1, read on the forward strand.
CTAACTTTACCGTCTTTGACTGTAACTGGTGTGTGTATACCTTACGCAGGGTGTAAAAGGATTCGAGATATTTGCAGAGACTGGAACCGTCGTTAAGGTCTTTTAAGGGTCTGAGGAGATTGCGTAGGACAACAATGTCGGATAATGCGACAGTCATTCCTCCTCCGGTTAAAGGATGACGCATGTTGAATGCATCTCCCATTAATAAGGCTCCTGGAGTTGGATAAGGAGCAGCAGGCATGCTTCGGTTCGGCATGGACTTGATGTGTCCTTTATCGATTGCAGCAATGAAGGAGTCGTAGACCTCAGGAGGCATCTAGAACAGATAAATATGGAGATGGTGAATTGAAGAAGATGAAGACAAAAGTATTATGAAGAGATGTGTACGATGGTGGCACGTGTAGTACCTGAGGTGCAACAACGGTCTTTAAGTACTTGCCCATTTCACCATTTGCAATAGAAGGAACCTTTTGACCGGGAACATCTACAAGACATCGTACCTCTGTGCTACTAATTGGATACATCAAAATTGGTGATGGATCTGCTAAGACAACATGACCATGGTTTGCATATGGTAGGTTGCAGTTCTCGAGGATTAAACCGACGAAACAAGAAGGTACTTCAACCTGTGTGATAAAGAGAGACATAACATGTTAGTAGATAATCGATATTTTTGTCTTTTTGAAAAATCTGAGATGGTTAACAGAAAACAATAATAAAGGGAAGGTAACCTGAGGATTGCAGAGAGAACGACGCAAGTTTGAGAAACAACCATCACAAACTATAGTCAAAGCTGCAAATGCTGTTAGTTCTTCCCCTGTTTTGTTCTTATATCTCACACCTTTAATTACACCATTCTCTTCAAGAAGAGAAACAACTGTTCCTTGCTCTAGTTGAACACTGAATATATCAATAAAAGCAACCATTAGCATTAAGCAAAAGCGGCTCCCATGTAGACGGATAGTCTAAAAATATTGCCTCATACAAACAACCAATCAGTAACTGAACCAACCCAATAAGTTTTAGAATTAACAGACTGTAAAACAACATTTACAAGACTTGGAACGACTAACAGACAATATAGAACAGTGATTAGACCAATGTTTGATGCATCATCATTTAGTTTTCACATCTTGGAACTCTAATAAGTCTAGGGGACCATAAATAACTTATCAATAAGTTTATGTAAAGGAAAAAACCTACTTGGGAAGTGTTGCAGCTTTCTCCCGCATTCTCTGTATAAAGCGTCCATTGTGAAAGCTCCTTCCAGATACATCTGCTTGAAACTTTTCCAAGGGATAAGGTAAATTTATGCGTTTGCCATCCTTAAAAAGTGCGTAACCGTACACAGGCTGAGCATCTATTTTCTCCACGCAATCTGTACAGAGCACCCTGGTGTCATTTACTAGAAAATAACTACAGAGAAAAGTACATACTAATTACAACATGGCCTGCTAAATCAAACATTTCCCTACCTTCAATTCCCAACTCCAGTAACTTTAGGTAGCCACCAGGTTGTAACAGCTCCCCAACTATACGATCTGGCTCTGATAAATCTCTTTCTATCACATGAACTCGGCGATTATCCTACACATAGAATTACAAGATAATGTGCAATTTAGCTCTACTTGCTGCAAAGAGACACTGTAAAGCAGTAGATATCATTCTATGACCAACATATAAAGAGTGCATAGACACAGAGGAGTACAGTGGAAAGCAACAACAAGATAAACAAACAGTGATCCAATTGTCCTTGGATAAGGACACAGCACATGCCATCAAATGATTTTGAAGGAAAAACCATAACAGCACTTAAACAAATATTTAAGTGGTTGACGTTAAGATTTCGAAGTTCAATAATTTAGTCCATAAAGTCAGAGAAGTGCAATAAATTACAACGTTTTCCAACAATAAATCTCAAACAATTGTTGTTGACCACGTTAATCTCGAGAACTCGTGAGTTGTTGCGTCAAGCAAAACGTTTCTGATAAAACAAATGATTTGAATATTCAGACAATTATCTAAAAAATCCTGGATTTGGACAGACGTCACATCTATGCATATTGCAGCGCCGTTCAATCAAACCGCAAACCCAAAACTGCTAAAACCAGACGGCAAATCGAAATTCGCGATAACTAGGAAGCAATTAGTACTACGAAACATTCTCATCCTTCAATTTCTCAATTTCTTACACTGATTCAAATCCAGAAAACCACCGCCGTTCAATCATTACGCAAACCCGAAGCTGCTAACACAAGACGGCAAATCGAAATTAACGATGACTAGGTAGCAATTAGTACTACGAAACATTCTCATCCTTCAATTTCTTACACTGATTCAAATCCAGAAAACCGCCGCCAACTAATTCGGATCCCTATCTTACCAAACAAAAAACGTAGAGAGAGGGGAGAAATTAACCTTTCCGAGAGTATAAGCAAGAGCGGAACCAGCAACACCGGCTCCAACAATAATGACATCAGCAGCGACAAAGTCTCCGGTATGAAGATGGGATCCAACATCTGCGGTAACAGCAGAAACGGTCCGGTCATGATGGATCCTCGAAGTAGTAGCGTCAAGTCTACTATTCCGCCTCGCTTTTACAAAAACTCCATAGAAAGAGAAAACGGAGATGAGGAGAACAGATAGAAGGAGAGGAGGCGAGATCCAACCCCATAATAGAAACTCCATCACCGTAATCTCGTTCTCTCCGGAAGAAAATGAGAAAAAGGTGAAGTTAGTGTTAAATATATATTTGGTTTTTTTGTTTTGTTATTGTCACGAGACTTTGCTCTGTACCTATTTTCTGTATTGATTTTTTATTTTTTTAGGTAGATTGCACGTTAATTAACGCTGGCGAAAAAAAAAAGCCCTGCTGGCATTCCCAGAGTGTGTATATATAACATATATCTGGCATATATAACACTAAAATATTTGAATAAAATTTACTTTAGTTTTTGAAATAATTTTGTGAAACGAATAAAATTTTGGAGTAAATAATACTAAATTTTTGTAAAAATAAATTTATTTACATGTATGTTTTTCAAAAATATATATTTTCTTTATGAGTATTATTTAACCAAACATCTTTCAAATATTATCACTAAACTTAAAATTTAATCATTAAAACTTCAAATGTAATCATTATAAGCCAAATATAATCAATAAATCATAATTTTAACCATGAAATTGGTTTTTTTTTTTGTATTTTAGAGTTCTTTAAAAAAAAGTATACTTTTGTGCATTTGTTTGAAAAAAAAATTTATTTTGTACATTTTGGTTAAAAAATGGTATTTCTGCCAAAACATAAGTCAAGTGTATTTCTTGAAAATTCCTACAATTTGAATAGTAAATATTCTCAATATAAAATATTTTCGATTTTTTTTCTGCTACAATTAAAAATCTAAAAGAAACTAATTTTAGTTAAAAATGGATTTTTTAACAGCAAGTTAATATGATTTTGTAGATTTATGAAAATAGTGTATAGTTTATTTTGTAAATATAAATCAGTGTTTCTATTAAAGCGGTTATAAATGATCATTTCCTTGATTTTAAAAATAAAATTTATGATATACATGTTGTATTAATTAAATAAATTTATAACATGTTTCCATAATTATTTGTCTCTTGTCATTTGTTTAGATGAGTAATTTTTTTGTCACATATAATAAATATTTTTAAAAATGAATATAGCTTAAAAAAATAAATGAATAAATATTTAATTTAAATTTCATGCAAATGTCCTACAATCTCGTGATAATACATATATATAAAACTAGTATATATAAATACAAGTTTTTTTTAGAAGATTTAATCTTTAGTTCTTAATATTTAAAATTTGTTATGTATCATAAATCATAATCATATAAGTTTCATCAAAGTTATTTGGTGCAAATGTCGTAAAATCTCGTGATAATGCATACACATAGTACTAATATATATAAATACTAGTTTTTTCAGAAGATTTACTCTCTAGTTTTTTATATTTTGATTTTTTCTACATATAAAACTTTTATATTTAAATTTGTTATACGTACAAATATGGTTGTTTACTTTAGGTTATCTATGTGGAGCATTACCAATGACGGTTGTAACTATGCAACGTTGGGATAAAGTGAAATTGACTGTTCAACCACAATGTATGATGATGTTTTTAACTTTTAATTCTCGTGAGTATTTTTTTTCTTATAATGTGAAGATTAATGATGTTTCACCAAATTCTGTGCTAAAAATTGATCTAACACTGGTGTCTTCTAAATTTGTTATTGATATTTTGGGCGATTCAAAGGTTGTTAAGAAAATTTTTCAAGAAGGTGAAGCAGAGTCGGATCCAGAAAAAAATTCATCGGGAGCACAAAATTTTTTAGTTAACTACAAATTTTTTTATTAGCTACCATATACCAATAGTATTAATATGATATTAAAAAAAATATATAGATATTATATTAAAAACCATAAAAATTTATATACTAAATTTATTGTTATAATAAAAAAATTACCATATAAAAATTACTATTATAGTAAATAGTTAAAAATTCAATATTATTATATATTTGTATTTGACTTAAAATAAATTATGATAATATATATATATATATTAATTTGGATGTATTATGATAATTTTTAAGAATTCAAGATAAAAAATAAAAAAAAGCCCTNGTTTGAAAAAAAAATTTATTTTGTACATTTTGGTTAAAAAATGGTATTTCTGCCAAAACATAAGTCAAGTGTATTTCTTGAAAATTCCTACAATTTGAATAGTAAATATTCTCAATATAAAATATTTTCGATTTTTTTTCTGCTACAATTAAAAATCTAAAAGAAACTAATTTTAGTTAAAAATGGATTTTTTAACAGCAAGTTAATATGATTTTGTAGATTTATGAAAATAGTGTATAGTTTATTTTGTAAATATAAATCAGTGTTTCTATTAAAGCGGTTATAAATGATCATTTCCTTGATTTTAAAAATAAAATTTATGATATACATGTTGTATTAATTAAATAAATTTATAACATGTTTCCATAATTATTTGTCTCTTGTCATTTGTTTAGATGAGTAATTTTTTTGTCACATATAATAAATATTTTTAAAAATGAATATAGCTTAAAAAAATAAATGAATAAATATTTAATTTAAATTTCATGCAAATGTCCTACAATCTCGTGATAATACATATATATAAAACTAGTATATATAAATACAAGTTTTTTTTAGAAGATTTAATCTTTAGTTCTTAATATTTAAAATTTGTTATGTATCATAAATCATAATCATATAAGTTTCATCAAAGTTATTTGGTGCAAATGTCGTAAAATCTCGTGATAATGCATACACATAGTACTAATATATATAAATACTAGTTTTTTCAGAAGATTTACTCTCTAGTTTTTTATATTTTGATTTTTTCTACATATAAAACTTTTATATTTAAATTTGTTATACGTACAAATATGGTTGTTTACTTTAGGTTATCTATGTGGAGCATTACCAATGACGGTTGTAACTATGCAACGTTGGGATAAAGTGAAATTGACTGTTCAACCACAATGTATGATGATGTTTTTAACTTTTAATTCTCGTGAGTATTTTTTTTCTTATAATGTGAAGATTAATGATGTTTCACCAAATTCTGTGCTAAAAATTGATCTAACACTGGTGTCTTCTAAATTTGTTATTGATATTTTGGGCGATTCAAAGGTTGTTAAGAAAATTTTTCAAGAAGGTGAAGCAGAGTCGGATCCAGAAAAAAATTCATCGGGAGCACAAAATTTTTTAGTTAACTACAAATTTTTTTATTAGCTACCATATACCAATAGTATTAATATGATATTAAAAAAAATATATAGATATTATATTAAAAACCATAAAAATTTATATACTAAATTTATTGTTATAATAAAAAAATTACCATATAAAAATTACTATTATAGTAAATAGTTAAAAATTCAATATTATTATATATTTGTATTTGACTTAAAATAAATTATGATAATATATATATATATATTAATTTGGATGTATTATGATAATTTTTAAGAATTCAAGATAAAAAATAAAAAAAAGCCCTGCTGGCATTCTCAGAGTGTGTATATATAACATATATCTGGCAATATATAGCACATACGATTCAAATAATCTAGTGGACTGATTTATTAAGATATTTAAAATGATAAATTTATTATTAGTTTCTGAAATAATTTTGTGAAAATGAATAAAATTTTGGGGTAAAATAATACTAAATTTTTATAAAAATACTTTATTTACATGTATTTTTCAATTTTTTTTATGAATATTTAACCAAAACATCTTTCAAATAGTATCACTAAACTTAAAATTTAATCATTAAAACTTAAAATTTAATCATTATAAGCCAAATTTTGTTCCAAACCAATATAAGCCAAATATAATCAATAAATTCTAACTTTTAATCATGAGATTTCTTTTTTGTATTTTAGAATTATTTAAAAAAAGTATAATTTTGTGGATTTATTTGAAAAAAATTGCTATTATGTAAATTTTCGGTGAAAAGGTGTATTTTTTCGAAACCACATGTCAAATCAATGTATTTCTTGAAAATTCCTAAAAACTATAGAATATTGTAATTTCTCAATATCAAGTATTTTGGATTTTTTTCTGTTACAATTAAAAATCTAAAAAAAAAAATTTTATATTATAGAATAATTTTATGCCTTTGGTACATTTATAGTGTCATCACAAAATTGAATAAAAACATAATAACAATAAGGGGATAACCGTAAGTTTCTTTTTTAACAGACGATAGTCAGCTAATAGAATATTAATTGAATTTAATCTCAGCATTGACACACAAAGTTAACATTTTTATATGCAATTTTAGAGAGATTAGAGTTTAAATATTTACTTAATTAGTGAAAATAGCAATTTTAATTTTTTATTCAAAATTAATACAGTTTTAAAATTAGTATTGTTTTTTTGAAAAAAAATGATGATATCATCAAAATTCATAATATTTCAAACTTAAAAATTAAGAATTTTGAATAATAATTTGGTTTAATATTTTTTAGAAATTTTTCTATTATATTACATCATATATTTTTATAAATAATTAATTTTAGCTATTGTTTTTTATGTTATTCTACACATTACCTCTATCTTCTAGTTTATCAAAATAAATATTTTTTCCTATTTTTAATATACATTTAATTTAATTAACTTATATTATAATAATTTTATATTATCTTGATAATTCTTTGTACACTGTACAAATATCATACAATTTTGTAACACACGAACATGATCTAATGGAATAGTTTAATTTAATTAATTTAAGCTATTGACACATAAAAGTTGAATTTGCTTAATACTTTGGTTCGGTTTTTGTTATTATAGAAGAAGTGATCGCTGGTTTAGAAATAGGTGCAACAACAATGAAGAAAGGAGAATATGCGATATTGACAATAAGTCATGAATATGGTTTTGGAAATGAGGAAGAAGAGTGAGCTAGCTACAGTCCCAAAATGTTCAACTCTCATATATGAAATTGAAATGTTAAACTTTGTCAAGGTAAATATTATTTGTGTTTTCTTAAATCACAAGTCCATGAATAAAAACGTTAAGTACTATTTGTGTCGATAACAATGTTGTTATTATGACAGAAATTAGAACTTGCTGAAACCGATGAAGAATATGTAGCAACAACGAACATAGAATCTCAGTTACAAGTTGTTTAGAGTTCGTACATACATTGGTCATTCTAGAGTTTATATTTTGTAAAGTTGACATTTTTACATGCAATTTTAAAGGGATTCAAGTTTAAATATTTGCTTAATTAATGAAAAATAGTGATCTTAATTGATTAAATAGACACTAATATTAGTCAATTTTGTGTATATTGTAATACTGCAATTGAGAATCTAAGCCCATTAAATATGATAGTTTGGGCCTGAAAACCTAAGCACATGAAGAATATGTGAGAATTGATTGATCATAAAATTTTCATAAATAAAGAATAAGCATATATGTATCAAAAAAAAGTTATATGCACTTAAATAAACTGTTTTATACTATATACTTAAATATAATTAAAATTAAACTAAATCATAAAATTACAATTACAAATTTACAATACTAAAAGATTAAATAAATTATAGCAATTGTTTTTTTTATTTAATATTTTTGTGTTCATGTTATATTTTATTATTGATTAGAACACATGTCTGACTTATGATCAATCATATCAACGTTTTATTTTTCGTGCTGTATTTTTAAAATTTTGAAAGATACACTCTTTGTATTTAGTGTGAGACCATATAAATCTCACTTTAGTAAAAACTTTAAATACAAATTGGTGTTTCTTTCCTCGGGTTAACTATATGCATAAACAAGATTTTAACATGAGCATGCATGATCTCTTGGTAGTTCTAAAGTTAGTTTTTATATACATGTACATTAACAATATTAAATTCAAAAAGCTCCATAATTTTTTTTAAATACGTTAAATAATCCAAAAATATATAAAAACATTATTTTCATCTAAATAAATCTGGAAAAAAACTTAATAAATCATATTATGCAAAATTCTTGAGAAATAGTGAAATATAAGTATATAAATCACATAATTATAAAGTATTGAATAAATCACATTATTTTAAACATTATATTGGTAGCCTACAAACATAATTCATGCAACATTTTCAAAAAGAAAATAAGTTTGTTGGTTTAAGAAAAAAACATGTTCAATAATTTATAACATTTACTTAATATCTCAACAAATATATACATACAGTAATATTTGAATACGAAAAATACACAGATTCTTATTATAAGGAAAGTAAATTAAATATGATGGCTTGGGCCTGAAAAACGTAAGGCCCATTAATTCTGTATTTTCACGAGGGTTTTTTATAGAAGTGAGAGAGTTTTTAACTTTTAACTCTCTTCTCTTTCTCTTTCTGGAGTCAAATCAAACTACTGTTTTCTCTCTCCACCTGGTAAACTTTCCCTTCCACCTTCAAATTTCAAAGCTTTAGGTTTCTCTTTCCAATTCAAATTTGGGGTTTTTATATATTTTCTCTCAATTTCATATTTACCTTCTTTTTTATCGTTGATTCCTGCTTAAAATTAAATTCTATGTATCGAGAATTTTACGGATTAGGGTTTTCGTATTTACTTCTCTTCGAATTTAGGGCTTTTCATTTTGGGCAGTTAGAGTTACTCTTGATTTCATAGTTTTGATGGTTTTGACTTTGTTCCTGCGAAATTAGGTGTTTCTGCTGATTATGGAATTAAGTACAATCCCAAATCATAGGCGAAGAGCTATAAATTTCAGTATTTTGCAAGATCATGACCGATACAAGGTATTTGTTGGAGGCATATCGCGGGAGACTACTGAAGATGCTTTGAAGGAACATTTCAGTCAATATGGAGCTGTTTTGGGAGCTTCGATTGCTAGAGAGAAAAACACTGGAAATCCAAGGTGTTTTGGATTTGTTTCTTTTGACAATGACGTTGATTTTGATAAAGCTCTCCAAGACAACCATGTCATTCTAGGTCGATCTGTAAGATATACCATTCCTCTTCTGATTTCAATTTATGTCACTGATTTCAATTTTGGTTTCAATTCTAGACATGTAAGTTAGTTTTCCATTGCAGAGTTTGACTAGATTGATTCTACTTTGATGTTTGTTCATATCTTTTACCAGGTCGATGTGAAAAAGGCAATTCCGAGAAATGAACAAGCGTACAACAATATACAGTCACACTTTCAAAGATTCGAGAGTGCATTGCAGAAGAGCAGTAGTTACCATGAATTGCCAAGCAATGGTGACAACAGAAACAAAAAAGTGTTTGTTGGGGGATTATCATCAAACACATCTGAAGAAGAGTTCAAGAATTACTTTGAGAGATTTGGTCGTACAACTGATGTAGTTGTAATGCATGATAGTGCAACAAACAGACCAAGGGGATTCGGATTTGTTACATTTGATTCAGAAGACTCTGTTAACGATGTTATGCAGAGTAATTTCCATGAATTGAATAATAGACGTGTGGAGGTCAAACGAGCAATACCTAAACAAGGTATCCAGAACAACAATGGTAATTATAACCACTCTACTTATAACAGCTTTCAACCAACACCACCGTATGCACCTAACAGAAATGGCTATGGAATGTATACACCGTACCCGGGAGTCTTTGGTTATCAAACTGCCCCTACCTTTCATTATCCAGTAGATATGAATGGATATGGTTACCCTTTCACTCCCCAAGCCCCTAATCTTCCCTGGAATAACCCGATGATGACAGGGACCGGGTTTTACTACCCTTCTGCCATTGACACTCCTAGCTACTTCCCTTACACGAATGGCTACGAGCTTCCTGGTACCAGCTTTCCTGTGTATAATCCTGTAATGTGGCCTCTGGCTGATACTGCTGGTCCTGGTCCTGCCACTGGTCATGTTTTTGGTCCTGGTTCTGCTACTGGTGCTGGTCCTGGTTCTGGTCCTGGTCTTGGTCCTGCTAATGGTGCTGGTCCTGCTACTGGTGGTGCAGGTGTTGGTGGGCTAATACCGAGATTTGAAGGTTTGACTATAGAGGTACCAAGTCAAGGACATAACAGAATGAATGGAGGAGGATTTAACAACTCAAACCAGAGAGGTAACGCTTCTTACAGATGACAGCTGCAGACTACTAATTCTAATGCTAAATTGCAATTAGACTGAAAAAGGTTAGTGAAATTCTTTGAACTCTTGAATCGTTAAACTCTTGAAATCTCTTTTTTTTAACTTTATGATGGGAAATGTGTTGCTGTCTGGCATTGTAAATCATTCAACTTCCTCTGTAACATAATGTAACTTCTAACATTTGCCTCTCATCTTTTAACCTCATTTATTTCCTCTGTTTCTCTATGCTTCATTGATCATAAATCCATAAGTAAATCACAGTACTCTTAGGCTCCAATTTTGATGCTAAAATTTGATTCAGAAGTAGTTTTTGTTGTTGTAATGTACTTGAATTTGCCCAAATAGACATAAGTTTTTGTTTTCTTAAGTTAGAATAATATGTAACGGTATGATATAAAGTGTCCCTACAGTAAATCTCTTTAATGGGATTTGGTAAGTCTCTTTATTGGAAAGTGAATCATGTAATAAGTTAGTTTAATGCTTAAACTATAAAATAAGATTTTAGTGTATTTAGAGAAATTTGTGAAGAGAATCATTAAAAGGACCACTTTGAAATATGTTGTGGGCCCAATAAAGAGTTGTACTAACAGAGCCCCACTTTTGCAGTTCTTAATCGCACGCCCCCTTCACTTCCTCGCTTTCATCATTTTCACTAACTTTAATTAACGTTTTAAATACTGTAACTAATACTTTATTATCTTTCAATGCAACTTTACTCTTCTTATTACTTAGTAAAAGGTTAATTTATTCATTTTTTTTTATTAGTTTTAAGGTTAATTAATCATGTGACTGCAACATTCTCCGTGTGTAATAATAATCAGGACCGACTCTCAACATATGTAAGTGAAATTTGGTTTAAAATTCATAATTTTTTATACTCTTATTCAATTTATATATATTATACTCTTATAATCTTATTCAATATGATAAAATATTGTGTACAAAATATCTCTCTCTCTCTATATATATATATATATATATTTTTTAATGGTATGAAATACCAATTTTTATTTTCTAATTTTGTTTCATACCTCAAAATTTAAAGGTCCGACTAATAATAAATGCTCATTTTGTTTTCGTTAAAAAGAACCATACTCACTTTGTTTATTTATATATATTTATATAATATAATCGTGTATTTATATATGTGATGAATATGGTAATAGTATATTTTGATTATTTATATATGTGATGAATAGTAATAGTAAAGGTTTGTGTTAGCGTAATGGTAAGTTGAGGACCAAATATAATCTTACATATATTATTTGGGGAGTACAAATATAGAGACCCCCAAATAATTCTATTTATTTACATTCATGTCATTGTTAATTTAATTAAAATCATTTATGACTAAATTTAATGTTAGGGATAAAATTGTCTAAAATAATTGTAAAATATGGAAAATGAAATCATTAATAAGACATAATATGATAAATATATTGCTATGTATTAATTTAATTTATATTTT
>KE151473.1:329212-347723 GCA_000411095.1 Aethionema arabicum
TAGGGAGGAGTTGTGTACAAGTCTCTCAATATAATTAACATAATATAAATTAAATATATATTTATTATAAGTTATTGTTGGATCTCATTTCTTTGTTATCATTACATTATCAACTTGGACAGTATAAACTATTTTTTTCTTATCAACCTAACCCACTTCACATCCTATTAATATATACTTAAATACAATTTTTTTTATATTTATAAAACAATGAACTTGAATTTACTCCTTTGATATCGTAACGTATAATTAGATATATAAATATATATATATCATTTTTATTTTGTAAATTATAGAATTTATAAACTTTAGTTTCAAAAAAATCCAGAAAATAATTAGTAATATTTAGCTCAAAATTAGAAATAAAGGCTGGAAAATTAGAGTTACAGCAAGATGACGACCAAGATTGTCGGATTTGACCAAATAATTAGATATCTGACCATTTATATAGTTAATTTTTAGTATTTGTTTTTAAAATTGTTAGGTCTTAGGTCTCGAATTTCTTTAATTTTTAACAGCTGTATCTAGCTATACTTGAAGTCACACTTTTTTATTTAATTGATTAATTTAATATTAAGATTAGATTCCCTTTTTATTCGTTATGTCTCTCGTATGGTTCGTCATGTATTCAATTATACAAATGATAAAGAATAAAATCTATATTAAATTCGCTTCATCGCAATAATTAATATTTTCGCCAACTTGTATAATTAATCAAGATTTTCTAAGATTTCCATTCTTGTATAATATAGATTTCTAGGCTGATTTCGTAGATATATAAAAATCTCGCAACTATTATTTTAAATTTATTATTATTTCAATGATTTAGAAAATTTGATCATATTAAAATATAAGTATTTTTACGTTAGGTCCAAGATTTTTATTAAAAATGTGATGGATTTTGATATTAAATACAATAATTAAGAAATTGATATATGATCTTGTATTATTAATTGTTTTTTTGCTGATCATGTATGATAATTTGAATGGAAAGTAAGCACATAATCAAGAAATTATTATATTACGATTCTATAAATCTCTCTATTATATATATGTGTATATATATATATTCTTTTGTATATATATATATATAACTTAGCTGTTTGTTTGGTGATCTTACATTTTAAAATTTCACATTAGTTGTACAATCTTTAAAATAATATATAAATATACACAATACAATATTTCAAACAAATATATAATATAGCTCATTACAGTTTTGACTCTTTAGCACAAGACAACAGTTCTGCTGACTTTAAGATACATTTGTTTAAGTATTTTTTAACTCTATTTTAATTTTAAATAATCAATCATTGTTATTATTACCAATATTTATAAAATAAGCACAAATACTATTATTTTCCCCTTATATCGATGCATCTGAAAATTCATCGCGACATTTGCATACTTATATATATATATATATCCCTATATTATATTTTATTTTCAAAGTTTTAATTGCAAAGAAAACAATATATATGAGTTAAAAAGAATCCAACGGCTTAGAGACGAGAGATTTAGACGGTGGTGGGTTCAAAAAGATGGTTTAATTGTTACTTTTTAATTAACGTAATATATAAATGAGTGTGTTAAATGTAATTATTTAACAACAAAAAAATGTATAAATGTATTTAATCTTATATTTAAACTAAAGCACATGTCAGAGAGTAGAAAAAAGCAAAGCTTGGACATGAAGAGAAGAACCTCTTGCTTCTTCATTTAGACAATCTATATTTTTACTTATATATTATAACTTAGAATTCAAACAATTACATCGTCAATCTATACTATTCCAGTATTCCTTCTATTTATTCATATAATATAATATGTTTTAATTGAACATACACTTATTAATAAAAACTAAAATATCTGTATGTTTTATAGTTATTGTACATAAAAAACACAAAATTAAAGTAAAAAATACTCCCTCCATCCTCAAATGAATGACTTTTTAGAATTCACGCCCAAATTAAGAAAAACTAATTCATTACAAATTTTTTTTTGGTTTAAATTGCATCTTTCTCCTACCATTGTTCTATAATTAGAACATTTTTTTTTAAATATAACAAATTGCTTAGCTAATTTTGTTGAAATTCAAAACATACTAATTAATTTAAATTTCATTAAAAAAAATTATTCAATAGAAAATCAGTCTTTTAAAAATTTTTTTTGTAGAAAATCACCTTTTTTTTAACACCTGTATTAGAAAACAGAAACAATATTGAAATTATACAAATCATCTGACTCATTTTGCTGTCTGTTAAATATTTTTTACATAATTTTGTTTGATGATGATAATTAAGATGTGACTTTTCTTAGGGTTAAAGGCAAAAGTAGAAAAAGCTAAGGGCAGTATACATTATTACTGTTTTATATATTAAAGACAACAACAACAAGTACTATCAAAGGAGAGAGAAAATAAAGAGGAGAGAGAGAGAGTTTTAGCTGCAAAAAGATAAGAAAAGAGTGATTAAATGCTTATTAAAAAAGCAAAAGACAGAATAACTACTGCCAACTGCTCCATTTTCTTTCTTTCTTTTACATTACTACACAAACCTAATCTTACCTTTACTCTTTCTCTCTCTCTCTAAACTTCCTTAATTTGCCACTATTGCCCACTAACACAATTATTAGTACTGTTCCTTTGCCTTCATATTCTATAAACACTCGAGTTCATGCTTTCTTTCTTCTTGATTCCATTTTCAATTTTGGGGGTTTTTTCCCAAATTTTGCATTTTTATCCAATTTAAGCAAAAACAGCATTTGATCCCTTTTCAATTAAGTGTACTATCCCTTCCTTCCTCGTTCTTATCTGATTTAGGGTAACTGTAATCGTTCATTCCCTCCAGAATTTGGTTCTCTATTCCCTTCTAATTTCCAAATTCTAGGGCTTTTTGATTCTCTTCGATACCCATTATTCTATAAAGCCTCTGATTTGATTTGGGGTTCTGTCAATTTTCTTGATTTAGTTTCAAATTATTGATTCTCTGACCCCAGAAGATTGATTCTTACAGCCTGCGTTTCATCTGGGTTTTGGGGTAATTGTTGAAATCTCAAATGTTTCTCCTTTAGTAGAGAGATTGGTTAAGGAGTTAGTATATGTTCGGAGACTTTCAAAAGCGAATCTACTTTTCTTTTTTTCTTCTTTCTCTTTCTTTCTTTTTAAGCTCTTCTGAGCTGTAACTTAGCTAAATCCATTACTTGTTAACACTTTATGCTCTGAAAGTTCTCAGCTTTCTTTCTATATCATAAGCATATCTCCTCTTTACTCTTTCTTCCTTTGACTTAAGTAGCATTAAGCATTAGGGTTCCATCTCTCTGTCTCTTATTTCTGCCTTCTCCTACTCTGGATTTGATGCTCTAATTGATTTGGGGGATTTCATTAATCTTTTATCTTTTGTGCCCATGGGGATTCTGCAGTAACCCATCTTTCTGTTTCTTCACTTCTTGTCACATCAAACCATTGTGTATAAAAGCTGCAAATAGGTTATTACTTCACTTGTTCCCTTGTCAAGTCCTGCAAGCCATCATACCCACTTTTGAAATTGGAATTTGGTGGAGGATTCAAGGGTTCTCTTAGCTGTTAAATCAGAGGAATGGGTGGTGGTGGTGATGATGAATCTGAGATGAGGTTTAAGCATAGAGAAGAAGAGCCTAGAGTCTCAAGAATTGAAGCTACTTCCATGCCAATGTATGCAAAAGCAGACCCTTTCTTCTCTTCTACAGATTGGGATCCAGCTGTCTCTGCAATGGTTTCAAGCAACGCTGCTGGTGGCTTCTCAAGCTCTCATTATCCTTCTTTAGTGATGGATAGTGGCTTCTCTCATTACCCTTCTGGTTCCGGTTATGCTGATATGTCTTCTAGTCTTCTTCCATATGGTAATCCCTCTGATTGTAGTGGTCAAATTGGTCATGTTCTTGGCTCAGACAAGAAGAGTGGATGTGTTGGGAGATTGATCAGATCAGGAGAATCTCATGAAGATCATCAGATTTCAGATGATGGTGTTCTTGGTGGTTCTCCAAGCAGAAAAAGAAGGCAGCCTGAAATGGATTCAGCCCCTTCTTCACAATGGAACAAGGTAAAGACTTTCCATACTTACCTTAATGAAATTGGTTTGTTCATGATCATGTAGATTGTAAAGGCTGAAGCTTTTGATGGTTTTAGTACTGAAAACAAGTTGATTATTACTTAATTACAGAAAGCTGTGGACAAATATAACCAAAATGATGTTCAAAAGGGAAGTAATGTTGAAGATCAGAGGCAGAAGAAGCCCGAATCTGAGCAGAACAAGGAAAGTTCTCAAAGTGGAGAAGCTCCAAAGCAAGACTACATTCATGTGAGAGCTAGAAGGGGTCAAGCTACTAATAGTCACAGTCTTGCAGAAAGGGTATTGTTTTACAACATGATCCTTCAATTTTGAGTAGCATTTGCTAATGATTGATTCTGAGAAACATGGTTTTTCTTTTGTTTGTGAAGGTTAGAAGAGAAAAGATCAGTGAAAGAATGAGATTGCTTCAAGAGCTTGTTCCAGGATGCAACAAGGTAATTTAACTAAGATGATTTTATTGATGTTTTCTTCTGATGTCAAAAACATCTGCTGAAGATTTAATTGTTCTTAAACTAGATCACTGGAAAAGCAGTAATGCTTGATGAAATCATCAACTATGTTCAGTCTCTACAACAACAAGTCGAGGTAAAAACATCGAAAATCCTGAAAGAAATCTGTTCAAAAATCAAAATGCTTCAATTAGTTTGGCCTAGATCATCCTTAAAGATGTCTCACTAAACGTTTTGTGTTCATTGCTTTCTTGTTTTCAGTTTTTATCCATGAAACTTGCGACGGTGAATCCAGAAATCAACATGGATATAGACAGAATCATAGCAAAAGATGTAAGAATTCTTAAAGCCTTGTTACAGAACTTAGATGAGTAATGAGTATTGACATATGTATGTTCTTGTTCAAGCTTATGCATTCAAGAGACAGAAATGTATCTACACTTGGGTTAGCTACTGGTCTGAATCCTTCTCAATATGGAGTTATCCCAGGGACAATACAGAATATTCCAGCCACAAATCCACAATATAACCCAATGTCTCAGGTAACCAACAAATTTCTTCACTTCTGGATTGAATTTGTTCTTCACTTCTAAGTTCTAACACATCTTTTTGGTGATGTTTTGCAGACAGTACTGAGTAGTGAACTACAAAGTCTGTACCAAATGGGTTTTGTTCCAAATCCATCCACCATGGACAGTTTCTCACCTAATGGTAACTAAAGTTTGACACTTTTGTCTTTTGTTAGATCTTTGTGTTTAATCTCTGGGGTTTGAAATTGACTCCATTGTTTCATAGGTCGATTGAAACCAGAGCTCTAATAACTTTGGAAGATGAAGTGGAATTAGTGTGTATAGATAGATTTGGTTATTTCTTAATTAATGATTTGGATTCTTAGTTTGTGTAGAGTTTCGTATTTATAAAAGATTTGTTTGTGATGTTCTTCTATCTGAGAAATTTAATTTCTTTCTGATATTGAATCTTTGTACAACAATGGCTTCAATCAAAAGCTTATTTTACTCTGGTGATTTTACTCTGTAATTTTATATTCAAAGAGTTTATTAGTGAAAATAAGTTTTATTTCTCAAATAAACATAAACGTGTATTTTTTTTTATAAATGTTTTCAGAAAAAAGAAAGAAAATATTATATTTCCTCAGTTTCAAAAAAAAAGAAGATTTTTTAGTTGTTTCAATAAAATTGATTTTCTATCATTTTCTAAATTAATTTAATTTGAATAATAAAAACGATTATAAACGTTGTATTAAAAAACTCAACTTGAAATTTCGAGGAAATTGTTAAAACAAAAAGAAAACATTAAATATAAAATATAATGTTATATCAGCAAGTCATATAGATATTGATAAAAATTAATAAAAAAAACAAAGAGTTGAATAAATATTCAATTATTTTAAAATTCTATAACATTTTTTAAACAAATAATGTTTTATTAAGTAAAAACCATGTTTACATAAGAAATATAGTCAACTATAATCAGTCTTTAAAACAATTTTCTTATAGAAATATAGTTTTTTCCTTAATTTTTTATAATCATATAAAATTTCTTTTGAAAAAATATATATTTAATTTTATATACAAAATCGAAATTATATAAACTTGAAACGTGGAATAACACTAGCCTGGCAAAAACCCGTTTTAACTAACACTGGAAAGTTAGGAGAGCTACATTTCACACCAAAATTGCACTAATCATAACCTACACGTGTCACCATCTTATCCAAATCTAAAAAAATCTAACGGTCATAAGTTCATTAATAAGATAGTCGTCAGCACAAAGTAAGCATAACTTACGGACGTCTCGCGGGACCGATCATTTGCTCGATGACACGTGGCGAAATCTCCGCACCCGCCTTACTGGCCAGACATACACAGCGTGGCATTCTTCACAGAAATATTATCGTCCAAATGAATTATTATTTTAAAAAATATTATTTGCATGTTTCTTAAAGTTATGAACTGCAACGCGAACTCTGCGCGCATTTGTATTGTAAAGCATCTCGGTCTCATTTTTTTTTTCTTTTGTTTTTCTTCTTCTCTGCGAATTCTTAGGGTTTCTTTCTTCCTTCGTCTCTCTGCGTAATCGAAAGTCAAAACTAAGTTTTGGCTTTTTTTTCCCGGGTAAGTCATCAAATGGTTCGATTTGTTTTCTATATCCGTAATTTTTTTGGTTTCGTTGAATTTGACTCGTTTTCTGGTTTCGGTTTCGCTCGTTTCCATTTTTGGTCGTCGTATATTGTGTTTTGGGAATCAAATCTGGGATTTCCCCTGGCTTTAATTGATTTTTTCGGTCTTATTTTCATGGTGTTCTGGGTTCCTTGTTTCGTGTAATCCTTCGAATCTTAGGTTATTGTTTTCCACAACTTATCATCCCCTGCAAGTGATCATAATTTCAATTTCCTGCTTTGGATTTCTTCAATTTTGGTATGAACGAAGTGTAAGGAATGTTAGATAGTTTGAAATCCCAGATTTCTGGAGCAGTGGATTGTACAACTTTGCTTTTAATTTTCTCAATTTTGTTGTTGTTTCCTTACAGATTCCGGATCCAAGATCACGTTATATCGTCATCTTGGGCATCTATTACGCTTATGAAGTTCTTCTCTACCTGCATTGTTTATTAAGGAAGAGATTGAACAGATGATGGACATATCAGCTCTTCTAACATCTGCTGGAATTAACATAGCTATATGCATAGTTCTTCTATCTCTTTATTCAATACTTAGGAAACAACCCTCAAATTACTGTGTCTATTTTGGCCGAAGACTTTCTTGTGGAGGTGCTAGACGTTATGATCCTTTTTGGTATGAACGGTTTGTACCTTCTCCAAGTTGGCTGGTCAAAGCATGGGACACTAGCGAAGATGAATTACTAGCTACTGCTGGTCTTGATGCTGTGGTTTTCCTTAGGATGGTCACTTTCAGGTTACTAAAAACTCTCCCAAACTCATCTTTTCCTTTAATGGATTCTTCAGAACCTAACAAGAGGTTTCACTTACTGCAGCATTCGTATTTTCTTCATCACTGCGGTTGTCTGCATCGCCTTTGTGCTGCCTGTTAACTATTATGGACAACATAGGGAGTATAGACTACTTCATCTCGAACCATCAGAAGTTTTCACAATCGAAAACCTTAAAGAAGGAACAAAATGGTAAATGTTGTGATTACTTTTCTTACAACCTTAAAGAATAGTGCTGACTTTGTTGTTTTACTTCGGCTCCTCTCCAGGCTTTGGGTTCATTGTCTTGCACTGTACATTATAACCTCAGCTGCATGTCTTCTTCTCTACTTTGTAAGGACCTTGTGTACTTTAGTTTATATCTTCTCTGTTTTTATCTTCTTTAACCGTTTTGTCGCTTGTAGGAGTACAAGACCATAGCTAGAATGAGGCTTGGACATATTAATGTATCTGCTTCAACGCCAAGCCAGTTTACTGTTCTTATCCGTGCTATTCCATGGTCTCCTGAGCAATCATATAGTGAAACATTAAACAAATATTTCACAAATTATTATTCATCAAGCTATTTGTCACACCAAATGGTTTACCATAACGGCATCATCCAGAGATTACTGGTATGCATTTAATTAGGATCAGTCATTGGTCTGTTTCTGTGATTTTGATAACATAATTGAGAAATTAAGCTTTTGATTATCACAATTTGTGTCTCAGCATGATGCGGAAAGGATGTGTTTGGCGCTAAAACATGTTTCTCCTGATGTAAGTTGCAAACCGAGTTTTAGTCAATGCGCATTTTGTGGAGTACCTAAAGCCACAAATTCGTTTCATATCCTCGCTGATGAGGGAGATAGTGTTAAAAGAATGGAGTTTGGTGAGTTGACTTTGACCACGGCTGAACAAGTAAGGAATCTTCTGACCTGTCCGGCCAGATTTATCTGTTGTAAGATGGAAAAACTAATGTTCTGTTCATTAACAGGAACGTCCAGCGGCTTTTGTGTTCTTTAAGACACGTTATGATGCTCTTGTTGCTTCAGAGGTTCTTCAATCTTCAAATCCAATGCTATGGGTGACAGATTTAGCTCCTGAGCCTCATGATGTTTACTGGAAGAATCTAAACATACCTTATAGACAACTTTGGATACGAAAAATCACAACTCTTGCTGGTGCAGTTGCTTTCATGTTTGTGTTTCTTATACCTGTGACTTTCATTCAAGGACTCACTCAATTAGAACAGCTTTCTCACGCATTTCCTTTTCTAAGAGGCGTTTTGGAGAAGTAAGTATTTACGATTTATTGATGAGGTTATCTCTGTTTTCTCATCTTTGAAGTTAACTAAACAACCATTTAAACCATTTTGCAGCCAGTTTATGAACCAAGTCATTACAGGGTACTTACCCAGTGTGATCTTGATTCTATTCTTCTACACCGTTCCGCCATTAATGATGTATTTTTCAAGCTTGGAGGGATGTATTGCAAGGAGTATAAGGAAGAGAAGTGCGTGTATTAAAGTGTTATATTTCACAATTTGGAATGTGTTCTTTGTGAACATTCTTTCCGGGTCTGTTATCAGACAGTTAAGTATCTTTTCCAGTGTTGGAGACATACCTGCACAACTTGCAAAAGCAGTGCCTACTCAGGTAACTTTCCCTTATGCTCCATGTCTAAAACACATAAATAAAAGTATATAATTGATTCAAAGGCTTTAATCTCTCTGTCATATGCAGGCAGGTTTCTTCATGACTTATTGTTTCACATCAGGTTGGGCTAGTTTAGCTTGTGAAATAATGCAACCTACAGCTCTTATCTGGAATCTAGTAGCGAAACTATTAGTAAACAACACTGATGATACATACGCCACACTTAGATTCCCATACCATACTGAAGTCCCTCGACTACTTTTGTTTGGGCTCTTGGGTTTCACCAATTCAGTCCTTGCGCCACTAATACTCCCGTTTTTGCTGATCTACTTCTTCCTTGCATATCTCATATACAAAAATCAGGTAAAAGCATCATTAATGAGTTCTTGAATTCAAGAACTGTGTAGCCTCTAATGGAAGTTTGTTGCTATTTATATGCAGATACTCAACGTGTATATTACAAAGTACGAAAGTGGTGGACAGTATTGGCCTATTTTTCACAATACTACAATCTTTTCACTGATCTTAACACAAATTATAGCTTTGGGGTTTTTTGGATTAAAGTTGTCAACGGTTGCTTCTGGTTTCACCATACCTTTGATTCTTCTCACTCTGCTTTTTAGTGAATATTGCCGACAGAGATTTGCGCCTATTTTCAACAAACACCCTGCCCAGGTAACGAAACCATTGCTGTTCATGGTCTCGTGTTGTGTAATATATGCGTTTCCTTGGGGTTTGATGATTCAATTTTCTTACAGGTTCTTATAGATATGGACAGAGCAGATCAAGTCTCAGGAAAAATGGAAGAGATTCATAAAAATTTGCAGGCTGTTTACTCTCAGATACCGTTACAACCTCAGAAATCACCAAGTCAAGCTGGAAGCAGTTCTACTACAACCACTTCCTCAGATCAGGAGGTAGCAGATACCATAAAAATGAAGCCAGGTTTGAGTTTTTTTTTGTACTCGTTGATGATTCCAGATTTGAGTTGTGTAGAGTTTCATTAGGAGGCTTATATGGTTTTTGATTTTCAGAGGAAGTGGATACAAAATCTAAAGAGTTATGGGTGTTCAAGAATAAATCTCGTCAAGAACTTGACATTAGGTCTTGTCCCAGTGGCTCACCAACTCATGTTTCCTCAAAGAAGATGGAGCTACATAGACTAGCTTAGATGATGTAATTGCGTTGGAATATTATTCATTTGTTTCTTGGATTGAATCTCCAATAATAGAGTTTAGGAAACTTAGGAGGAAAGCATCATGAAGAATGTACAGAGACAAGAGTTATATAAGTAGTTGATGTTTTAGGTGATTAAAAGTAGTGTTTAAATGAACATTTTTTTTTAATCTTTAGTTCAAAAATGAAGATTTCTTTCTCCATATATAAGAGAACTTCATATGAATCAATGATGACAAAGAATAATGGGAAGGGGAGTGATCAAAGAAAGGGTCTTGATTCATATATAAACACAGAACAACACTTCCTTCTCTAACGGCTATATTTTATCCCCAATTCTTTTCCCGCCAAAACTTCACCGTCTTTTTTTACTCTGTCGTCTCGCCACCGTAATAATTATTATTATCTCGTATTAATTTTATTTCCAATATGAGTATTACATTATTTTAGAGACTTAACAAAAAAGAAAACAGTAGAAAATTCCAATATGAGAATTTTAGAGATCAAAAATTCAAAACCATAGAACTTCAACTGTAAAGGAAAAAAAAACAGAACCAAGTTGGACAAAACAAACAAATCAAGACACAGCCAAAAAAAAAAGATTTGTTTTCATCAAGAATACATACATTTCTCATAACCCATTTGAGAACAGATTCGCCTGAAAAAACCCACAAAATTACAAGATTAACTTCACTTTTTTCTTACAAAAACAAACCGATGTCCTTGTCTTAATCAGTATACCTGAGACTCTATTCTTTCATTTTCTTCATCATCATCATCTGCAAAGTCTTCCTCTTCATCATCAAAGTCATCTTCATCTGAAAATCTAGCCTGCAGAGGAATGTATTGAGCTCTGTAATAATCTTCTTCTCGTTTATCAATTGTTCCTACACTCAAGTCTTTCAAAGAAGTTCTACATTTCAACCCCTTAGGAAGTTCTTCCAATTTTCTACAATAATCAATAGTAAGTGTAAGAAGATTCGGCATAGATCCTTCTTCTACAATCCACTCTTCCCACTCTTCTAATCCATACATCTCAAGCTTCTCCAATTGCTTAAACCCATCACTTAAACAAACCATTCTCTTCCCAATAAAAGATCGATTCCATAAACTAACTTCTTTCAAATGAACCAATCTCTCTAAAACAGCCATTGGATCAATCTTTAAACAACAACCACTTAGAGAAATCGTTGTAAGTTGAGCAGGGAAGTGTTTTTCTTCTGGTAATCTTTGCATTTTCACATTCAAAACTAACTGTTTGAGATTAATCAAACGACTTAACCAAAATTCTCCAGGATTAGCCATCCGGTTATGTCTTGAATCATGTATAGTAAGCTTCTCCAGATCACTTAATTGACCAAGAGCTGAAGATAACCTCCCCAAACTACATTCATGGCTGATAAAGATAGAGACTTTCCTTAGTCTTGTCATCTGCTGAAAATCCCCAACATTGTTATTCTTCGTTTGGTAATTTTCCAACGTCTCTAAATTCTTTAATTCACCTAATTCAAGCTTTGTCTTTTCATGCATTTCTTCAGGTAATGAAAGGTATCTCAATTCCTGCATCTCTTTCAACACATTAGGTACAGAAATTGGATATTTTGAGAATACATTGAGATTCAAATAGAGAAGTAGCTTCAGATTCTGTAGAGAAGAAGGTAAATGAGATATCCAAGCCATGTAGAAACTCAAGTATCTTAAATGTATAAGTTTTCCAATGGTGTAAGGTAAATATCCTCCATGGAATCTAGCATTAGAAAGATCTAAAACCCTCAAAAGTTGTAACCTTGTAAATGAAAAACCTGTTGGCTTCCAACCAGCAGACATGGCTTCCTCAACAAACAACAAAGACCTGAGTTTTTGATTTGTAATCTCACTCTCTACTCGATATTTTCGAGGCCAATGCATCGCTAGTCTACGTGATTTACATAGCCGGCTCGAGTCTGAGCTTAAGCTGGATACTTTAGGGTTAACAATTCTTAAGAAGTTGTCTTCTTCAGCTTTAAATAAACAAAGTTCTCTCATCAAGTCATGTAAGTGACATGTCTCAAATCTCAAACTTCTAATATCTCTTTCTGCAATTACCAGATTTCTCTTCACTAATTCTTCAATGTAACACTCTGCAACATCTCTAATGGTAGCATCATTGTAATGTCTAGGCTTTGGTATTCCTTCTGCAGCCCAAAGATAAGACAATTGCTCAACTTGTATTGGATAATCTTCTGGGAAATTAGCTAGATAGAGAAAGCAATGCTTTAGATAAAGAGGTAATTCTTCAAAGCTTAAAGACAGAACATGATAAACAGAACTTGTGCTGCTGTTTTTGCTGTTGCTGTCTCCATTAAAGTTAGTTCCTCTCAAGAGAAGAGATCCAATATTCTCACAAATCCTCTTCCATCCACGTAATGTGTATTGTGCAGTTAACATTCCTCCTAACACTTTAATTGCTAACGGTAATCCTCCACAATGTTTTATCATTTGCTTCGAAATCTCTTCCATTTCTTCATCAAACTCTGCACAAAAGTATAAAAATTGGCTGCATAACGATATCGAAACAAGCACAATGGAACATGAATATCATGTAATGTAAAGCTTACCGGTTATGTACTCCCTTGGGAATGCTATTCTTTGAAACAAAATCCAACTCTCTGTAAGAGTTAAGCATTTAGGTCTAAAAGTTACACAATTTGGATCAGCATGTAACGCAACACCTTCGTTTCGAGATGTGATTACTACTTTCCAACCTGCAAAAATGCATATTTTCTTAGCTAGCAAGAGAGAGACCAAATGTTGTGTATATGAACAATAGAACTACAGAAACTAACCTTTATTTCTTGGAAAGATTGGTTTAATAATGTCCCAATCCTCTTCTGTCCAAATATCATCAATAACAATCAAACACTTTTGTGTTTCAAGCAATCCAAAGAGTTCACTTTGAAGTTCATCTTCTGTCATATCTTCATGATTTGGCTTAAGACTCCTCAAAATCGTTTGCCACACATACTTACGAGTAAACTGCTGCGAAACACATACCCACGCAACTCCATCGAAACATTTTTTCACCATTTCATGATTAAAAACTTGTCGAGCTAGAGTTGTTTTACCAATACCACCCATCCCAGCTACAGAGATCAGTTGAATCTCATCTTCCTTAACCAAAACGCTAACCAATTTCGCAACATTCTCTTCTAAACCGAAACCCACAAGATCGTTTTCATTGTCACTAGAGAACGTTTTCCTCATTTCTCTTTGCTTTTCATGTAATGACTCAAGAACTCTGTCATTAACAATCACTTTTTGTACACCAAGACTCTGCATATCGCGAATTACCTTAGAGATTCTTTTACTTAAGGATCGAATATCGAAAGCAAGTCCTCTGCGATCTATTACAACACAAGCGAATCTTTCAACACGTTTTCTGATGTTACTTGTTTTTGTGAGTTGTTCTTTTAGAAGAAAAGTTTGGATTATATCTTCTGCATCGTAAACGATTTCTTTGATTTCTTCCACACTGTTTTTTACCATAGCACTTGTATGTTTCTTAGCATCTGCATCTTCTAAAAAGCATCTTAACATATTTAGATCGCTTTTTAATTCGTCGAATTGTTCATCAACTCCTTGGAATCTGTCAGATTCTCTTACAAGAAGATCCCAAAGCTTTTGGACTCCAAAAGACAAAAGTGTTTCAGCCATAAGTCTCCCTGTTCAAAGAGTACAAAGAAAACAAAAAAGAAAAGTCAAATATCATAGAGAAAGAGTAAGCTCTTCAAGAATCATTAAGAAGAGAGATGATTGATTATAGTACAGAAGCTTAATGTATGATATGTGTTGTTGGTGTTGACTTACATAAACAATGACAAGAAGGCATAGCTAAAGAATTAAATATATCTTTGCTTGCCTTGCCTGCACGCTATATCTTGTTGACTCAATCTCAATATGCTTCTCTTGCGCTCCATTTTTTTTCTTCTTCGTCTTTCTCCGTTTGCGATCGCTTTTGCAGCTATGGCTCCTCGTTTAGCTCGCGGGAGA
Source organism: Aethionema arabicum (assembly GCA_000411095.1). Taxonomy (NCBI): domain Eukaryota; kingdom Viridiplantae; phylum Streptophyta; class Magnoliopsida; order Brassicales; family Brassicaceae; genus Aethionema; species Aethionema arabicum. Next base: position 343,582 of record KE151473.1, read on the forward strand.
AAACCAAAGTCCGATGCTTTAAAGAGGAGAAAGAGCGTCTTCGAGAAGAGGTTTCTGACGGTGAAGAAGAAAGCCTATGAGCTCTCTGTTTTATGCGACATCTCCGTTGGTCTTATTTGTTACGACATCGACAACAATGTTCATGTCTATGATATCCCGAGGATAATCTAGACTCTTTGAGACAACTTTTGGTTAAATTTGTAGGATTGAGCGATCAAAAGAGAGAGAGAAGCACGTCTCTGATCTCAAAGATTTTCTCCCCTCTCAATTCCAAAAAGAAGAACCCTGTCTTCGCTGCCACCGAATCCCCAATAGATGTCGAGTGATGAATTTTGGACTATGATTTTTTCCATGGACTCCAAATACGATGGATGGAAGGCAAAATTAGACCGGATAAAACACTCGGAGGAGGAGACTAACCTGAATGAGACGCTCCAGGGTTTTTCCGGTGAGCTTATTGGGTCGGAAATTAATGGGTTTGAAGATACTGTTAGCGATGAAGTTAATTACTTGGAGTGTGGGTCAACGACGTTTGAACAAACTGTTTCCAATTTTGGAGGTGATTCTTTATCGATGTTTGCCCAAGACCAAAATTTTGGAGTTGTTGAGACTGTTGAGGTTTCCGATATCAGCAAATATAACTACTTTGGGGTTTCAAGTAACTACTATAATGTCGGAAACACTTGTGTGGGAGATTGCCAACAACACCAATTTCTGAATGATGATTCTTACTTGACGAACAACCCTAAACCAATTATGAAACCCTATTCTAATCCAACGCCGGTCATGTATAATTTGGGGGTTTCGGCATCCGATCAACTTGCGGCGACCAATTACTAAATGTGGGACCTTAATCCAACGCCGATGATGCCTAATTTGGGGGTTTCGGGACCTGGTCTGGTTATGGCGGCTGATTACCAAACTTGGGACCCTAGCCCAACGCCGATGACTACAATTTGGGGTTTAGGGTTTGTTGAGGATGGCGACGATTGGCTTCTAAGTACGAATTTGGAATCACTTAAGGCATCATCTTCTGCCTAAACAATAATCGACAATAGATTCAATTTATGCTAAGTTGAAGTTGAACAAATGTTTTTTTTTTTCTTTACATTGATCATTCCAACACTGTTTTTTTTTCTCAATTAAAATAAATGTAAAATTTTATTATATTGCCAATTTTAATTTAGTAAATGTAGTAAATTCATTTTTTATTTTTTAATATGAACGATTACATTGCATCTTTACATTGGTTTAAATCAGTAAAAAAAAAGTTCAAACATTTTACAAGATTTTTATGTATGAAGAAGATATAAAACAAAACATATAATTTTTCTCTAAAAATGAATATGTATGCATATGATAAACAAAATTAATGACTTATAACTGTAATTTTGAGAAAATACAGAGTACAATTCCGAAAAATGATTATCCTTTAAACCAGATCACAAAATACAGAGTACAATTCCAAAAGAGAAACAAAGGACTGAGAAAATAATTCCGACAACAAAATCAAAACAATAAAACTCAGATCTTAGCTGATAACACTTACTCCATGACAACAATGGTATCATCTAAGCTTCATCTTCAACAACAGTTAAACTATCAACGAGAATATCAGTACCTGGAGGTGGACCTTCAAGGTAAATAATTATCCTTGTTGCAGAATCATTCAACACAAACTTCCCCTTTAACTTCATCCACTCTTCATCTCTTGCCTGCACTCTTTGTAAAAACAGAAACGTTTTCAGCATTTTATAACGATTCTTGATCTCATAAAAATGATGTTTACAAAAACTAACTTTGAAATCCCAATGTATTCATCATGTTTACTTGGATTCTGGTACCATAAAGTAGCTTTTACTGTAGCACTTGACACATTTTTACCATAGATTCTAACAACTGCAGTAACCTCATAGACTTGCTTTCTCTTCTTTCCCTGTGATCTCTTGCTCAATACCGTTCCAATTCGCTGTGCGTTTTGTAGCTGAAGCAAAAGCCTTACCAGATTCTGCTACTATCTTTCCTTTAGCCATGGATTCATGTAACTTAACCTCACAGCTTCTACCAGACCACTTATTCAACCCAATTTCAAAGTTTGGATTCAGAATTATATTTGTATCTTCAAATTCTCTTTCGCAGTGAATTGTAACAGATTGGATAAGGAGATCTACACCAGGAGATGGACCTTCTAAATAGAACACAACTTTTTCTGGTAAGTTCTTGAATAAGAACATTCCTTCAAGATTCACCCATTTCTCTTTAAAGACACAAGTTCTGCAAATCAAAATCAAATGTTATTCTTGTCACTATACAGATTCAGATATGGAGAAAAGTCCTTACTTTGCTATGAATTGATAACGTGTAGGTGAATGTTGGCTTTTGAGCTTCAAAGTTGCTATAACCTCTTCTAATCTTGTAACAGGACCAGAGACAGAAACAGTTGCAGAAACTCTGTAAAGACAATAGGGTTTTAGTTTGGTTGTGATGTCTTGCTCTAAGCCTTGCCATGTTTCTTTACGTTTTGTGACGACTGCGTGAGAGAGACCTGATTCAGCAGTGACAATAGAGGCGTAGAAGCAATTGGGATGCCATGAGTTCATTCCAGAGGTGAAGTCATGATTCAGAATTAGATTTGTGGAAGAAGAAGACTCGGTAATGTACATAATGTTGTTTTTTCTGTTAGATTTAAGTAGAAAAAGATGAGATTTTTAAGCTTAAAGATGAACAAAACTTGGTTAAGAAAGAGATTAATCCTCAATCTGTGACAAACTCTTCGATTTTATACAAAAATTATCAAAGGAATAATAATTTGAAAAAAAAAAACTCTTCGTTTTATTTTAAAATGATCAGAAGAATAAAAATTATATATTAAAAAAAATAAACTCTTCGTTTTCTTCATCTCCATCTATTCTCATTGGACCAAAATTATCAAAAGAATAATAATTTGAAATAGCCGTACACGCATAATCGTTTTTTAGATGATCACTTTTTTAACAATTCATTAAACTTTGAAAGAAAAAACAGTAATTATGGAAGCTTGACATTGTTAAGTAATAAAAACAGTTAATTAATTAAACAAAATATTGAAAGCTTTATTTGCAGACTAACTTATTGTACAAAAAAGTTTATAATATGTTTTAGGATATATGTATATATATGTATGCTGATTTATTTATATATATAATTTTTATGGAGCAGTCGACGGGTCATATTAGTTGTTCAATGTGTTGAACTTTCTGAGAATGATTTGAAAGTATTAAGAACTGTAAATAAAGGCAAAATTGAAAAAGTTATCCATTAGATTGAATTGAAACGAACATCTAAGTATTAACCAGGAATCCTTTAAACCAAAAATTGCAACTTCAAAATCAGACAACCAAAGGAGAAACAAAGGACAAGATAAATACTTGTGACCACCAAAACCAAAACAATAAAAATCCAATCTAGCAGATAATACTTACTTCATGACAATGGTATTATCTAAGCTTGGTCTTCAACCTCAGTGATAAGCTTGCTGCTGGGGACAGGCTTCATCAAGAGATCAGTGTACTCTTGGTATGGTGATTTTGCAAATCTTGTATCTTTCCAGAATTCAGGTGTTAAGAACCCATAAGTCTTCAGAAGACAATCAAAGGTAGCCTGTGTGCAACAACACAACATCAAACCAGGATCAATCAGAGCAATATGTTAACGATAATCAAGAGCTGTGCCCATCTGCAAAATGTGGTCTCTTTTTGTACAATATATACACACTTCAAAAAGGTAATAAAGGGTATTAATCTTATGACTTACAACGCAGATTGATCAAGAAGATACGGCATTTACTTGACAACTAGAGATTCAACTAGATTAAGAATCCTACATAGCTATATGTATCACTACGACGACCAATTCTCGTACCCTATTTAAGGATTTTCAGCTAAAGTAATCAAGCAAATTAAGGAATGTGCAGAACTGCTAAAGGTCATCAAAGAAGTAAGCTTTGCTACTAGAGATAAGAATCAGACCTTAACGAAGTTCCCTAGAGTTTTGGTGGATCCTCTTGAAGAGGTGAAAACGTCATCAATACCAGCAAATTGAAGAACCTTCTTAGGAACTCTAGCAGCCACAATACCAGCACCTCTGGGAGCTGGAACCATACG
>KE151473.1:376477-400938 GCA_000411095.1 Aethionema arabicum
ACTTGTTTATAGAAAAATATTTTAACTTCTGTTTATAGACAACCATTTTGATTTTTTTCTATAAAAACATTTTATTTTTTTCTGTAAAACATTTTAATTTCTTTTTTTTGTTATATAATCGTTAATAATATTAAGATTTAATAATTTTTTTTGTTTTCCTTTTCTTTTTTCTATTGATTTTTTTGTTATTTAAAAAAAATCTGTAAAAAGAAATTTTATTGATTTATAATGGTATTTCGGTTGGTGGTGTATAATTGTTCTTGGGTAGAGATGGACCCGCTAGGCTCTGGATTCTTATTTTGAACAAGAAAAAAATCATTTTTTTTAGGAAATAATTTATTAATTTTTTATATAGTGATATACAAAAGTTATAAATAATTTATCTTTTTGTCCCCAAAATAATTTATCTTTTTATCCCCAAAATAATTTATCTTTTTGTCCCCGAAATAATTTATCTTTTTGTTTCTAGAATATATAACTTATCATTGAATAATTTGAAAACTTTTATTTTAAAAAATTTTCTTATTATTAATTTTTTTTATTATATTTGCTTACGTTGTTATTTAACTCATCATTTAATGAGTTTATCGATGTTTGTGGAAAAGAAGCTGATTTTACATGTGTCTCAAAATTTTATGTTAATTAGAAAATGAAATACTATTATTTTTTATGACATTAATAAACAAAAAAAACAAACTCATTGACTTTATTGTATTTTTATGTGAGATGTACTTTAAATATAAGAGAAAAAAATATACTTTAAATGTAAAGAATAGTAATACCTACAAACATTTACAATAAAGTTAGACACTTTACAAAATTACATTTTTTCTTAATTAGTGACATATTTATAATACCTTTTAATGAATTCTAGTCCATAGAAAAAAAAACATTAGTCTTACTTCCCTAATGAAAGGGTAAATTAGTATTTATTAGTATTTATGTATTATGATTAATGTATCAAAAGAGAACAAAGCGATTGTATTTTGGACGGGTCGATTTTGAAATTTCGAGAGTTTAAGGTAAAATACGAAATGAAAATCGTTATTTGATATAAAAAAATTTAAAGGGTGATCCTGAAATTTTGGGAGTCTAAGGTAATATACGAGATGGTGACCGTTATTTCATATAAAAAAATAATTTTTTTTTAACCAGACTAAATATATGATTGAGGGGACAATATAAATTAGGGACCGCAGAGAATACTTTGTCTAACTTGACCTAGAACCGACCCTGATCTTAAATAAAAATTATATTTTTGCTATTTTAACCATTATTTCCAAAGATAATTTTATTAATTGTTATATTTTCTAACAATGTTTGTGTATCTCTAGTCTTCATTCATTTTAATATTTTTTAATGGGAAAGAAAGATTTGAGATTTTGGAAACACAAGAAAAATTACTACTGTAAACCAAACACAATATTTTAAATATTATTTGTCATGAAACGGAAATATTAATGATTTTTTTACAATAAACAATACTAAATCACCTTTAATTTTTCAAATGTTAATTGGTCAAAGTTTGTCATATTCAAACAATTAAAATATTACATGTACAAACAATAACAATGTGAGACCGTTACATATATTCATATTTTTTTAATTTTTTTTTTGTCATATTACAAAAATTTCATATAGCTACAAATCATCTTTTTCTTTGCGGCTAAATCAATTATATAGTTTTACAAATAGCCCTACCTCCTTTGAAGAGGCAAATTTCAACCGTTCAATATAATTCTATCAAATAATGAACAATAAGTCATTGAAACTATATAATATAAAGTTTGGCTAATTTTTTTTTTTTAATACAAGATTACATATGTGAAAGCTTGACATTTTTTTGTCAAGACATGACATCTTTGTCTGAAATTACGTATTAGGTGTAGTCCTAGCTTAGCCACATGGGTTTATTTTAATCGTTGATTTGTATAAATATCTTAGGCTTAAACATATTTAATTAAGATTAAATAATAGTGATAATTAATGAATCTTGCCAAACAAATTGATTCTGGAGACAGGGTACTTTTTATAACGTTTCAGAATCTTGGGTTATTTGCTTAAGAAATTAAAAGTTGTGGTGGTGAATCTTTATTTAACCCATCAAATGTGCAACAAGTGTCATATAGTTCCTGTCAGACAATTAATAGCCATATAAAAACGATTTTATTGATTTGATTGAAAGTAACCGAAATACTTTCAAATTTTCCAAATTAATCTACTAAAAATATTTAATAAAATATTTTTACAACTTTTAGTATACAAAATAAAAGATTGTATTCAAATCCATAAAATAAACATGACGCCAAAAAAAAAAAACATAAACAAAAGAATTTATACATACGAAGTTCAATATGACTTCAAAACATAAATAATTTTTTATATAAATGACTATCCAAAAATTATTTTTTCTCGTAATTTTTTGCAAAACAAAAATTTATTTTTAAAACCACTTCTCAAGTAATATATAAATAATATATAAAAAATAGTTAAAGATTAAAAAACAAAAATAATAATAATATAATATCTTTATCCAATTTGTTAAAAAAAATACAAAGGATAGTTCGAGAAGATATATAAATGTTGGCACGATAGATTAATCTTATGTCACAATATATTTGACCAGAAAAGAAGAATAACAAAACCGGTAAAGTATTCAAGTATAGTTTTAGCATTGCCAAATAATTTATAAAAGTAATTTACCAAACGAAAATTCTTCTACTTTATTTTAGTGCACTGTCCATTTCATTAGCTATTATTATAAATACGTGGAACAATAATTTTTTTATATAAATTAATATTTGAGATATAAGAGAATTTATCAAATTCAAAAACACGTGGAATAGTTTGGCCACTGAAGTCGACCCAACTCAAAAAAATATTAAATTGTACACTTTCGAGTATTGACTCAAGAAAAATAAAAAATTTTATTTTATTTTCTTGATTTTTATAGAAACTAGCTCCAAAACAACTTTTATGTTTTTCAACATAAAAAAGATTGGTGTAGGACTTTTATTTAGATTAAATAATAAAGTGCTATTTCTTTGTTACACGAGACAAAAAATAAATTATGATTAAAGTTGAACGGTTTGCAGTGCAATTTAGTGCCCACTTCTTGGAAAGTAAAAAAAAAATAGCATTCTTAAAATAAAAATTTATTGTTTTTAAATATTAAAAAATGGAGTAATAATGTATCATGTGACATATAATTAAAGAGTGGATTTCCATTTCAAGTCATATCACTCGATTTTAAAAAATGATTAGTGAGACTTTATCGACCGAAATAGTCCAAATACGACTTAAACAATATACTTTAGGTTCATGTTAGTCTTCGATACTGATTGATTTAACATTTATTATTTTCGTTTTAAATATAATTACATTGACTGAGGGGAAAAACATGCAATTACATTGACTAAAAATTCATTAAAATAGGAAATGAAATAAATACAATATTAAATAGAAATTATATAAAATTGTTAAGAAAATATTCCATACTGAGTACATGTGTGTTCGTGCTTAGAATCGTTTTTAGGTGTAAAGCCTTTATATAATTGCAAAATCATTTATATTAGTTACATTATAGTCTACTTATTTTTGTTAAATACATTATAAGGTTAGTAAAAAAAATACATTATAAGTATCGATATGTTCAAAGTATCGAGGCACCTTTTTCTGGTCAATATTAGCATGCAGTTATCATATATCACATTTTTCTCCATTAATCCCAATTTAAATCTATGTTAAGTTTTTTTTAAAAATATGTCGACTTGTAATAATATTTTCAAATAAGCTATAAAGTTTATCGTGAATTTATATTAAAATAAATTAGATAAAATAGGTTTACCGGTTATAGAAACATTATATTGGATTAAATTTAATTTTCGTCCAGTACAAAATAATATATATTTAACAATATATATATATATACAAAAAAAAACCATAATTTGAGTATATATTTGATAATTTTGAGTAAGAAAATGATAAAAATGAATACTTAATAATCCATTACTTATAAGTATTCATGTTTATCATTTTCTTACTCAAATTATCAAATATGTAAATATTTTTTTTCGGTAAACAAAAATTACAATACTTAATTAAATTCTTAACACAACAATTTTGATTTAAGAAAATAAATTCGACAACCCTTAAATCAATGCTTTGTTTCTTCTAAATGACTGGAATGATTACAATTAAAGTGATTAAACTATTTTATTAATCAATGTAATCATTAAACCGAACTTACTAGAAAATTAGGTTAAAGAATGCGTTTGATACTTTAATAGAATATTGCCTACCTCTTTAATTTAACTAACCTAACTTCAAAACTCTAGAATTAAATGGTACCTTTAAATAAATTAATTCACTGTCGCTAAAAATGTAATTTAAATAGCTACTTTTAAATTAATTAATTCACTGTCGCCAAAAATGTAAATTAAATAGCTACTTAATTTTATCATATAAATTAAATGTATATTTTATGTATTTATTGATTCAGAAAAAATGTGTCGCCGAAGGAGTGCCACTTAGCAACAGTAGATAGAATGAAAATGGTGAGTCACATGATATACTTCACAACTGCCGAATTTTCACTCAATAATATGACAACAACACGACCAAATTGATTAATGTCATATTTATTAATAAGTAATGCTATACTGTCTCTATCTTAATATATTTGATTTTATAAAATCTTCACATATTTTAAGAAAATATTTATTATTTATTTAAATGATTTTGTTTAATTATATTTATTTTCTTAACGATTTTCTACAAAAATATGCATTTTTAATTTCTTTAAATATTCTATAATTAACCGATAAAAAACTAAGCTTACTAAATTTTTATTTATAGAATTTTGGTATTTTATGAGTCGGAGTAGTTTTAATTAAATAAAAAATGGAAAAAATCAATTTTTTTAAGGCAAACAAAATTCTTAAAAAAACTAATTAAAATGAGATGGAGGAAATATTTATTAATAAGTAATGTCATTTTTTAATTTAAAGTAATTTTATGTTAGATGAACAATTCAAGTGTATTGATTTTTTTACAGTGAACCATGACTATGTAATTGCTATTTGCTAGTAGATTTAGACAAAATAGAACCTCTTGCCGCCACAATATCTCACAATTTTAATTCAATAAATTATCATTAAAAAATGGTTAGTATCCGAATAAAACTTTAAGATTTGTTAACTTGTTTTAGGGGGTTTAAAGAATCCCCTAATTCAATTATTTTTTATAAAAATACTTTATTACTAGACCCTAATGTATTATTGGTATACCATGATTGATACATTAAGAAAAATTTGTAAAATAAGACATTTTAAGTAATTTCTTTTTATTTTTTCACATTTTAAATTTTGTAAGGTTTCGATATATGCGGATTGCTCTTAATATTCCAATTCTGATATAAAGTTATTTAATCCTTATCTATTAATTTTATGAATAAAAAACGAAGCATCCTAAAGTAATATGAGATTCTGCCATTGAAAAGATGATTAAGATTTATCTAAATTTGAGAAAGAGATAAAGATGCCATTCGTGATGCTAACGATTTTCTCCATTTTTTTATCTTCTTTTTTTTTATGATATTTTAAAATAAATTAAAAAGAAAAGATGCGTCTTTTTCAACCTCTTTGTTCTTCAAATGGTTCATGTTTTGCTAAAAATTGTAAGCGAATCTACAATGGTCCATATTCTATTTAATTATTATATACTTCTTCATATGGGTTACTTAATTATTTTCTTGGGATAAAATAGAATTTAGGATTTATTTTTTTTGGTACATTTAATATCTCCCATCTTTAAAGATTCCATACAAAAATTCAGTATGTTAATGCCGAAATTCCAAAGTCAATAACCCCAATAAACTTTAAAAAATTTAGTTTTATAATGTTTTTTCGTGTTTTTTTTTTCCTCGTTTTTTCGTGTTTAATCCGGTGTTAATGATCAATAACAATAATAATAGCATATTGGGAAAAATAATGAGGAATTACCTAAAATACCCTAATTCAAGTATTTTTTGTAAATGTGCCCTTTTTGTAGGATTTACCAAGTATACCTTTAGGTCTATTGTTATGATATTTTTGAAAAAAATGTTTGAATGAGAAAATTTTCTAAAAATCAATTATGCAAAATGCCCTAATTGAATACATTTTCTCAAATTTTTCATAAAGTGTGAGGGTATACCACTTCTAATGTTGGGTATAGTGTTAGGGCGTTTTTGCAAAAAATACATGATTAGAGCATTTTTGCAAAAAAAGCTTGAATGAGGGCATTTTTGCAAATCCTCCAAAAATAATTAAACAAATAATATTATGTATTTAATGTTATTGCAAGCTGTGACTTTATTAAATTGTAAAACTAAAACTGTAGATTATTTATAGTAATTTTTTTTCTTTTCTAAACCTAAGTTTTAAATTTTGCACAAAAAAGTAAGTATCGACTAATATGTAGAACCCTTAATTCCATTAACAACTTTTGGAATCTTATGCTAAAGTTCATTAATTTCCTCTAGTGAGTTGGTCCGTTTTTGACTTGTGGTATGTGGAACAAGTTTGACCGAAACTAAAAACAAAGTTTATGGGCCCAAAAGCCCAAAATAAAGATCCGTACAGTCGACCCGAAATTTGGCGGGTCAGATCTGTACACTGTAGGAAGACAACAAGAGCTTATTGGATCGAGATGGTGTCCGTATCGTATATGTATGAAAGCATTCATCTTTACCCGACAAAATTAATCAAAATCGGACTTTTAGATACTATATGAATTAAAATTCCTCGAATTGCTCGACAACATTTTTATTCCCCTACCCAATTATTTGTAGTTTTCCCAGATCCCTTTCTACCTCTGTTTTTTTCTCAGTCTTTGACGCATTGATTCCTTCCCCTGAAGCTTAAAAGAACCCTAGAAATTCTGGGTTTTCGTTTATTTGAATCGTGATTTCAGACGTACGGGTTTCGCTTCTGTTTTGCTCCGCCATTGATGTATTGCATTTCCATGTTATGTTAGTTGTGATGATCTGAAGAAACAGAGCTTCTTTTTTTTGTAGATTCGCCAATAACTTTGGAAATAACGTTCTTGGTTTTTCCCTTTGTTGTGGGGGGTTTTTATCTGAAATATTTGCACCGATTGGGTATTTTTGATGAAATTATTGAGATTTAAACCCTTCAGGCCTAATCTTTGTGCCCTAAAAGTTCGTTAATTGCTTACTTGTTTTTGCTAAGCTAACGATCATTATGTCAAGACTTTTGCTGAATCTGTTTCTTTTGGTTACCTAAACTATTGAGTAATGTTTCTAAATGTTCTTGTTTCTTTATTTGCAGGTGTTATTGATTTGTGGGTCAGCAAAGTAGAAGGATTAGGGATTCTATTTATATAAAAATGTTATCTTGAAGGTGATATAGTCTAAGGGATTCACTAAAACATGAGATTTTTCCAAGAGTTAATCCCACTAGTTCAGGATTTCATTGTTCTTGAACAAACATTATAAAGATTTATAAAGAGATGTGATTTTTTTTTTCACGTTTTGCTTCACATATGTTACGCCATCTTGGATGGTTAATTGGATTGAGCCAAAAAAGTAGGCAAGCAAAGACACTTGATGCAAAACCTTACATTCCCAAGGCTAAGCCAGTACTAATGGTTGATACAGTACAAGAAATTGCAATTTACATCCATAGGTTTCATAACCTTGATCTATTCCAGCAAGGGTATGGAATTTGTGATTCTTCATTGATTTTATTGAAGTTTCTTCTTCTAATTTCTCTTAATTCTTTAGATGGTATCAAATGAAAATCACCATGAGATGGGAGGATGGTGATAACATACCTTGCGGTATTCCTTCACGAGTTGTTCAGTATGAAGGTACTAATAAGTTACTTTTGTTGAGTTTGTGTGATTAACTACACATGTCTAGGATTAGTAGCCTGTATATTTCCTTTCTTTATCCTCAAAATCATGTGCTACTAGTCTTATTCCGTGTTCTTCGAGTGTTTTGTTTGAGGATTAATAGATATAGAGGATTGATTTCTGTTACAGTTCCTGATTCCAGCTCTACTGACTCGTATGGAGTGTGGAGGATAGATGATAAAGATAACAGTTTCTCAACACAGCCCTTCCGAATCAAATATGCGAGGCAGGATATTCGTTTATGTATGATGATCTCATTTACCTTGCCACTGGAAAGATATGAGGTAACAACCTCTCTCATTATTGGTTGTTGATCTTATTGATTACAGCGAAAAACAATAAATACTCAATATTCAATGTTCTAGTAGTCTGGTTAGTTGATTTGGATTTATCAGCATACAGTTACTGATTAAAGTTGTGAAATGGCTTTTGAGTATGCAGGGGTCAGCTACATCTGCTGTTATATTAAGGTTTGAACTTATGTATTCTCCGGTTATGGATAATTTATCGGCGATGCATGTAGAACCTTCTCCTGCAGCAGTTCATGAGTTTCGCATACCACCTAAAGCTCTTACAGGCTTGCATTCATACTGTCCAGTGCATTTTGATACACTTCATGCAGTTCTTGTTGAAGTGAGTGTCCACATCAGTGTATTGAAATCTGCTGCTTACAAACGCCCTGCAATTTTGCCAAGGTTTGTCAAAAATATTTGGGTTTTTTAAAGGTTGTTTCCTTAAATTTCTCTTTCTATTTAGTTGATATCTCAAGGTGTTTAATGCAGTGTTGCAAGTAGTGTTAAATCTATCAGTGGCAGCAGTGCTCAAACTTTCAAGCAAGTAAGTGCTTTTGGAAAACTCTTCTCTGATTCAGCAATTTGATCTTTTACTTTATATATTTGACTGAAAACTTTGGTATTTACTAGGCACTTGGTCAGCTTTCTGCTGTTGACAAAAAACAGGTCTCATTTGTTAAAGCATTACTTGGAGCTCGAGATATTTTACTTCAAGAAATGCAAAAACTTAGCAAGGCAGTTGGTCAGAAAATCGATTTGTCCGATGTTGCATCAAATATGAACAATGTTCCTTTATCTGATGCATTTCGAATGGAAAAGGCTACTGAAAATGACGGTTCAGGACAAGGCAAGGAACAAAACAGTCTTGAGGTCCTTGCTTTATTTTGATGCTGACTGGTTAATTTCATCTTTTTTCGTCGCCTTATGCTCATTGATCAGTGTTTTGTAACAGAAGTTCAACGTCACGGTTGATTTAGCAAGTGATGACTGGCTTCATGAAGTTTCAAAAGATCATCTTTCGCGTTTATTTCACTCACTTGGCACTCAGCTACATTCTCTTTGGAGCACGTTTCTAGCGTTTCATCGGTAATTTTCATTGGACTTTTAAATGATCTAATAAATTTGCAGGTCAAGATTGGATCTCAATGTCCTGAGAAACTATCTAAAAGATCAAATTTTCTTGTCATTTTCAGGGATAATAACACCAAGATATTGGAATATCTTCGTGATATCTGGACTAAGGATCGAAGAGCTGAATGGTCGATATGGATGGTGTACTCAAAAGTTGAAATGCCTCATCATTTTATTAGTAGTGGAACCGAGGATAGCTCAAATCACAGTACACACAAAAGAGCCTCAAGCGTGGTGAAATCGAATGATGTGAGTTTAGTGTTTAGTATTTACTGCCTTTGTTTTACCAATTTTCTGTGAAAATATAAGCCTGGATCATCTGATTCTTACCTTTATGCAGCCTGCCCAAGTTGCAGCTACTCGTGCAGAGCTTCATCGTCGAAGTATAGCACAGATGCGGGTTTGTTATGATCTCTGTATGGTTTACTTCTCACTTGGCTTCATAAGTTAATACAATATGTTGGTGCAGATAAACAACCGATCAATCCAAGACATGCAAATACTCGGAGATCCTATGCGGGTTCCTATTGTTATAATTGAACGTGTTTGGAATGCGCCGAGACGCACTTTCAGTGACAATTCTTACTTGAGACATGTAGATATGATTGATACTAGCTTGCTTAATGGACACAGTGATGATATGGGAAAAACAAAAGCTGTTAATCCCCAGCAAAGTGGCCGTGACTTAAAAATTGTTGTGTTTGTTCATGGTTTCCAGGCAAGTAGCAGTTTTCTTACCTAGCTGCTCTTCTCGTTTTTTCGATCTTTTGTGTTTCATTTGCTTGATAGGTTTTTGTTCATGCCTGGTTACTTACCTCAGGGGCATCACTTGGACTTAAGACTTGTAAGGAACCAGTGGCTTCTGATAGATCCAAAGATAGAGTTTCTCATGTCTGAAGCTAATGAGGAGAAAACACACGGCGATTTCAGAGAAATGGGACAGAGACTAGCTCAAGAAGTTGTTTCTTTCTTCAAGAGAAAAAAGGATAAATATGCAAGATACGGACATTTGAAAAGCGTCAAGCTGAGTTTTGTTGGACATTCGATCGGTAATGTCATCATCAGAACAGCAATTGCAGGTAATGTTCTTCAGATTCTTCAGAAATCTGAAAAAATATTGAATGGTTTTCATCTATTTTTGTGTTAATTCTCTGTTTCTGCTGTTTCCAGATAGTTTAATGGAACCATACAGGAAATTCCTACATACATATCTATCGCTTTCGGGTCCTCACTTAGGTTATCTATACAGTTCAAACTCCTTGTTTAACTCTGGACTTTGGTTACTTAAGAAGTTAAAAAGCACACAAGTTATTCATCAGCTTACACTCACTGATGATCCTGATCTCCGGAACACCTTCTTTTACAAACTCTGCAAGGTTTCTCATCAAATTTCTCATCAAATTCATCATCAAATTCATCATATTTCCATGGTTTTAAGCTAATATCTGATGATTACTTTCAGCAAAAGACGTTGGAGAATTTCAAAAACATAATCCTCCTTTCTTCACCTCAGGTAAAGTCTTTATGAACAAAAACATCTTTTTCACTTACTGTTGAAAATGTCTTGAAAAAAGCTTGAAATCTGTATACAAATGCAGGATGGTTATGTTCCATATCACTCAGCGAGAATCGAATCATGTCAAACAGCATCTTACGACGGTTCGAAACGAGGTAATGTGTTCTTGGAAATGCTGAATAATTGTATGGATCAGATCCGTGCACCATCTCCAGCAACACCACAGCAAAGAGTGTTCATGAGGTGTGATGTTAACTTCGACACAACTTTGTATGGTCGTAATCTGAACTCATTTATAGGACGTGCTGCTCATATTGAGTTCTTGGAGTCTGATGTCTTTGCAAGATTCATAATGTGGTCATTTCTAGAGCTGTTTCATTGATTTTTTTATCAGAATCAAGAAGATTCATGAAGTTTTGAGATGAGTAAGGAGGAGATATAAACTGTTGTATATTAGGAAATAGATAGTTTGGTGTACGTTCTTGCAGCAAGATTGTTCTTTGTCTCTATTATTTCTTTTTTTTTTGTAAGTAGAAATATAACATAAGGTTTAATTTTAGATGTTACTCAAAATGTATTAGAAGAAACGGAATTGTTCATAATGTTTCTAAGTTTGGGATGGTTTTGGTGTATTATTCGAAAGACGACATTAATCCGGATTAAGACCAAACATATCAAGTGTATATTTGGATTTTATTTTAAAAAAAAATAGAATTACTTTTTTTTTTAATTACAAAGCTATAACTTATGTTATTAATGAGATAATGGTATAAGAATAAAGGAATATAACACAAAAATATTTCCTCAGTGTTGATTTGATATTTTATTAATCACAAAATTTAATTTAATTTATAATTTGATATAGTAAAATAGTTTTCTAAGATTTTTACATATACGATGAATTAATGTTTATAACGTATATGGGGGAATTAACGTCGCGTAAATTTATTTTGTTTTTGTCGCCTTTGATTATGTTGAACTTGTGATAATTTATTGATCTTGTTAACATCGTGAATATACTATTTCATCATATTTATAAAATTTAAAGTTTAATTTGATTATAATTTTGTACTGTTTCTAAGAGTTTTTTTTATATGGGGATTATGTAGAAATATTTGGTTAATTGCCTATAAAATTATTGGGCCATAGTCTTAAGTAGGTTTAATAGCCTTTTAGGTGTAGCATCATGATATAAAATTATGAACAGAATTTTTTCCCCCATTATTAAGATTTTTGGTACGTCAATTCAATAATTTTCATTTCTCGGCCCATCCCATATAATTAATTTATAAAGAAATATGCATCCAATTATTTGAACATATAACATTTTATGTCCTCATGCATATAGACAAAAAAAAATCAAATCTTTATATGTTAAAAATTGCTCGTTTCTAAGACCAAATTACTTGCATATAAGTGTCATATAGTGAAAAGCTGATTAAAAGAGATATATAACTTTGTTTTTATGAAACTTTTTGAAAAGTCATAAGAGATATATGTATATTGTTTGCATTTGCATAATAATTGTCGCAAAATTGAAGAGAAAATGTGAATAATGGAGAAATTAAAGCATTTGGAGTGACGTATGTGAAAGAGCCGTACGTGTCTGCTATCAGAAATCTCAAAGTGCTAGAGGACCACCATTTTTGTGTGCACGTACAGCTTTGACCAGTCAGCTTTTATGCAACAATTTTGTTTTTCTGCTTATCTATATTTTCTAATAAATTCAACTAATTAAGACATGTTGTGAATCATTGGACTCATTTTCTTAGAGGTTTGACCACAAATTTAAGGGTATTCTATATCTATTTTGGCATTTTTATGTTATGAATTATGTACAATAATATACACAACATGATCGCTCTAGAATTTTTTTTTTCTTTTAAATAAAAAAAAAGTGAATTAGAAAGTTTTCTGGATCATTAGATTATCATGGCGATCAAATATATATAATTGTAAGACCAATAATTTTCTTAGAATAGTTTGATCTTTTTCTTTTATCATGTATGTGAATATAACAATGTAGAAAAAATTGATATAAATAAAAGAATAATGTTTACCTTTAAGGCGGTTCTAGGTAATTTTGAGCATGTGACCTTATTGTTTTTAGACCATCTTCAATAGTGGAGAGGTGCTTATTATACATTTTCATATAAAAATTATAAAAATTTGAAATTAGAAAATAAAAAATAGAAAAAGTTAGAGCACTCCCAATGGTGGGAAGTGCTTATTATACATTGTTATATAAAAATAAAAAAATTTTAAAATTAGAAAATAAAAAATAGAAAAAGTTGGGGAGAGATAGAAAGGAAGAAAGAGAAAGACAGGTGTTTAGAGAAGAGTTTTAAGCATTTTTATTTAATTTTTTTTGTTAAAAACCCTCTTAAGCACACCTCCAATCCTTAGAAAAAGATAGAGAGAAAGAGAAGTACTCAAGGAAGAGTTTTAAGCATTTTCCTAAGCATTTTTATTTAATTTTTATTTAATTTTTATTTAATTTTTTTTTGTTAAAATCCCACTTAAACACCACCATTAAAGGTGGCCTTATAATTTTTAAGGGATCCTTTAACATAAAAATATCTTTAGTCTAGTGGTAATTATAGATATATATATATATGTTCAATAATTTTCTTTTAATTATATTTAAAAAGTAATGTAATAGACTTTTCGTTATTTTTCTTACAATTTGTACCATTTTTAGCATAATTTATTTATGTAAATTTTAATTTTGAAATTTATAATATAAATAAATATAGATATTTTTATATAAAATTTGGGGGATTCTACTATTCATAACCGGTTTTTTTTCACACTAATATTCATAACCGGTTATGTATACCACTATTTGAAAAGATCTAATTTTAGAAATAAAACATGAGAATTCAAATAGGTAAAGGATTTTTGAGTGTCAATATCAAATTAGATTATCATTATTCTCCTTGCCTTTGAAATTAGAGGTGATGAGTTATAATAAGTGAGATTTTTTAAGAAGCATAATAATTCTTTGAAGTATGGTATACTTAAAATACATTAAGTAGTCAACATTTGTCACACGTACGTTCACCAATGTTAAACAGTGACCCTTCTATACAAGTTGCATTTAACCATTTTAAT
This sequence comes from Aethionema arabicum, assembly GCA_000411095.1. Lineage (NCBI taxonomy): Eukaryota > Viridiplantae > Streptophyta > Magnoliopsida > Brassicales > Brassicaceae > Aethionema > Aethionema arabicum. The sequence continues at coordinate 390,449 of KE151473.1, forward strand.
TTTTATTTGTATTGTCATATTCAACGAATAAATCAATTTTATATACTAATTAATTCTATCTAAATGTCCAATTTGTTTTAATTTATGTTCACCAATGTTAAACATAGATTTTTTTTGCAAAACTATGGAATGGTAAAATCATGAGTTTTCAATGAAAATTTGGAGTTAAAGTATACGTGTTATTGTCTTAATGTAAATTCGATAACAATTAAATACTTCTTTTATATATCAATAAGAAAAAAATTAATATATCTCTAATACTCATTTATTATTTTAGAATTATAGCCAAAAGTTATTAATTATATAAGTATGAATAAGACTTAAGAGATATCTATTATATGCCAAAAAAACATCAAAATGACAGTTTTTTTTTATAAAATTTACAAAAATATTAATACATTTAATATCATATAGTTTAATTTTTGTGGCTTAATAAAAATATCATTGTTTAAGTATTTTTGTACCGCTAATCGTCGAAGTCATAGAGTTAAATAAACGCCTCTGAATGTTGTATTATCATTTTTTTTATTTATTAAAAATGTTGAAAAAACAAAAAAATAGCTGACATGGTCAATTTAAATTAATATATATATATATATATATATATTATAGNACTAAGATGGGTTACTTTTTGAATATATCATTTCCGAGATAAATACAAGAAAAATATAAATTAACGTATAAACACAATTGAGTCTTTGACCAAACCATCATGAAATACGTTATCGAAAACATAAGTAATTGATAAATTTAATTTATGTGGATATAAAAAATGTTTTAATTTTTCCATATAATACGAAATTGAGACCATAATTTCTTACGTGTTTCTTTGTTATTCTTACAAAGTTTTTGTGGTTGAATTTAGAATGTTATGTTATAATGCATTTATCGTTTAAACATATGCCCAATTTGGTCTAAGCATACTCATGCCACTAACATTAATTAATAGAAAAGTAAAAGGTAATTAAATAATGCACAAGTCAAAAGATAAAATAAGAAACATTACTAATTAATATTAATATGTATTCTTTTTCTATAGTGGAATTATTTGTTTTAGTGTTCTTTTTATCATATACGCTAAAAAGCAAAAAAATAAATAAAATTAATCAAACCGACCAAAAAATTAAGAAGAAATTATGGAGTGATAATCCACGTTTGGTCTTATCATTTGACTTTGATTGTTTATGTTTACGAAATTCTTGTAAGTTTAGAAAAATATTTTCTCTGTTTTATTTTGATTGATTTTTATAAATACATACTTGTTTTAAATATATTGATGTTTTGGTGTTTTTATAATATATATATATATATATATAATATGATAGTTTTTTTTTTATAATTGTTAAATTTAAGTTACGAATTTTATAATAATAAATGAATAGTAAGAACATATTAGTCATTTCAATTTTGTATTAACTTATGTGAAAATCAACAAAAAATAATAGAGGGAGTAATTATTAGTATTTTAAATAATTTATTTAGCTAAACTTCAAACATTTAATTTTTTTTTGTTCTGTGTACTTTTGGGAAAATATTTAAGATTAAAGTTTTTGGATTGAACATTTTAAACCAAGCGACGTTTTTTCTTGCATTTATATTATTTACGTTTATGGTTCACAAAAAAAATTATAAATATTTTACAATTTTTTTTGTTTTAGTTTTTTTCAAAAAAATCATTATTTTTTAACCGATAAATTTAAACATAACATGAAGCAAATGATTCATTGATTTGATTTAAAAAATTTAACCATTATAGTTTGAGAATTAACGATTGTATTCGTTAATCGGATTGATTCTACAAGATTCTATTAATTAATCGACTATTTTGAATTTGAAAAGTTTTATTTACTGATTAAACAAACTTTATCCATTAGTTTTAGTGCCATTTAATATATATAATAAATTATTTTGTCTGGTTAAAAAAAATTATTTTGTCAAAAGGAACTTAGTGTTCAACAATATCAATTTAGTCTATGCTTTTACTTTCATATAACCATTTTTCTATAATATAAAATATAGTTTAAAAGTAATTGAAACAACTTAAACTAAGTGCTTTTCTCCTATACACTTTTACATGTTCATACTGAAATTAAATAATAGTATTAATTTTTTTGGGGTAAGTAATGATTTTCTATTCAACGAATAAAAACTTGCCATTATTATTTCATAAATAGTGAGTGGCCATTTTGTTATCTTGATAAGTGATAAACTTATATAAGTTTTATATTATTTTACTAATTCTTTATAATTGACCTTTTTAGTTATTAAAATATAAAAAAGTAATAACGAACATTTCAAAAAGAGATTAAGAAATTATATCACTATTTGTAAGACTCAATTCAGGCGGTAGAACAGAGCCAATGAATTAAATATGTTTATATACATTTTTTTTATCATATCCTATTTTGGGGCATGTCTAAAGTTAATATAAGGTCGGTCGAAGAGAGAAATATCATTTATTTTTGTGGGATCTTGTATCTTATTTTTTTAATTTAACCGAAAGATTATTAGAATATGTGAAAGTTCACAAATGGTATTTTTTTATTTATGTATTTTATACAGATGTCAATAAAATATTTATTACTCGTGAGAGAAAAATGCAGTATGTTATATATAATGAATGCATTTTATTCCCTTTGATTTATCGTTTTACATGTTTTTTCACCGACCTACTTTTACATCATCTATCATATGCTGTCTATTAATTCATCTTCTAACTAGATTTTAACGAATTTAACGAATTGCCTTAGTTTCTATGTATATATATATATACACATATATAGAAAAAAAAATATGATATTTAGTTAGATGTATATTTAAAAATGTTATACTAAAATATAGATTTACTTTGTATTATTGTTTTATCTCTTGACAAAAAAATAACTATGTAAGATCCAATATTCACATATATCCCTTCTTCAGTTTAGATGCATATTTAAGATTTTTCAAATAATTTAATAAAAAAAATTGTATTGTTATAACTAAATTATTATAAAAAAAATTATAATGTAAGATAAATCAATCCTTAAAACGTCAATTTTAAATTGAGAAATTTCTTAAAATACGCTAATTTGATGTGTGTTTTTCAAAAATACACAATTTTTAATATTAAATTTAAGCTTTTTATGATCAAATTTTGGGATTTAATTATATTTAGGTTCAATGAATAAATTTTTTACAGTCAAATAATTAAATATAAGGTTTACTAATTACACTTTAAGGAGACTTTAGTCAATCAATATGCATATCTAATATTTTTTTGAAAAATACACAAAATTAATGTATAGTTACAACAACAAAACCTGGGAAAAAAATGAATTAATATGTTTTTGCAATTGAAGAAATAAATTAAAAGCACTTAAAAAGAGGAGAAATAAGAAGAAGAAAAGGAAAGGGCAAAGATGTCTCCGGGTGGGGGACCTTTTTTTGCCTGCCGTTAACATAAGCTTTACGCCTTTAATCTCTTCAAAAAATCAACCAATCACATTTATTTACTTGTCATTTTTTATTTCTATTTTAATTCCAACATCATTTTCTCTACAACTCTCTTGTCTCTATGCTTTTGCTACAATTCTGTGGCTTCATTTGAATCTTTTGATATATATAAAAAGTTACAATATCTAATTAATTTCGTTTCTTTAACTAGAAATTACGGATCTATTGAAATTTAATTTCACTAGCTTTTGTGATATATCGTGTTAATTACTGGTCACTACAATTTGTTTCGAAATGTTTTAATTTTTTTACATGATATGACTTATTATTTTCTTAGATAGCTTTTGTTGGTGATGTTCATATTCTACATTTTTTAAAATAATATTTGTATATAATACTTATTGCCTATCATATAAATCTTACTTATTTTTAAATAACATTCTTTATTTTAAAATTATTCTATAATTGGAGAAAATTTTGAAATATTTTCAGCTGATTTTGACGAAAATTAAATGTTTAATATAAAAATTATTTTAAATTAAATTAAAAATTAGTAAAAAAATCAAATATTTGAAACAAAAAATAAAGCTAAAACACCATCCTTTTTTAACATAGAGTAAGTACTATTTTAAAAATGGATATAATTATTTTAAGTAAATTTTATGTCAAGAACATTTTAACCAACTAGACTATTAAAAAATATTTATTAGTAAATCAATTTAATAATATAAATAGTAAATAAATTATTTCAACATACTTAATATTGGTATTAATATGATTCACACATTCTGAAAAAAAAAACACAAGGCAGACTTTAAAATATATAATATTCCTGAAAAAAAAATATACATAATTTTGTCTTTACTTTCGTCGTAATTCAGAAGCCAATGAAATTCAATAGTTTTGAGCAAAGCCAATAGAATAATTTTTTAGTTAATTTTTAATTTCTGGAAAATATCTGCAAGAAAGATATTTAAAAGTTGAATGTAGATTATCGACACGTAGACGCATTATCAAATCCCACTAAGTTTTCATATTTATGTTTTATTCTTTGGCCACATTGCTATAAACTTCGTATAAATTCATATCTCTGGTCCCAACAAAAATAATAAATTATTATTTCTTCAAAAAATATATAAAAAGATGCTCCTCTTTGATCAAATGAAGCAAGAAAAAATCAAATAATTTTTTTTTTGGAATAAAAATGTTTTTGAGACAAAGAATATAATCGAGTTTAAAGGAAAATAATTTCCCTTTTTGGGTGAGAATATATTTCCTTTTATGGAACAATGAACAACCAAAAAGCTATAAAATAAAAAAAAGATTCATATTGTTTGTCCTTAAGAAAAGAATTGATTGTTAAATCAGCAAAGTTTCTACAATACAAAGAATCAATTAATTTTGGCAAAAAAATTAAAGTAAAAAAATGATCTTTTAATGAATACATCATAATCAAATGGCAATTGTTTTATTTTATTTTTAATATCTTTTTTAAAATATTACCATGGTATAGCAAACATAAAGTGGATCATAAAAAAACATAATATATATATAAGCAAACCAAATTGAATTATATTACATAAGTGAATAAACACAGTACATACTCCTAATGTCAAAGCTAAAAAACACAAACACCAATAAAATCACCAAAAGAAAATTAAATAGTTCTTAAAAATCAAGAAGTTTCATAAAAAAACTCCAAAAAATCATTTTTTTGACAAGAACATACACATATTATAATATGTACGTTAACATTAACGGTCCAAAGAATATAATTCTCAATCTAAACCAGTCCGGTTCTCATGGTATCTTCTAAACCGGGAACAAACCGGTTCTTGATCTTGACAATAGGAAGAAGAAGAGGACTCTTCCCTGAACTTTGTGACGTTAACTCTTCTGCTCTTTCCACTTGTACTCTCCAATCCGTTTTCAAGATTGCAAACAACATAAGACAAGCACATGTACCTTGAGCCGCAAGCAACCCAAACCACAACCCTGGAAACCCTATTTTAAAGAAAAACCCTAAGAAAACAGCCACAGGCATCCCCACTAAGTAAAAAGAACCCAAGTTTATGTTAGCACCAAGTGTTGGTCTTGCACAGCCTCTCAAAACACCACAACCTGTAGTTTGTGGACAGTTTCCAAGCTCACAAAGACCAGCAATAGGCAATGCTATTGAAGTCAGTTCAAGAATCTCTGTGTCTGAAGTAAACAACCTCCCCCATTGATGTCTAACCAGTAGAGTAAACACCATAGCCATTAAACCTAAAGTGACTGCACAAAAGAGAGAAATAATCATTGAAACTCTTGCTTTCCCTGGTCTTTTAGCTCCAAGTTCGTTACTGATTCTTGTAGAGACACCAAGGCTTAAAGAAGAAGGGAAAACATAGACTAAAGCTGTGGTTTGAATCAAGATTCCCATTGAAGCAACAGTAGCTTTAGGATTAGTTAAAAGTCCACATAATATGATCATAAACTCATACCACCACCACTCTAAACACACTGAAACACAAGTGGGTATCGCTAATGAGAGCAAAGAAGACCATCCTTTAAGACAATCAACAGTAAGAGGGACCCAAGTATCACTATGAACACTTGTGAAATACACAAAAGAAGATAAGAGAACAACGAGGTTAAGATTAGTTAAAACCATAGCTATAGCTACTCCTGCAACACCCATCTCGAGTTTAACCACTAAGAGAAAGTTCAAAGGAACATGAAGAAGAACCGAGACAGCTGTTGAGTAAGTAACAGGTAAAGTAATGTTTTGAGCTCGAAGATAAACACGAAGAGGGTGAAGTAAAGAGAGTAAAAAGAGATCTGGGATAGCAAAAAGAAGAAACTTTTGAGCAACGGTTGAGATTTCTTCATCTTGATTACACCATAAAAGGATTCTTTTCATGTTAAGCCAAGAAAAAGAGATGGGAATTGAACAAGAAAGAAGAAGAAGAATAGTTCTTTGAAGGGTTAATCCTAAAAGTTTCATTTGTTTAGCACCATAAGCTTGACCACATATTGGTTCCATACCCATGGCTAAACCGGAGATAACCGAATAACCGGTTATATTAGCAAAACCTATAGAAAGTGATCCTCCAGCTAACTCAAGCTCCCCTAAGTAGCCAAGAAATAACATAGATATCATGGATCTTGAGTACATAAGTAGTCCACTCATCGCCGTTGGTCCAGAGATTTTTCCGATTGCTTTTACTTCCTCTAAGCTCTGTCAAGTAAACCAAGAAAAAACTAAGTCAAAAACTATTCAACTCTAGAGATATTTCGTTAACGTCGGTCCATTATATTTAATGATAAATTAATACTCATTTCCTCCGTTTTTTTTTAATAATTAATGATTTAATAAATATTTAGTTTTTTTATTTGTGATTAATAACGTTTTGAATTGCTAAATATAGTAATATTTTTAAGACTTGTTTTAATAATTCCGTATAATTATAATAAATTTCTAAATTGAAAATTTTGAAATTTTAAAAATCTAAAAAATCAAATTAAATAGTTAAAAACGTATATGATTATTTTAAATTACCTCGAGAAAGCTTGGCCATTTGTTGAGGTGAAGAGAGTCGTTGTCGGAGAATTCAGAGGAATGAGAATGGGTTTTGTCATCAGAAGATAACAAGGAAGAGGAAGAAGATGGTGTTAAAGTACACATGAGTAAATATTGGAGCTTTTAAGGTTTTTTTTTTTTTTTGAAGGCACCAAAAATAATAAATTTGTGTGTGTTTAAAGTGATTAAATTATTTTTAATGTAGAATTGGTTGGGCTTTTTGGAGAAGGGAGCTCTCTTATTTATAGGAGCAAAGGATGGATAACGTACCGACTCGTGGCATTATATTACTTTATTATATTATTTTTTTTGGAAGGAATTTATTTTTCTAATTTTTTTTTTATTTAACATTTTTTAGAGGAATTTTTGTTTATTGCATTTGACTGAAAAGAACCGTGTCCACATTAATAAAGGTTGTATTCGAATGCATAAAGATATAAATTAGTAATAAAAAAAAGATGAAGTTTATTTTCTCTATTTAATACACTTCCTAAGGACAAAAAACAAAGAGGAACACTTTCTTTTAAATAATTAAAATTTGTGCTTTATTGATTTTTAGGATTATTTTAATTAGACAATATACTAATATAAACTATATATTGCTAGTAGAACAAGAAAACTTCAAAAAAAACTCATGAGGAAAATTTGTAATAAATTATATTATTAACTTTTTCAAAAATTATTATCATGGTTTTGAATTGGTGTAGAAACAAAAGGAGTCTAAATTATATTTGTGGGTTGTCTATAACAAAACTATATACTTACAGTTGAGAATTAAAATTTAAATATAGATTTTAACATACTATAAACTATTACTACAAATATCATTTTATTAAATTCTTAATACTCAATCGTTACGTAATTAAATAAACGGATTAATTAACTACATAAGTATGAAATGAACCAAGTTAAACTAACATTTACATAAGCGGTTGTTAATCTCTTTGGTGATTTACTTTTCATAAGAAACCGCCCCAACATTTATAAACAGAGGTCGGTCCAATTTTATATCTTCGTAAAAATTAAGAATATGTGCAATAATGACAAACAGAATCGCACTAATTAGTAGTCATTATACTTTTTGATGAAGATAATCTTTATCTTTCTTTCTAAAACTTAGAGTTTGACTTCTGCTCTCTTAGTCAAACGAGATAATATTTTAATTTCTCTTATCACTAATTAAATTTACCAAATCATGCACTAAGAAAATTAAAGATATGCTCAAACTAATATTACTTTTTCTTTAACTAAAGTTATCGCAGTTAATACCACATAACTAATATTTTCACCTTTTTTTTTATTATGGTTTCACCAAATTTCCAATTTGGATAGCTAGAAGATATTAATTATTTTAGATTTTTTTTTTAAGAATTGCATCTTTGTAATTAAATAGAATAACGATATTATTTTCCTCTCGTAATAAACTGTTTTATTTAAATGTAATATTATCTATTGATAAAAAAACATTTAAAATGATTAAATTTTCACTAAAGTTTTGGGGGCATTTTAAAAAATGTTCAAAATTTTTGAAGAACTCCTTGAAATTTATCAAAATTTTAAATATTGACTAAATATAATATATAATATTTGAGCTTAAAAAATCATATAATTTTCTCACATTAGAAATACAAAACATCTTATATGTTTTTCCTTACTCATCTTATATTTAGAAAGAAAAAAAAATTACTAAGGTATCTAAAATTACGAACCGGACTCACTCAAATTCAATTACTATCTTAACCGGCTAGCCCACCAATTTGGATGAGTCTGATCATTCATTAAACCGATTTGGTCCTGACTCGGTTCAATTCAATTACAAACAAGTCCGTAAATCAATTACGAAACGATCATAATCTTTTTGGAAATGTGAAAGATTCTTTTTCTAGTATATAATCAAAGAAATTCAAATAAGGGAAAGGGACAAAGGGCAATACGGTAAATTCCTTATGGTGGCTGGTCTCGAGTTACAAGGCATGTTTTAAAAAAAAAGAGTGGCAGTATTTTGTTAAGTAGTGAGGAAGAAAATACATGTGAGAAAAAATTATACAGTCTCTTCTTCATTGTCTGAATAAAAATAAAAACATGAAAGTATCGAGCAAAAGCTATACGAACCACAAGACATGCTTCTGTTTTTTCTATCTTTTATGGTCCCATTGCTTTCTTATTTGTTCTTGTCGTTGCAAATTTGACTTATATCATTTTATGTTATGTATTCTCGTTCAAATCATTAATTTTGAATCCTGAAAAATTACTCATATCAATATTGTAAATTATTTTTACCGAAATTCAAAAATTAAACTTGAATTACAGTCTAATTAATCCAAAATCGGATTATATTTTGTGTTTAAAATTTAATTTCTATTTTAAAAAACTCGTTATCAAATGTTCTAGTCTAAAAACTCGGTTATCGAAATTCAAGATTGAAATAACTATTTTGATGATTCCAAATTTTTTAACCAAAATAAAATAGTTTAAAATTTAAAATATTGTAATTCCTACTTAAATTTGACGAGTTATATATTGAATATATGTCGCATAATTGCTCTCATTTTATTTCCCATGACAGTCCATCTCATTATATATCATCCACAACCTTTGACTTAATGAAAAGTAAAAGATTAAGCTAGGGTAGTGTACTACATTGTTGCTTCATTAATTGGACCTTTGTATATATATATATATATATAGATTCATACAAATGTGAATAAATGGGTCACTTAAATTTTTTTTTTTAATAAAATTTAATTTTCAATATGATTAGTTTTCTAGATATCATTATTAATTATAGTTGGAGTAGGAACATAGGACGACCTGCTAATTAGTAATTAATACTAAAACAATTTCATTAGAAAAAGATAAGAAATAATAAACTAAGTACTATGTTGATTCTACTTTTATAAATCAAGATTCTATGGTAGAAGATAAAGTTAAATAATTACATGGTTTTTTTTGTAGGTCCATTATCTCGATTTTAAATATTCATCATTATTACTATGGTTTCTTTGATAAATCCTTATGAACCAATAATGTAGCCATGTACGAGTTTCTTATTTCTTAATAAACATATAGAACCATTAAAGGCTGATTCATAATTCTTTGTATATGTTTGGTTTTATATTTAACATGGCCAAACTTACGGTCGAATTTAAATAAATTATTAGTACTTATCTAACGTTGTTACTTATTTCTCTTGTGATTAATCCCAAACGTGCTTCAAAAATGATGTTTTTTTAAGAAATGAAATTTATGTCACGGATATTCATTTTGTATTTGTTACATGTCTTATAAGAATATATTATAAAAGTGAAAAAATGAATTATAACATTAGTGAAGTTTTTGGTATTATATATATAACTTTCACCTAGTAAAGTTTAATTCTAATTAATTATAACAATAAAACTAATAAATATAGACAAATGTGTGTATATATATATTGTATTTTTTTTAATTAACAAATATATATATATATATATATATATATATATATTGTTTT
>KE151473.1:401070-420902 GCA_000411095.1 Aethionema arabicum
AATAAGAAAAAAAAAATACAAAATAATCTATGAAGATATTTTCGGTATTATCTATAAAATTATTTTAATGTTATCCAAAATCTTACAGAATCTCTTATCCTAACATTTGCTATATATTTTCTTTCATTTTTAGTACTTATAACTTATATATAAAATTATAATATATATTGTAATGTGGAGATATATGTAGATATGAAATCCATGTAGATGTAGGTAAATGTAATAGAATAATAAAATAAATTTGAGTGGTGAGAGAGAGATAATGTAATATCCAATAGAAAGCACTGAAATATGTGAAGATTGTTTCACTGTGGGAGATATACTTTTCTCTTTGCCTCTTCTTCCGGGGACAAATATCTTATACACAAAACATATATAGATATATAATTTATATTAATTTAAATTTAAACAATAAACAAACAAAAACTCCCTTATCCAACTATCTTTTTCTTTTCTTTTCATTCACTAGATAACTATATGCATTTTTTTTAAATAATTTGATGGTAAACTTTCAAAATATTTAATATATAATATTTTACATTAGCTTATATCCATGGTTTAATCTTTATGCTATTTTATGGTTAAGAAAAAAAACAATGATGTCTAGATAGTATAGAATCAAAATATTGTGTATAGAATAAAAAAAAATGAAAATTTTTAAAATTTAAAACTAAAATGAGGAGTATCATCTATATATTGAATAGTACTCTGAATTTTTTTTTTTCAATCTTCAAATTTGAAAAATACGAGTAAATTTCTCAAGAATATGAATATTAACTCTTTAAATTTTAAAAATAATTATTCACTCTTCATTTGAAAAAAAAAATAATAAAGAATCATTGTATCATACTAATTCTAAGAAATTGAATACTACCGTTTGACCAAAACCGAGTAAACCGGAGTTGACCGAAACCGAGTTAACCGGAGTTGACCAAAACCGAGTAAACCGGAGTTGACCAAAACCGAGAAATTAAACCGGATTATGCATATATCTATTCTGATTTCGGACACGTGTTTTGTTGTAGATAAGCAAATGCGAAGGAGAAGCAATATGAAAAGTTGTGGCCATATATATATATAGTGTCATGTCAGTTTTGGTGCGTATTTATATATTATATATTATAGTTGTTGTTATAGTGGAGCTCAAAGAAGACTGATTCTGTCGGCTTCATAAACACATCCACAATCAAATAAAATAAGGAAAATATTTTAAAGTGCAAAAACTTATATAAGACTTATCACAAAGAGGAAAATTATACATAAAAATATGCAAAAAAATATATGTGAAAGTAGTAAAAGACAAAAGTGTATATATATATATATTTATATAAGAAAAAAAAATGAGAATTGTTAAGAAATATATGGAAGAAAATGGCAGAATCCACCATATATGTTTTGTTACCACTTTTTGGTGATAAGTTATGGCGGAATAATAGCATTATATGCCTGCATTCCGACACTATCTCTTCTTTACTTGCTTTTATGTTCTCCATATCTTATTCTTCTTCAATTTTGCGTTTTTTTTTTTTTTACATTTTAGTATATTTTGCGTTTCAACTTTTTTTTAGAATCGTTTTAATTTTTTTTTAGAATCGTATTAATTTTTTTTTTGAATTTTGTTATAAACTTTAGTAGTTATATTTCCGATGATTTTCTTGATTTTTTTCCAAAATATCAATATTCTTTTAGGGTTGGGCATTTGGATACCCGTTCGGTTTCGATTCAGTACTATCGCTTCTTTGGTTTCAAACTATATAGGATCTGTTCGATTTTTTAAAAATTTTGTTTGGTTCGGGTTCTGGTTCGGATATTTAATAAGAAGATCCGAAAAATACTCAAAAAACTTAAAAATTACTAAAAAAAACCGAAAAAATACCAGAAAACCAAAAAAATATCCAAAAAGCAAAAGAAAATATCCAAAAACCAGAAAAATGCCCGAAAAAAAGTATGGTTATTTTCGGGTACCCAATGGTTATCGGATCTATCCGATATCCATGGATCTCGAGTTTAAGATCGGTACTTTTACACCGGAATTAGAACCAAACCCAACCTTTTTTTGATTTGGATTCAGTTTAGTTCTTCAATTTCAGTTTTTATGCCCAACCCTAATACTTCGTGTAGTAATCTTCATTTATCTCTTTCAAAAATTCACTCTTTAAATTTAAAGTATATGAAAAAATCTTGATTAAAAAAACTCTTTCATTGAAAAACAAAAAAAGTAAAAATCAGTACTAAACAATTCTTCAAAAACTTCAAATTTGAAGAAAATTTTGAAAGTTGAAACACCCAAACAAATGTCTAAACTTTTCAAAACCAAATAATGCAACATAAATTTCTTTAATTAAAACATCGAATTGTATCATTAGGTAGGCAGTCCCATTGACTATTTTCATCTCAACGAATCCACACAATAAACAAAGTTGACTTACAAAAATAATGCTCTTTTTTTATGTTAAGTATATGCTCTTACAATTCACAATATCCACAAGTTATACTGACATACTTGATTGTTTATACATAAAACGAAACTAATCAATCCATAGAATATAAACATCTTTCACTAGTAACCTGACATATATCACGTTGCTACTACAGAAGTAAGCATAAGCTAACAGTCTCTAAGTTTAAAATGCAGATGCATTGCACCAAAAATGTCAGCAAATGACCTGAATTAGATGCTCCGATTCTGCCACTAACAACTGCAAAACGAATCAAAGCATTTAATTATCTCCAAGAGAAAGAGAGAGAAGTTGTCTCGTTCAAGGTGTCCATCACTATTTGCAGCATCCCAACACAGCACAGCACAACACAACACAACACAGGAATCTGATTCTTATGTTCAAATTCCACGACAACAAGTATAGTCTTAACCAAAGCCAAGCATCTTATAATGTATCCCTTTATCTAAACAGGAAACTACACACAGGTGTTTTCCACAAATAGCCAATACAAAGTAACCATGCACTAAGTGATGCTCTGTAGCAAATTCTAGGCAATCAAAGAGAAAACAGAGAAGAACAACTCGGAGAAAATGAATGAAACATGACACTATGAAATAATACCGTATGTAAAAGGATAGGATTCTGAGTTCTTGTATGGAGAATAGCCAAGAAAGCTATAATTTCAATGATGATGCCTGCAGTGTCTCCTCTTAGTCCTCTACCTCCAAGAGCTGGAACTTCAATCCCCAAAGAGTTAATCCCATGGGCCAACAGACACTTTTACCTTAACAAATATACATTTTTATAAGATAAAAGAGTATTTATATTTATTCCTATGTAAGCATTTTATTTGTGTGTGAGTTGTTATCATGTTATGTTTTTTATGATCTATGATTTTATGCTTCAAAGATGCATGTAAAATTAAAGACTATAATGTCGTACAACTAATGTATTAGCGATCTATTAAATCATAAATTACGTACAAAGAAAAAAAGTGTAGAAAAAGTAAAAAAAAAAAAAAAACCACATAATTTACGGTCAATAATATTTTCGACCACTTTTTATCTTTGGTTGGAAATTGGTCAACAAAATAAAACGCAGAAACTTCTTTAATTTTTTCGAAATATACCATATTTTTTATCAAAAAAAAATTAACGGAATATATATACGGATTTTAATTTATATTTTTTGAATTTTTAAATTAAAATTTTGATTTTAAAATTGTAGTCGAAAACTGGTCAAAAATATTTTTGACAAATTTTCAACCACTTATTATGACCATTTCTCGACCAAAAACCATATGTGATGGAAAATTGGTCAAAAATCTTTTTCTTTTCCTATTTAAAACAGAAACATTTGAGTAGTTATATGTAAAACAAAAACTATATGTGGTGGTCGAAAATTGGTCAACAGAGTGCAGTAAAACGAGTTCTCATAACATAGCAAACAATGAATGCTAAAAGCACTAAATACCCACCGCAAAGAATTTTGCAAAGACAGGTTCAAAATGAGACCCCTTACACTTTGCAAATTCAGGAAGGAGATCCGAAACTGCATCCATAAGGACCTCATCATCATCATCATCAATATCACTGTCATCTTCTAACAGCTGGCAAGCTGCTTCCTACACAAATCATTTAAAACCAATTTAAGGCAATCAAACGGAGAAGATCGTTTTTAAACAAACATACTCTTTTATATCAAACGTTTAAGAAGAAGAATTCAATGAAAACAGATGCAATCATAGCAGAAGAGGCATAGACCGCAAAAACAGAAAGAAAAACTGTGATTATCATTGGTCGTAACCCATGAAAGTATAGAGAAAAGGATATCTAAACCAACAGAGAACCCCAAGCTTGTATATGAAATAATCAGCAAATAATTTTCACGCAAAAAGTAAATGTGTATATGAAGTTTCAGGCATGGCTGAAAGACAGGAGATAAATGGGTTTCCTCAAGTTCAAGTAGTGATCTCAAACTAATCTCTCAATATCAAAGACAATAAAAGGAAACCACTCTCAATGTAATAAGCAAAATAAACCAAAAGCAAACATAGCAAGAGTCCCCTAGTGAGCAGCTGAGACACTTAAAGTTACTGTCATAAAAAGAGTATATCTATCTAGCAGGCAGACTTCAGAACGGCACATTTGACATTGCAAGCTACACTACAGTCATTGTTAATGGCTAGTGCAGAAGGATACTGCTGGAAGGCTTTGAGCTAAAATTTCAAACACGGGAAATATTCATCATGTGCACAATTTCTGATACATGTAACTATTTTTATAGCAGAGGTTGGAAAATGAAGCTAAGAACAATACTAAAAAAAAACTCAGGAATATATCAAAATACAAAAGAAAACAGAGAAAAAAGTAGAAATACTCAGTATTTTACACTAATTCAAGATGAAAAAACGAGATACACAAACTCAGTGCAACAACAAAAATAAATTTTTGGATTCGACCACACAGAGAGCTCAAAGGCGCCAATGGGGTAGTAAAATCAGAGATACAATCTAAAGATGAAATTCTCTGTCTACTCAATTCTTTTGGCAAATATAAGTAATTAAACTAGTTTTTCCAGATGAACAATTTCACTCGCATTCTCATCAACACTAAAGCTCAAGAAAACTCTATTTATTGTTCTATTTCAAGCTATAAGTTTTAGATTCAAAAGAAATCAGAAGGCTTTTTAACCAGACACGAGAAGGAATCCTTCAGATCACAAGAATCCCTACAGAATTAAGCATGAACTGGCATATCTGGTTAAAGACACTGAAGACTACCACACTAATATACCGCAACCAAGAGAGATTAGGTCTAGTAACCTTAAAATCCCGCCGTCTCCATCACTGTGCTTGAGCGCGCCTAGGCAGATACATAAATGCGTGCTTCTTCAATTTCTGCATATGCCCTAAAATCGTACGCTTTGAAGAGTTAATTTCTGAAACTCGCTTGTTTCAAAATCTGTCTGGGGACAGAAGGAAACAACGAAAAATCGATCAAGCTTATTTCTAGTCAAGTTCTATCCGAGAAGGAAGAAAATTAAGTAGAAATTACCAGTAAGATCTGCGAGGAGAGCTGTAATTAAGGATCCTGAGCTATGAATCATGACAGTAGCCACTCAAAAAATCCAAAATCCAATAACGAATGAAACAATCGCATATAAAATCGAATTTACATTAATCAAAAGTCAAATTTAATATAATAAAGTGAGCTAATTTAATGCTAATTTAAATTCATATAAATTCATATAAATTGATATAAATTCATTAAAAACTATAAAACATTATTAAAAAAAAATACATACCCGCATAAACAATATTTTTTATATACGACTAGTTTATCCAAATAAACTAGTTTTACTAGTTAGATTAATATCACAATATGCATTGATTTTAGGGATTTTATAATTTCCGCATAGGATTTTTTTTATATTTAAGATTACAATAACTGTTATTTTTTGCCCCTTAAAAATTACAATAACTTTTATATGATGAGATATTCATTCCATTTGCATCTATACAACATCTAATGATTTAATACCAAAAACATTATTTTTATAAATGCAATACTATAGTAAATTATAAAAATAAAGCGTCACACAGATTCCTTGGAATCGTAGCTAAGATTTGTGTCAGATTGTTTACTTTGGATTAAGTGAACAAATAAATATTCATTGTATTTTGGTTTACTTAATGTCTACGTTCTTTTGTCGTTTTCTACACACCAATTGTCAAATTCAACGACAAATGTTTACTTACATTAACGAAGAAGTAAAGAATATGCCTTTATGATTCCTTTTTTCTTTTCTTACTTCAATCTAATATATTTTCTAATAAAACTTCAAAATTAGATACGGTAAAATTTTCAATATTTTTTAAAACCTTCTCTCTATTTTCTATCTTTTAATCTAATGTTAACATTTATTTTACAGATCCTATTTTTTAAACCTAGTTTTATTTAAATTTATTTAATCTCCAAAAACTTAACTATAGGTTTAATCTCATGAACAAGTATATAAAACTCATTGAAAAGGAAACAAACTTTATAATAAATGAGTCATGCCAATCACCAGCAGTTCACAAACCTTTGAAAGTTTCTTCGACGAGTGGATTATTCGTCACATGCATTTCGTCGAACACCTTATCCGCGTCTCTTCTCTTGACAATACCAACAATTTAACTCCACTAGAAGAAGAATCTCTAGTGACTCAATTCCTCTCTCACTGTCTCCAATACTTCGAAGAGAAATCCGCCGCTGTATCCATCGCCGGCGATGATATCTACGATTTCTTCTTCCCACCTTGGTTAACTTCCTACGAAAAAATCATCCTCTGGATCGGTGGATTTAAGCCAGGTATGGTTTTTAAACTAGTAACCGCCTCAATTCACGATCTCACGAGTCATCAGAAAGAACAACTGGAGAATATTGGATCTGAGAGTAAACGGAGAGAGAAGGATTTGATGCGAGGATTTGCATTGGTGCAGCAGAGTGTGGCGGATCCGCCGTTGATGCTTGCGACGAGGCGTGTGGGAGCGATGGGGCTCGTGGATGGAGAGCAGTCAGAAATGGAGGAAGCTATGGAAGTTTTGAAGGCGGAGATGACGAGGATGATGAATAACGCGGATCAGTTACGGTGTTGGACGGTGGGGAAAGTGGTGGAGATTTTGAATTCACGACAGGCGATTAAGCTGCTTAGATCGGCCGGAGAACTTCATCTCCGGCTTAGGGATTTAGGTATTCAGAGAGATTATCAAATGGTTTAAAGGGATTTTAAAACTCTGGTAGTGAATTTTAAATCAGTTACTATATTTTTATAAATTAATATAAAGTGAAATTTTTGTAGTATATTATTTTTTATTTTGTTTTAAAGCTAGACTTTTGTGAAATATGGTTGACGAAAGTTTATATATTAAAATGTTAATTATCAGTTGCCAAAAAAAAAATAAAAATGTTAATTATCAAAGAGTTTGGTGGGATAACTACCAAAAATATCTTAAATTATCCGTTTTTTAAACAGATTCTAAACTATCAAATCAGGATCAAATCATCTAAAACTTTCTAAATTTTGGCTTTTGACGAAAAAACTTCTATTTTTTTTTTTGGGAAACAAAATCTAAATAATTAATTTGCCAAAAAAATTTATCAACTTTGTTTCGATATGAGAAAAGTTTATGTTAATTTAACCATTATACCGTTGTTTGTTTTTAGTTAAATAGAAAAACATGTTTAAATAATAAAATTAAAAGTTATTAATTGCGGTTAATTAAAATTAAGATTTTATAATTTAAATTCATCATTTTTTTTAATTAGATATTACGATAATTTAATGGTCAGTTTAATGAGGGAGTTTTTCGCCGAAAAAACAAAGTCTAAAATTTTTTTTGTCACGTTGATAGTTTAGGGGGTTTTTCAACGCCATCTCAAAAATATACTGATTCAATAAATCCAATTTTTTTATTTAAAATATGTTAATTATAATTATTTGATTAATGCAATTTCATAGATAAATTATGTGATCTAAAGAAAATAGAATGAGCAATAAAAATGAGGTATATAGTTTTTTTTTTTTTTTGTCAACGAGGTATATAGTTTAAAGAACAGAAAAAAGCATCCAATAATTTTGTTTGTAGCCAAGAACTACTTTTAAGAAATAAAAATGTATCTATCAATTTGAATTTATCTTACATATAAGGAAGAATAAATAAAAATATAACTTAGAAAGATTAATCTTATCCATTCTAACAAGTGACCTAGACGTTGCATATATATTAATAATATATGTATATTATTAAATTTGAGTCAAAATTCAAAACTGTGACCGAGCAAATAAATTAATTAGAAAGAAAAAACAAAGTTTTAGTATAAATCAGAGCAATTTCTTCAACTTATCTTGTTTTTAAGAAAAGAAAAAATGTCAGAAGACGAAGTTAAAGATAAGAAGATCGAGATCAGGGATGGGCAATGGACTACGGGTTTATACGATTGCTTTTCATATGATAAATCTACATGTAATTATTATATATATTAATTAGCTTTAATCATAACTAATCATTCAATTTTATTGTTATAATAACTATATAATTTACATGGTTTTTGAAAGGCTGTTTGGCTTTTTTTTGTCCTTGCGTTGCGTTTGGGAGAATCGCTGAGATTCTCGACAAAGGAGAAACAAGTAAATAATTTCAATTTTGTTACAATATAATATAGGGATAACAATAAATGAACCACGAACTTTATCGATTTGGTGAAAAAAATCATTAATTTTAAAAAAGAGTTTTTGAATCCTGAATTTTGAGAATCCTAAATCTTAATAACCATGATTTTTAAACCAAAAATTCAAATTTAAACTTAAATTTATAGTTTAATTAATTAAAATTTAGAACTTGATTTTTTTTTGTTAAATATTAAAATTATAGTTAAAAAAAATTCACAAAATTTTAAAAAATTCCGATTATCAAAGTTCGAAGTCTAAAAACCCATTTTTTTAGAAATTGGTATTTTTTCACCAAATCGACAAAATTTATGGTTTTTTTTACCATTTTCCTTATATTATAAGATATGGTTTTTTTATATAATGATAATTGATTAATCTATGAGATTAAATAAAAGCTGAAGGAATGGCTGGACTGATTGTGGTGGCTATGTCTCATATTGGATGTGGGTGGCATTATGCTGCTAAGTATAGAGCTAAGTTGAGACATCAATACTCCTTACCGGAGGAGCCCTGCGCCGACGGTCTAATCCACCTCTTTTGTTGCGCCTGTGCTTTGTGTCAAGAACATCGTGAACTCAAGTTTCGTGGTCTCGACCCCTCTTTAGGTATACATAAATATTTGTTGATTTATTCAAAAGTTAATATCTAATGAATCATAAGATATTCAAAAATCGGTAAAACTATAAAAACTGTGATATTTTTTTGTTGATCAATATAATTAAATTATTAGGATATTTGAAAATATCCTAGTATCTTAGAGATTATAAAATATATTAGATTGATTTTCTTACGATATTTTTCTAGTTTAATATGATTTTGTATTTATGTTATTTACCTTATTTATTTTTTTTGTAATCTTATTAAAGAAAAAACGTTATAAATAGAAGATAAAAGTCATTTTTTTGGTATGGACCTTAGAATTATTATCATTGTGGTCAAAGATTAACCAAATTTTTAGAAATAATCGCATGTAGTTTTTTTTGTTTATTAAGGTTTATTTTTTATTAATTATGTTTGGTTTCTTTAATAAAATGTTTTTGTAGTCTTCTTATCATTTTATTCAATTATTGATTTTTTTATAGTTTAAGCAAAATTATATTAAATTGGGTAGAGCTAAACCACTTTAATAATCAATTATAAACGTTATAGGAAGTTTGATACAATTAGTAGTTATTGATATTGTTTGTTAAATCACAGTTAAAATTATAAATTGTATTAATGGCGATTATAAAAAATATATTTAATCACTAATTATACAAATATATATTCCATTTTTTTTTGTGTCTTTTGAACAGGTTGGCAAGGTAACCTCGTAAAAAATGGATCAAACATCAAAACGCCGCCGTTCGTAGCATCAGGCATGGGCCGTTGACCAACTTCACACATAATTTCCCTAACATAAGTGAATAAATAAATGAATCATGTTTTGTGGAATTAAATATTGGATGTAAGATAAAAGGAGTATTTATATTTTTTTCGATTTATTTTCTATTTAATCATTCTATTTTTGTTTGTGAGTTGTAATCATGTTATTGTATATATGTACGTGATTTGTAAATTAATGCTTCAAAATTATGTGTAAAATTACAGTTTATATTATACATGTGGTGGTTAGAATGTCGTACAACTAATACAAATTTAGTCATAAAATAAACAATATATAGAGAATATGAATAAGTCGTATGGTTGAATTAAATCATAAATTATATACAAAAATAAAAAAAAAAGTGGAGAAAAAGTCAAAAACATACCACATAACTAATTTAATAAAGTCGAACCGAAAATAAAGGAATAAATAATACACGTTGCCTATTTTTTTATTAATATATTTAAATCTCAACTTTGTTGAGCATTCTTTTGTATAGTCAAAATGTTGAAATTGATCATGTTATAATGTAATTCCGCGTTGACCGTTTCTGTTTTACCAATCTTGTTTTAAATTATTCAATTACCAATAAATATAAAAATATACATAATATTCAATAATCAAATTTATACGAAATGTAAAAAATTACCGAATGAAAATATCTAAATTGGTAACAACCAAATTATTGACGTAAATTTGAAGGAGACTTAAATCATAAAACTTCCTAATTTTTTAGGAAATATATCTAGGATAGATCTAAATATATAATTGTTACCTAAAAAGATTAAAACATATATTTTAAGAATAATCTAATTATATATATATTTTCCTTTTAAAAAAAAGAAAATTATCTTGGTTTCTTAGTCTATATAAGGAGATACTAAGTGTGATAAACTCATATTTTGTGAGAGAGTTTAGTAGCTTTAGCTTTTGAGTCATTTTTTTAAAGAGAGAATTCTTTGTTTCTCAAACTCTATATTGTTTATCTATTCTATACAAATAAAATAAATATTTTTTGGTTTTATTTTTTATCCACAAAATAAAATTTGCCGTGGAAGAATAAAAGCCACCAAAGAACAACGAGTGTGGATAAAACGTGTTCTCCACCCGCCAATCAGATTTCATCACAATCTCTAAATTATCAAATCTCTTTCACACATATCTCTTCAACCAATCAAATCCTTCAATTTTGGTCATATTTTTCGACCTAAACCGGTTTGACCCGACCCGGTTTTCTTCACCTGCTTCTGGGAATTTACAAAGAAGCGATTTTTAACCCTCCCCGTCGTCTTCACAATCATCTCTTTCCTCCGCATCACACGATCCTCTCTGCTCAATTCCTGATCTATATTGGGTTTGGGTTATTGAAGACAAAGGGGGAGAAAGAGAGATTTTGAGATTGGTTGTTAACAGCCATGGCGGTCTCGAGTGCCTTTGTTGGTTGCCCTAAGCTTGAGACTATGTTATTGAATCACCATTATCTGTCTATGTCTTCTTCTTCTTCCTCTACTTCGAATTCGCCGTTGGGTCTCAGTGGGATTCGTGCTCTTCCCATGAACAATAGGAACCGTAGAGGTCTGATCCAGAAAGCGCGTTGTGAGATTTCTGCCTCTAATTCCGCCCTCGAGCAGCTGAAGAATTCCGCCGCTGACAGTATGATTACCTTGTCTCCCTTTTCTTTTCCTGAATTATATTGATTCTCCAATTCCGATTTTAGGGTTTTTGTAAGCGTAAAGGTTGCTTTTGAATTTCGTGATTCGTGTTCGTTGATCATGCTTCTTCAATTCCAAAATTTGATTTTGAATGACTATTTGTTAGCTTCCTCCAATCTGAATCTTCAATTAATCAATTTTCATATATGCAATCTGAAATTCTAATGATGGAAATAGATAATGTGATCTGAAACTAACCTTGTAATGATATTTCATCTTCCACCTACTTTGCTTTCTTCTTTAACTCCTGAGCTGTACTAATGTACATTTTTTATTCTGAAATTTTAGAGATGATAATGTTTGTGTAACCAATTTTGTGATTGATTGCAATTCTAACCCTCTCCTTAATCGTTTTGGTTTCAGGATATACGAAAGAAAGAAGCAGCATTGTGGTGATCGGGCTTAGTATTCACACAGCTCCTGTTGAGATGCGTGAGAAGCTTGCTATTCCAGAAGCTGAATGGCCACGAGCTATTGGTGAATTGTGCGGTTTGAATCATATCGAAGAGGCTGCTGTTCTCAGTACCTGTAACCGTATGGAGATATATGTTTTAGCTCTATCTCAGCATCGTGGAGTAAAAGAAGTTACTGAATGGATGTCAAAGGTACCTTTCCTTTTCCTAAGCTTTTAGTACTTCAGATTATGACTAATGAGTTAGACCTCATTACAATGGCTGTTTGTTTGCATTTTTAACATTGCAATACACTGATCATACAAAGCTGCAGTGACATTTATCTTTCTATCTCTTTAGATTCTGCTAATGTTTATTCTTGGTTATGGTAGAATCAGTAGCAAGTGTTAACTGTTCATGTTTCTTTTTTTCAGACAAGTGGAATCCCGGTTTCAGAGATCTGTCAGCATCGTTTTCTGTTGCACAACAAGGACGCAACGCAGCATATCTTTGAAGTCTCAGCTGGTCTGGACTCTCTTGTCCTAGGAGAAGGACAGATCCTTTCACAGGTGAAACAAGTCGTTAAAGTAGGCCAAGGAGTAAATGGCTTTGGAAGAAATATAAGTGCGCTATTTAAACACGCCATAACTGTTGGAAAACGTGTTAGAACAGAGACAAATATCGCTGCTGGGGCTGTTTCAGTTAGTTCTGCTGCTGTTGAGCTTGCTCTAATGAAGCTTCCAGAAACTTCGATTTCATCTGCTCGAATGTTGGTAATTGGTGCAGGAAAGATGGGAAAGCTTGTGATCAAGCATTTAGTAGCTAAAGGTTGCACAAAAATGGTGGTTGTGAACAGAAGTGAGGAGAAAGTTACAGCTATCCGCAATGAGATACCTGGTGTTGAAATTATCTATAAACCTCTTAGCGAGATGCTAGCTTGTGCTGCAGAAGCAGATGTAGTGTTCACCAGTACAGCTTCTGAAACACCATTGTTCTTAAAAGATCACGTCAAAGATCTCCCTTCCGTGAGTCCAGAAGTTGGCGGTGTGAGGCTTTTCGTTGATATATCAGTTCCAAGAAACGTAGGATCTTGTGTAGCTGAAGTAGAAGGCGCAAGGGTTTACAATGTAGACGATCTCAAGGAAGTAGTTGCAGCAAATAAAGAAGATAGGTTAAGGAAAGCAATGGAAGCTCAAGTTATAATCACAGAAGAATCTAAACAGTTTCAAGCTTGGAGAGATTCGTTAGAAACAGTTCCAACTATCAAGAAACTAAGAGCTTATGCAGAGAGAATCAGAGTTGCAGAGCTTGAGAAATGTTTATCGAAAATGGGAGATGATGTGAACAAGAAAACGATGAGAGCAGTAGATGATTTAAGCAGAGGTATTGTAAACAGATTCTTACATGGTCCAATGCAGCATTTGAGATGCGATGAAAACGATGGCAGGTCACTACCTGAGACGCTGGAGAATATGCACGCTTTGAATAGAATGTATGGACTGGAGAAAGATATATTGGAGGAGAAGATTAAAGCTATGGCGGCTCAACAAAAGTGAGTAAAAGAAGTATAAATATGATTGCGTTTATGGGTCCTGAAAATGGATCTGTTTGATTCATTTGATTTGGGAAGAAGAAAGAGATCTGGTTTCTTTGGCTAACATATGAAGAAGTGTAAGTTAAGTGTTCGTGGAGAGCTTTGTTGCAGTGTCTTTGGCTTCGGAGTTTGAGTTCAAAGGTGTAAACTTTGGTTTATGTGATTATAGAGAATGCTTTATTTTTTTTCAGCTTTGTAAACAATAATCCTTACTTTATCAAGTTTTTTTCGTATAGATTAATTAATAATTATATTAAAGAAAAATGTTTCTGTAAATTAATAATTATATTAAACTTTTTTATTTCGTTCAAATATTCAATTATAAAAAATTTTAAGAAATATTTTTCTCTAAATGATTCATCTATCTTATTTATTCATGGAATATCGTAAACATAGTTCAAATAATAAATATAACATTTATTAATTTTTGTTTAGCTTATTTTTTATATACTCCATCTGTCCTAAAAAAAATGATTTTTTAGGTTTAGATTTTGTTTAAAAAAATTGATGTTTTACTGGTTTTTATGCATATATGACTATTATTTCTCATTATATTATTTTGTAATTAATGATTTATAACTGAAATTTTAAAAGAATAAATATTTAAGAAGGTATATTAGACTTTTTAAAATATTTCATTAAAATATGTGAAAATATAAAAAAAAAATCAATTTTTATAGGATAGAGGAAGTATAAAACAGCATTAAAAATATAAAATAATTTACTAACGGTTACAAAAATAAATATAGAAAATTTCTTTTTTTCTTTTTTAGTATTGTTCAACTTAGAAATTTCTTTTTTTTTTGGCTTGAACTTAAAATTTCTTATTTTTCCTTTTTTCAGTTTTGATTTGTAAGATTGTTTTTCATGTAATTAAATCTTAAAATATTACGTAAATTATTGAATTGAAATTAATAATTATAGATCTAGGACATCTGGCAGACGTAGCCGACTGGATGTATAAATCTATTATATATTATGAAAATATTAATATAATATCGAAAGGTAATTAATTAAGAACTACGAAGTCCTGGGTACATTGGAATATGCCAAAGTTTAAATCAGAAATATCTATGGAAACTTGTAAAGTGTAAAGAAGAAAAAAACTTTCTCTCTTTCTGTTATATATAAATAGATTGCAATGAACCCCACCATTCTCATTTCTGCTTCTCCTTCTTTCTCTCCTCTTTTTTCTCTTCCTACGCTTCGTTTTCCTTCGCTACTCTCTTGTCGCGCTACTGCTTCTCAAGGTAATTCTCTTCCTTCTCTTAGTAATTTACCTGTCGCGATCTCGCAATTTGTAGGTTTCTCTGGGTAGATTCTGTGGTTGTGGATGCTTGGGACCAAAACGGATCTGTTTTTGTTTTTTTTGATAAGTTCAATCGTAGTTTTTTAAGAAATCGTTGATTCGTAGATAAGGTTAATTTTGATTTCCAGTGATGAACGTTCGTGGAATGTGATTTAGTTATTTTATTGATGGATCGATCAGATATGGAGGCTAAAGTAGGACAAGGTCTTTATCCACTTCATCGTTGCAAAACCATATATCTGGTTCGTTTTCACTATTCTGATTTGGTTCTGTTTCTTTTTTTTTCCTTTGTTTGGGATTTGATTTGGGATTCTGATAGCACTCTACACCATTTCTGAGTTATTGTGTAGGTGAGGCATGCTCAAGGGATTCACAACGTAGCAGGAGAGAAAAACCATGAGGCTTACCTATCTGAGGAACTCTTTGATGCACATCTTACACCTCTTGGATGGCAGCAGGTAATTTGTTCTGCATCTTATACGCTTCTTTACTTGCAGAAACCTTTTTATTCTGGTCATTATATACTTTGAAACATGAGTCCTCTGCTGGTAATGATGTGAATGCTGTGGTTGCAGGTTGGTAATCTACGCAAGCATGTGAAGGAAAGTGGGATATCCAAAAGAATTGAGTTGGTTGTTGTGTCGCCTTTGCTCAGGTATGTTTTCCGCTTTCTAGAGGAGGGTGTATTCATTTTTGTCACCTGCTAAACCTGTGGAGCTTCTTGGTGTTTCTTATGTTGAGAAGAAATTATGTTGCATAAGTGAAGCCTTATTGATAGGATCTTAGTGGCAATTTCATGGTTGGATTCTGAATTAAGACAAGTCATCTACAGTGAAATTTCTTAGTGATACTGTGCTTCCCATTTGGTACTTACCTCAATGCTTGTGTTGGTTTAGGACATTGCAAACTGCAGTTGGAGTTTTCGGGGGAGAAGGTTACACTGATGGGGTTAATGCACCTCCACTTATGGTGGCGGGTGCAGGGAACAGCGATCATGCTGCTATAGCAAGCTTAAATTGTCCACCATTCATTACAGTTGAATCCTGCAGAGAACATTTGGTATGTTTACATTTTTACCTGTTGCATAAAGCTACGGTTTTCTTATACTACTTGTCCAATGGTGTTTTTCTTATCTCTCAGGGTGTTCATCCTTGTGATAGAAGAAGGAATGTCAACGATTACCGAGAACTATTTCCCGCAGTTGATTTTTCACTGGCAAGCGCTTAACTTTTTCTCTTTGTTTTGTGACTCACTCTACTTAAAATGAAAACTTCTCTTTCTTTTGCTCTATCTTAGATCAGCCTTCGTGATTCTTGCTGCATTCTTGTCTCTTACTTTTGCCGTTTCTACATACAGATTGAAAACGACGAAGATGTTTTGTGGAAGCAGGACGTCAGAGAGGAAGATCAAGAAATTGCGGCTAGAGGCATGAAATTCATGAATTGGTGAGTATCTGCAGTTGTTATTTGCATCTCTTATGTATCTTATGTTGACATAGGAGTTTATGATTATGAATAGTATAGGCATAATCTTCTCAAAATCTCAGGTTATCTACACGAAAAGAGACGGAGATTGCGGTTGTGACTCATAGCGGATTCTTGTATCAGACATTGAACGCATTTGGAAACGATTGTGATCCAGCCGTGAAAGCCGAAATCTCCACACAGTGAGCTCTCTTTTCTCTTCTCACTTTCTTAGTATGCTCCCAGTTCTCACCATCCTAACGTTTAACCGCTGCAGTTTCTCCAATTGTGAGCTCCGTTCGGTCGTTCTAGTGGATAAATGGTAAGAATTTAATCAGAAAATACTCAGATTTGATTCTTCAAGATTCAAAGTCATTTATATCTTGTCTCTGCGTATTGAAATTGAAATGCAGCATGAACAATTCAAATCCTCCATCGACAACTAACTATCCTGGGAAGATACCAACCGGAGAAGATCTTCCAAGCGATGCAGCTAAATGAGAGAGAAGTAGTTGGAGACTAACTTCAAGAATGTTGTAGATTTATGAATACAACAGGTTAGTAAAAATGGTGATATCATTCTTCGAAAGATGACTAAGTTTGATTCTTTGTTGAGACAGAACTTAATATATCTTGTTTTGCTTAAATAATTTTCGAGCTTTAAATTTGTGGATGTCTTACTCTATGACATAACATGTATCCAATGTTGCTTCTACTTCTTTTGTTTAGCTTTGTGTTTGATTTGTAGTGTTATTATTATATTTCTTTTAAATGAATCGACAATTTGAAATTATTAGTCATTTTTTTGTTGTTGTTTATTGTATAAGATATTTAAATTTATATTTTCTTGGGAATTAACGTTAATTATAAGAGATTTCATTTAGCAAGTAAAAAATAATTCAAAAATGATATTTAATTTTTTATTAAGTATTTTTGTTAATATATGTGAAATTTGTAAAACATCAAACAATATGGGACAAAGGAGTAATATAAAAGTCAAATGAAAAGAATTTTGATAAATTAATTGAAATATAGAAGTTAAAAGAATGTTTTAAAAAATATAAATTTATTTATTAATTTTTGAATCTATATTTTTATTTTCATGAATCCATAATATATTTTTGCTTGTTTTAGAATATAAAATTTAATGCTGGGAAATCAGAGTTTGGACTCAAGCTTAAGATTCAAAGATTTAGTTTGAAGATTTTACACTTTTGAAACCATTTTTCTTAAAATTTTAAAATATTCTTATCGAATAGAATCTCCAAGATCGAGAAAGAAAATTAAAATTCGTTTGTAGGTATTAAATTTGGCATGCTTCAAAACTGATTCCATCATGTACAATTAATATTCCCTCCGTTCACAAATGTATATAAACTAAATTAAGAAAAAATATTTCTTACAAAAACATGATATAGAAAACATCTTTTTATACTTTAAATTTTGTAATATATCTATAAATATCATATCCTTTTTTTCTTATCTATATATATTTGATTATAATAAATGATTTTCTCTATAAATCTTCAAAAATAACTTTCCAATTAAATGAGTAAACATAAGAAAAAATCTAAAATCATTTCCTTATATTTATTTATAAATTGGTCATGAGTAGTAAAAATAATTTTTGTGCATTATTAGATACTTTCATGGTGGTTTGGGTTTAGGTTAAGTTTAAGACTTCATAGCTTCTCAATGAAGAATTCTTTGTTTATATCTCAAGAAAAAGTCTTTTTCTTCTTGCCTAATAACTTTAAACCACTTCTCATCTCTTCTTTCCTTTTTTTTTACTAATTATTATTAATATTCTAATTTAATTTATAATCACATGATTTTTTTCACTCTTATTGCCATTTTTTGCCTATTGCAGGAAACTAATTTCTTTATATATTTATTTGGGTAGATCTTCTTTATTAATATATGGAAATAATCCATTTTTTATTTCATTACATAATAGGCAACTAGTTTTTGTCCTAATCTCATTACATTCTAGCTTCTTCTACTTCTTCTCCTTCTTCTTCTTTTAACAAGTTTTACAGAGATTTGGCTAAGTTATATTCCATTAAAGATGATCAAAGCTTTCATCTTTTTAACCCTTTTAGTAATCTCTGAAAGCCAAAATCTTCCTCAAGAATCAACAAATGGAACATTACAGTTACTTTACCAAGACCGCCATGTTTGTATATCTTTCTCATGCTTCTTATTCGTTTTTAGCTGTAATTAACAAGTATAATTATGCGTATTTATCGTTAAGATTGTGTTTTCTATGGATGTTTAATCACTTTGGTGTTTATTGGCGATGTGGGGACAATGTTTAGTATGAGATTTGACTGGTTACCCAACAAAAAAGTTTGAATTTTTTACTACTTTTTTGGGAGGTTTCTTGATTTGCAAGTAACGTTGTTTGGTGTTGTGTGATTACAGGTAATAATGGATAATGGTATTGTACAGCTAACATTATCTAACCCTGATGGATCTGTGATCGGAATTCAGTATCATGGTATCGAAAATGTGCTTGCGGAGACTGATAAAGAAGGCTACTCAGGGTAAGTTATGTGTGTATATATATACAGAAATTGGACCGATATGTTCTCAATGTACTATTACTTTTCTTGATTTTGTAGTTACTGGGACTTGGTGTGGAATTTCCCTGGAAAGAAAACTAAAAAGACAAAAGGCACTTTGGATCGGTTAAATCTCTTTAAAACCTTTTGATCAAAGTCTCTTTAAGATCTATCAAGAATCAATCTTAGTTCTTTTCTTGATTTTTTTTGTAGGATTAACGCAACAAAGCTTGAAGTAATCTCTCAAAGCGATGAGAAGTTAGAGCTTTCTTTTTCAATGACATGGAATCCATCTTCAGACAAATCTGTCCCTCTTAATATAGACAAAAGGTAGTAATAAGTACGCCATTAGCTTAATAAGTATCAAGATTCAAGAGAATATTCATTTCTAAGTGTTTTTGTTTACAGATATGTAATGCTTAGAAACTCTTCTGGATTCTACACTTACGCCATTTTTGAGCGTTTACAAGGATTCCCACCTGTTGAACTTGACAATATCCGAATAGCTTTCAGACTAAACAAAGACAAGTACTGATCACTTTCAGAAATCACAAGTACTCACTACAAGGAAGCAGGCAAATTCTGAGGGCTATTTTCGTCGAATTTTCCTCGGAATAAGGCTTTTCCGACGAAAATGGCCCTCGGTTCTATTTCGTCGAAAAAAAAAGTCTTCGGAATGGGCTTGGAAATTAACGGTCATATTTTCCTCGGAAATTTCTGAAGAAATTCAGAGGAAAATATATCCGTTACAGGTTCCTCGGAAATTCCTCAGAAA
>KE151486.1:23386-38072 GCA_000411095.1 Aethionema arabicum
AATATATAATATAATTATAATTAAATTATTAGTAATATATAGTGCCCCAGTGAAAAGAAATCCTGAATCCGCCACTGATGTATATCATATGTAAACCGTATGTAAACTGTATGTAAACCGTATGTAAACTGTATGTAAACCGTATGTAAACTGTATGCTAATTATTAGTTTGATTAAAACAAGAGTATTATGGTCCATTCATTTGGAAAGAAAGAAAAAGTGCTAAAAATGAAAATATAGCACTTTGAAATGCTATTTTTGACAATTCTCCAATTTATATATTGTGCCATTAAATTATTGAAGAATATTTGTTTGGATATAAACATAATTAAAGATATTTTTGGTATAACCTACAAATCTCTCATTTATTATTTAAAAAGTATTTTCTAAAATATCTAAAAAACCACTTAATTACTTTTTTTTGCCATCATAAGATAAACAAACAAATGTAATCTTAATTATCTCTAATCTATTTTGATTTTTATATTTATTATATGTACTAATATTTATTAAAATTATTATTTATTAAAAAAAATCACACATATTAATACGGTTATTTTTTCTCCCCACATAATACGATTATTTCAAAAATATTATATAAATTANAAATTTTAAAAAAATGTATATTTATAAAAATTATATTTATACCTAATTTTTTTAATTAATTAAAATAACAAATAATATACACTTTATTTATTTATATAAGTGTTTAAATCAACGAGTTTAACTATCTTGTGAGTTGATCCTCTCCACGGATTGGTATGTGTATTGAACCGTGATTTTTGACGAAAATATTTTTTCAAATTATTTATTTATATTTGTTTTAAATTTTTTTTTTGCGGGTTATACGGATAAAACAATTTCATATATATAATATGAACAACATATCCAACTATTTCATATTATATTTTGTTATAATAAACATATATATAACATTACAAAAATTATTATATTAATAAATACTATACGTATAATATTATTATAAAGAAAAACATATTATACTTATGTATAGAGGGTTGTGTGTTTGAGTTAATCGGGTAATTCAATTCAGATTTTTTGGGTTTTGGATTTTTCAGGTTTTTAAAAAGTCGATCCATTCAGGTTTTAAATTTAATTTAGTTTGATTCAGTCCATATTTTTTTGGGTTTTAGGTCTAAAAATTTGGTTTGGTTCGACTTTTAAATAAAATTGTAGCATGTAATTACTTTTAATGAGTGAATCATAAAATTGAGGTATGATTTTTTAAACAAAAATCAAATTAACTCACATGTTATTTTTTATAAATAAAATTAATAATAATGTTATTTTAATTTTAAATTTAATCGAATTCATCAGGTTTTCAGATTATTCGGATTTGGTTCAGGTTTAAACCGAAATCCAAAAAAAATTAAAATTGTTCGGATTTTTATTATTTTTCGTATATATTTCTCATATAATTTATATTCTAATTTATAAATATATTATACATTACTCTGACAAAAATTAAAACGAGTTGACATTAAAATCAGAAAAAAATATTTATCCAGTACATCGTACGACTAAATTTCTAGTAATTTAATAAAAACTAAAACATTGTACGGTGAAAGAAAAAACAAAAACATCATATTAATTTAAATGTATGTTATTTGCGTTTTTTATAGAAAACATTATATGTATTAACAAAACAATTATTTCACAATTAAGTAGTTAATAAAATTATAAAATTTATATAATTTTACTTGTTAACATAATAAAATAATTAGAGTTAAAAAAAATCGCATATATAAGAAATTTATTGGGGGATTTGCAAAAATGCCTTCATTCAAGTCTTTTTTGCAAAAATACCCTAATCATGCATTTTTTGCAAAAATGCCCTAACATTATACCTAACATTATAAGTGGTATACCCTCACACTTTTTATAAATAATTAAACTCTCTAATCAAATATTAATTATCTAATTATTGTAAGTTAAATTCTTTTCACTTGCACACATACTTACATTAATTTAGGGTCTGACTGGTTTAAACGCTGCTTGCGATTGTGGAAGTTTGCGGAAACGAACAGTTGCGATTATAAAGTGGAATTAAGCTGTTTGTACAACTACTGTAGCGATTGAAAGTGAGTGCGTTTGTGAGATAATTTTGACTGGTTGTTTAGCGGGTGTGAAAGTGGTTCACCACAAAATTATCAAATTAAACATAATATATAATAATTAAAACACTCATAACCATAACAAACACGATAGATTAGATTATATATTTTATCTTGAAAAGGTTCTAGGCAGTGTGATGTATCTTATGAATTGTACAAGATCTGACATAACCTATGCTGTAAGTAGGTTGAGCAGATACACTCAGAATTCGAGTGCAGCTCACTGGTCAGCAATGGACAGACTAATGAGATATTTGAAAGGTACAATGAACTGGAGCTTGAATTACAGTGGCTCTGTAGACGTTCTTCAAGGCTATTGTGATGCAAATTGGATCACCAACAATGATGAAATACACTCTACCAGTGGTTACATCTTTACATTAGGGGGTGGAGCCATAGTACGGAAATCAAGCAAGCAGATATGCATTGCCAGATCCACTATGGAATCATAACTCATAGCTCTTGAGCTAGCTGGTCAAGAAGCTGAGTGGTTAAGAGGTCTTCTTGCTGACCTACCAATGATGAACAGGTCTTGCTCTTCAGTAGCTCTGAGATGTGACTCTCAGTCAGCAATTGCAGTATCAATGAATACGTTATACAATGGTAAGAAGAGACACATTAGAATGAAACACAAAGTGATAAGAAGCTTGATAGAAGCTGGAGTATTATCCTTGGAATATGTCCGTTCTGCTAAAAACATAGCTGATCCCTTGACAAAAGGTTTGTGTAGACGTTTGGTCTTGGACACAGCCAAGGAAATGGGACTTCAGTGACTTAGGTGTTGTTCTCTCTCTAAGCTCCTTACCAATCAATTTACACAGCTAAATTCATTGGCTCAAAAGGTCAAAAGCTTGAGAAACAACATGAAACTAAGTGAGTGATATTTGTGTACTGTTATTGATGAGACTCTGAAAATAACGAGTTCAATACATGTACTGAACAAATGTCTGTGTATTTAATACAGAAACCAAATGCAAGTTAGTGCATTGATAAGAATAAACCGATTGAAAGTTTATGACTTATAAGTATTAGGAATTCATGTACTAAAACTACATGGCGAGAAACACACTTTCCAAATCTGATTCAAATCTTAATAGATATCAGAAACTAGTGTACCAAACTGTGAAAAACATGAGGAGGGTTGTAAGATATGTTTTTACAATTTGAAAGATTGAATTTGAGATTCAAATCTAAGCTAAAGAGGTTAAGGGTTTAAGCTTGGGTTTTAGCTTGGGTTTAATCTTAAATTTAATCAAAACCATATACATAAAACATATCGGTTTATCTCTCGGTTTTAAACAATAAACCGGTTCAATAAATCCGGTTTAATAATTGGTCGCTGGTATAAAAGAAAACAGAAAACGGAGAATTGAAATAGAGCAACAGATTTTTAACAGATTGATCTTCTTCTTCTTGAAAAATATCGAACTTGCTCTTCAAGAATCTGATCATCTTCTTGATCATATTCTTCCTTCTCCTTTTCTTTCTTCTTTCTGCCGCTGGTTAGTGTGTTTCACTTCTTTATCTCCCGATCTCGAAGATAAAGAAAGCAGAGTAATTCTCTTGAAGAATCCGCCATTGTACTATTTGATCGGAAGTTATGTCGGCCTATTCTCTCAAGTTCAGAGGATAAGATCCTCGTCTATGCAACTTTCGTTTCCTTTCTTTAAATTCAATTCAAGAAATCCTTCTTTAATCTCCAACAACAAGGAATATGCATATTATGTCCACTAGCTAATCTTATGAAGGCTTCATTTTCACTATTTTAATTACTAATTTTATCCAAACATTTTTTTTGTAATAATGATCTTCTATTTTTGTACAAATACCTAAATATACTTAAATATAGCCATGATGAATACAAATATTCAATCATCAGCTCTTCCATCTTCACGTTTTAATATTGTTGATAGGCCTAGGCATTCGGTACATGTTCGGGTTCGGTTTGGTACTTTCGTTTTTTTTCGGTTCTTCTGTTCCATGATTATAAGATTCAAAAGGATAATTTTAAATTGTGGTTAGGTTCCGGTTCTGGCTTAGATAGTTAATAAGAAGATCCAAAAAATATTTGAAAACCCGAAAAAATACAAAAAAAAAAAACTAAAAAAATACCCGAAAAACAAAAAAATATCCCAAAAAAAAGAATATGGTTACTTTCGGATACCCAATAAATATCGGTTCGGTTATAATTACTAACCGATATACATGGATCCCGAATTTAAGATCCAATAGATACTTTTTACCGGAACCGAAACCATACTCCTTTTTTGGTTCGGTTCGGTTCGCTTTTTTTGCCTAGCCCGAATTGTTGATATGCAAAAAATAATAGGTTGTGAAAAGATTTATGCATAAATTTTTTATATTTGGGAGATCCAAAATCTTTATATTATTTTATATATTTTATTTATCTATATACGTTCTAACAAAAACATTTTAACCGATCCATCATATTACCAAACTAAAAAAAATTAACACAAATTTATTTTAACTTCTGTTATATTCACATTACTTACAAAAAAAAAAAATACTTACAAAACAACATAAGAAAAAAAAACAAATTTATCAACACCTAACTTAAGACTAAACACTTTTTGTTGATTCCTCATCAATTGTTCTTAATCTGTTCAATAATATATTTTTTATATGTATTAAAGCAATGTTTTTTATTTTTGAATTTTTTCGGCGATTTTAAATTAAAGAAATATTTTACCATTTTGAAATTAAAATTATGTTGTTTGTCTAATATTTTTTGCATTATATACATATTTAACCTGAAAATACCGAACTGAATTTAGTTTGGTTTTTATTTGGTTAAAATTTTTAAAAACTGAATAAACCAAACCCGAACAAAACCGAACCGAACAACCCCGAACAAACCGAACGTCCAACCCTTATTACCAAACTAAAAAAAATAACACAAATATATTTTAACTTCTGTAATATTCACATTACTTTACAAAAATAAAAATAAACATTTAAACAACATAAAAAAAATATAACCTTATCAACACCTAAACTTAAAACTAAACACTTTTTGTTGATTCCTCAGCAAGTGTTCTTAATCTGTTCAATAAAGGCAACACAACTTTCCCAAGATCTGGTCTATCTTTCCTTCTTAACTCAGCACACTTTAGTGCTATTTTAGCAAACTCTTCAGTATCTTCCACAGGCCAATCCAACACATTTGGATCCAACAAAT
The DNA here is from genome assembly GCA_000411095.1 of Aethionema arabicum. NCBI lineage: Eukaryota > Viridiplantae > Streptophyta > Magnoliopsida > Brassicales > Brassicaceae > Aethionema > Aethionema arabicum. The sequence continues at coordinate 28,718 of KE151486.1, forward strand.
CTTTCAAATCTCCTTTCTCAATTGCTCTTTCAACATAATGAGTTAAACCCATCGGCGGTTTCGCAGTAATCAACTGCAAAAATATAATCCCAAGTGAATATATATCAGATTTTACACCTAACATTCCGGTTTGTTGATACTCAGGATCAATGTAACAAAATGTTCCAGCAGTTGAAGTCATTCGATACTGCGTTACGGTGTCAGCTACAGAAGGAGGGACTAGTCTTGCTAATCCAACATCGGAGATTTTGCTGACGAAATTGCGGTCTAGTAAGATGTTTGCGGGTTTTAGATCGCGGTGGACTAGTGGTTCGGGTTTTGTTTGGTGTAGGAATAAGAGTCCTGTACCGATTTCAGCTGCGATACGGAATCTTGTTTGCCAAGAAAGTGTTGGAGAATTGTTTAGTCGAAAGAGACGATCTTCTAAACTTCCGTTTGCCATGAATTCGTAGACTAAACAACCGCATTCTGGACAGGCTCCAAGTAGAAGAACCATGTTTGGATGTCTTATGCAGCTTAATACTTCAACCTGGTAATGAAATTTTGTAGTTAGTAATGTTTTTTTAAATTTGGACCGGAGAATCATGTTCATTATGTTTGCTCAACAACATGTTTTGTCAACGAGCGATTTAAAATTCAAATTACTAAAACATTTTAGCCTTTATTTTTTTTATTGTTGAGCTAATTCTATCATTGAAACTTGTCGTCAATCCATCAATAAAGAAACGAACATGTTCAATAACATAACTTAGCGAAAAAAACTTAGTGACTAATAACAAAACGAACATAAATTTTATTTGCCGTCACTCAATAAATATCTTAGAAACGGTAAAAAACAAACCCTTACAAATTTATCAAATTTTGTTTAATATTTTAATCAGAACGTTTAAGGTTTGGGGTATAGTTTATAGGGTTTAGGGTTTAGACTCAAATTTCAGAGTTATTTTGTCAAAATATCTAATAATTAATAGTTAACAAACCAATTTGGTTTATTAGATTTTATTGCTGAGTAAAATTTTTTTTTATTGCTATATCTTTTATTTTATAATGATAAATCACATAAAATTATATACTCTTAAAACTATAGTTTTTTCATATTAAGTTTCAAAATATTAATCTTAGAATATTTCGTTTTAGTCAAGAAAAAATATAATTTATTCATAACAAAATAAAATATATTTTTTCTTCTTACATTTTTCAAACTAACTAACGAATTATTTTTGTTTTTATATCACTGGTTCTATATCAAACAGGGTTGATTTCAACGGCCTAGTAATTTGAAAAACTTCCCGGTTTAGTAATTTAAAAGACTTTCCGGTTAAGTGATTTGAGCAATTTCCCGGTTAAGTGATTTTAACAATTCACCGGTTTAGTGGTTTGAACATTTTCCCGGTTAAGTGATTTAAAAGACTTCCCGGTTAATAATTTAAAAGACTTCCCGGTTTAGGGACTCGAAACATTTCCCGGTTAAGTGATTTGAACAATTTACCGGTTTAGTGGTTTGAAATATTTCCCCGTTAAATGATTTAGAAGATTTTCCGGTTTAGTAATTTGAAAGATTTCCCGGTTTAGTAATTTGAAACACTTCCCGGTTTACTGATTTAAAAGATTTTCCGGTTTATTTTCCGGTCCGGTTTAAAAAATATATAAAAAATTAGAGAATTAGTTCTTACCTCTTGTTGAAATTGAGATCTCCCTTGAGCAGCATCTGGTCTTAAAGCTTTAACAGCAACTGGAGTATGATCTAAATAACATTTATAAACCGGACCATAACCGCCTTCTCCAATTTTGTATTTTTCAGCAAAGAATTCAGTAGCTTTTTCAATTTCTTCAATGGAGTATTTTCTGTATCTAACATCTGAGTTTGCTAATGCATTTAAAGCTTTTGTTTTCTCTTCTGATTCTTTAAGAGCTTTCATTTCTGCACTTACTCTTTTCTTAGATTCAAGTTCAGCTAATCTTTGAGCTGCTTCTGCTGCTTCCATGGCTGCTTTTGACTTTGCTTTTTCTCTCTCTGCAATTGCTAATGCTGCTTCTTCTGCTAGTCTTGCTTCTTCTAGTTTTCGTTCTTCTTCTAGTTTCCATCTTTGAAGCTCTGTTGCCTGTAAATGTTAAACGCGTTTTTGAGAAAAAAACTAAAGCCAAACAAGACTTTAACTTTGCAGATAATTAGACTCCATTCTGAATCCAAACTATAAAAAATTAAAAATTTAGACTCTTTTTTTTTTTAAACGGCAAAGTTCTATTTCTTCTTACAATTCCGTACATCTTTCTAGGACCGGAGATCAGAACATGTAAATGATCATAATTTTTCGTTGACAATGCAGTTACATATGACTAACCGATGATACAATATGTCAAATTACATTTTTGAGAGTTTATTTTGCCAACTTTTTTTCTGCGGACTATTTTTTGTCAATCGCATATTTTACAGGTTTTTTTGGTGATAACCCCTATTTTAAACCCTAAACTATTTTTATTTACTGAGAAAAACTTTCAACTATTAAAATAGTTTTTTTTAATTTTGAACTTTGATAACCAAGTTTCTTAAATAAAAATTAAACGTTAAACAAAAAATTAAATCATAATATTAAAATAAAACAAAAAAGTATAATCAAAATTGAGTTAATTAGACTGTAATAACAAATTTAAAATCAATATTTTAGGTTAACACCACAGCTATTAAAATTTATGATTTGAAAAAATCACGATTTAGAAAATCATATTAATAGTTGAAATATTTTCACCAAACAAAAATATTTCGAGGTTTAAAATATCATAATGACATATAAATCCACAAGAACAAGTTTAACTTTTGTTTAAATTTGAATTAATTAGACGGTAATCCAAGTTTAAATTTTATATTTCGGTTTAAAACCTGTTATTAAAGCTTATGGTTTAAAAACCCCTCGGATTTAAAATACCAATCACATATAAATCCAGAAGAACAGGTTTACCTTTTGTTTAGCTGTAAGTGCTTCTTTACAAGCTGTACTATACATTTCCATTGTCTGCTTTAATTCCAATTTAAGTCTTCTCATCTCAGCTTCTACATCATCCTGCACATTAATTAAAATTTCATAAATTCCAAATATTTTCAACACTTTAAAAAAAACCCTAAAATAAATACTCTATCCGTTTCTTTTTAATTGTCGTTTTAAGTTTTCGAGGTTTTTTTTTCAAGTTATCGAGGAATTTATATAAGTAAATAACAGTTATACCCTTGATCAATAAATGTTTACAAAAATTATTATAATAAATTTGGTAAATACTTATAATCAATGAGGTTATTTTTGGCAAATCATAAAATTCTTTAAACTATGTGCAAAATCCTAAAACGACATTTAAAAAGAAATGTGTATAAAATCAAGAATTGTTACCATTGATTGTGAAGCAGATGAGAATCTTTCACTTTCAAATGAACCATTAGATGAGAAATCAGAAGTAATATCCATTGATCTTCTTCCATAGTTAATGGATTCAAAGGTAGAATCCATGTCGGAAAGATTCGAGAGGCGAGGAGGGGTTCGACTCGGATCGTAATTTTCGTATAAAGAAGGAAAGATACGATCAATGCTTGGTCTTCCTGTACTAATAAAGGATATATCTGATTCTGGCATTGATAATTCTCCATATGATCTTCCATTTAAACCTTTTCTTAAGAAAGGTGACCTGTTTTTCAACCATTTTTAAGTCAATTTATATATAAGAACATTTATGAAATCAGCTAAATTCTAGAATAGAGAGTGTTTTTGCCTATATAAAATATTATGAATTTGTGACATAATTTTATGGTGATGATTTTCTTACACGACCGTGTAAAATTAGTTATAATTTTGTCACAAAAACGTTTTATTGTGACAAGAAATCACAATTATTATTATAAACATATTTATTCTACTAGAAAAATTATTTTTTCTTGATTATTTGTTTTCATTAGAAAAAATACATATTTTTTGCATTATATTTTCATTTAAAAATTGATTTTATAGAATATATATTACGTATTTTTTTTTCTCAATTTTTTTAAGGGGTGCAACACGAGGACTTCCCCAAGAGGTTACCCATCCTAGTACTACTCTCGCCCAAGCACACTTAACTGCGGAGTTCTGATGAGATCCGATGCATTAGTGCTGGTATGATCGCACCCATGTATTACGTATTTAGTATTATTGCATATATTTACTAAGATATTTCATAATATAATATATTATTGTTAATTTTATATACTACTTTATCAGTTGATATTTACTCATTTAAAAAATAAAATATAAGTTACTAAGAAAAATAATATATATGAGTATAAGGCCGATCATATGAGTATCAAATGGTTATTATGATTATTTATCCAAAAACAAATCTCTAACAAAAAGTTAACGTGGTTTTATTTTAAATTTTCAAATTTTACTATGCATAATCTCAAAACTTGAACTCATGAAGATATGTTAAAAACAAAACCTTAAAAATATAGTTTTGAAGTCTTCTTCGTAAATACTCTTGACTAAAAATAATGCTAAATTCAATGAAGAACTTTGTTAAAAAAATGAAAACATAAAAGAGTAATTTAAGTGTACCTAAAAGCTGGATCTGATTGATCTTCAATAGACATACGTTGCTGTTGATCATCGATAGATTTACGTTGTTGATTCTCAAACGATCGTCTCTCAACTACAATAAAAAACATCAAAAATTTCATAAATAAACTCAAAATTAGGGTTTGTTCGTTTGAGCGTCGCATATACAGCGACGAGTTTCGACGACAAAAATTCATAAACAAACTCAAAATTAGGGCTTGTTCATTTGCGCGTCTCATAGACAGCAACTAGTTTTTCGACCACAAAAAGTTTGTGCTCGTTTCATCATCGTTTGTTCAGTGACAAGTCTAGACATTTAAAAATTAAAAACGCTAAAATTTTCAGCGATTTTTGAATTTTAAGTCGCTTGTCACTGAAATTCGTCGACGAAAAATTATGCTCGTTTCGTCATCTATGGTTCAGTGTTGCTGAAACCCGCCGCTGAAACTCATCGTTGAACATGTTCATTAACCTGTTGCTGGTTCAATGACAAGTTTCTCCGAAAAGTCTCTACGATTTAAAATTAAACACTAAAATTTTTAGCGATTCAAATTTTAAATCGTTTGTCATCGAAACTCGTCGCCAAACGAACAACAGATAAGCAAACAACATTTCGTCACAGGTCATCGACGACGACAAAACGAACAACATTTTCTGTCGCTCGTCATTGCCGCCCGTTGCTGCCGTTGAGTTCGGCAAACGAACAGGCCCTTAATCTCTGGATTCAATGTTTAACAGAAATGAAGTTTAGTTAAACTAACTTCTTGGAGTAGGGGTAGGGTTAGTATTAGAAGTAGAAGGCATAGGTTGAGGTGGCTTTAAGCTATTTTGCTGAAGTTGTGGGCGTAAAGGAGCAGTTGTTGGTGCACTACGAGAAGCTGATCGCATTGTTGAAATCTTTCCTTTAGTTATTACATAAACTGTGCAGAAATCTGGTGCGTTCTTTGTGATTGTGCTTGGAATATCTGTAGGCTTGTTGAATCTGTACATTTTCATATAAGATATTTATTATACACCGTTGGATTCTTTTAAAAAAAATATATATAAGACACAAATGACAAGGATTTGCATTGGTTATATTGTAACTTTATTGATGTTATTTATCACTGATTAGTTCTAAAGCATTCACATTTAAAATAAAAAAATTAATGATATACTCATATTTTATCATATTTTGTGATTATCATATGATTAAATCAAAATTCAAAAAAATAAAAAATTTTTATCTTTTGAAAAATGATTGTTCGAAGTACATTCTTTAATACAAAATTTCTAACAAGAAAATAATGATTCTTTAACTAAATTTGATAATATGTCTAAAAAATTAATAATTAGTTTAGAACTAAAAAGAACTATGTCTATCGGAACAAGGTAGGTCTAATAGTTTCCACTTTGTAATTCATTCTTTTTGTATCTAATGGCACTCGGGGTTCGAACCGCAATGACGATATTTATTTTTGTATTTAATTTGTAAGAGACCGATTTGTGGTCTAAAAGAAAACAAAACTAAAAAGAAATCTGTTTTACAAAATCTCAAATTTTCTTTAACGGTTGGCATGCTATTTTCAATATGTAAATTTTTTTTTCTTATCTGTTATATTATATTCAAATTTGATCGATAAAACCTTTAAAAAATATTAGTTTATTTTTGTAATTATTTCTCAAAAGAAAAAGTAAGAGAAAATACCTAAGAAAGCCACCTTTGGAAGAAGAACCAACGACTAAAACTTCAAGAGCAGCCTGGTTTGCATATTCAACTAATGCTTTTGCCACGTCACTATCCTCCAACAACACATCTTGACATTGTATCTATAACATAACACAACACAACAAATCTTAATTAGCACAAACAAAACAAGAGTTGTTAAATTACATAGAGAGAAATATATGTATAAATAAAACTCACATCTTTACGTGTACAAAAGCAACGAAAAGGAAGAAACAATTCCTTAGAAAGACCCTCTGGATCTCTACATATCAATGAACTCTCTTGACTCAACTCTGAAATCACATCACCAACACATTAGCATATAAGGTCATGACCATGTTCTTCTTTTTTAGTTGTTGTTTTTTAACACGCAACGAGCGATATTGAGCAAAAATTTATGTATGTTTTGTTGTTGCTAGTTTAACAATATACCGCTGAGACCTATTGATGAAACTTGCTACTAAATATGTTATTTTACTTATCATTCATTCGGTAATAAGTTCTAGTGACAAATTTCAGCGATTAAAAAACTAGATATTATATAGAAGATTTTAGCTTTTTGAGTTTTAAACGCAAATCATCACAAAATTTATCTACGAAAAGGGCTGACTCTGAAAATTTTAGGTTATGAAATCTAAATTAAAGACAGGGTATTTTGTAAAATAAAATTTTGACAACTTTTATTTTTTATTTTTCTTAGACTATTTCCAATAATGTTCTTAGTTTTTTTCAAAATACGAAGATTCTTCAAATATGAAGATAAAAAAATTCATCTTCAATGGTAATTTTCATTTTAATTTCAAAAATCTATCCTACAAAATTTGAAAAACATAAAGTAAATGTTGTAAAATCAAACAGTAACTCTTCAAATTCACTCTTCATCTTAAGAAAATCAAGACCCATTAGAATTTAAAACACATTTTAAAAAAGAAAAAAAAAACATTTTCAAATTTGAAGAAAAATTTAAATATTGGTCGCTGAAACTCATTGCTTAAACATATCGTTGAAACAATAAGTAAACAAACAAGACTTTATCGTTTATCCTTTAGTTGCTAAAAAGAACTAAATAAACATCATTTCGTATCACTGGTTGCTACCTCAAGTGATTTTTTATGTTATTTATTTTAGTTTTCTCGCTTGGGACCTGTAAAATCTCAAGACCGGCTCTACCCGCGACAGGTAAAACGTATACGAAACATAAAAAAAAATAGAAAAAAAGAGATTTACTTGCAGATGAGCCATGAAGAGAAGAATTATTGTTCAAAGGAGAAGAACGAAGCTTGACATGAATAAGAATAACAGTTTGGCCTCTTTGTAATAAATGGTCAACGGTCCATTTAAGAGCATATTGACTATTTTTGTCTTTGTCTATTGCAACAGCCACTAAACCACCATTTGTTCCTATTCCTCCTCCATCTTTTGGACCCATGTTGCTCTTTGGCATCCACATTTTATCTATCTCTTTTTTTTCTAATAATTAAACAAAAAAAAAGTCAAGATTTTAAAAGAGATGTTTAGAGATTCATCTTCTTTATTTGTTTCTTCTTCTTCTTCTTCTTCTTCTTTGATGTTTGTAAAATTACTTTTAATTTTTTTAATTTTTTTTTTGTAGGATAAGGGGAGAGTTTCTATAATAATAATAAATTGTTTTCTTTGTTATTTTTCTATCTATGAATGCTTCTCCTTTCTTTTCGCTTCTCCTTTCTTTTTTATTTTATCTTTTAGAGTTCTCTTTTATCTCTTCTTAGCAATTAAAAACATTTTAGACCATTTTTTAAATAAATGGGTGTATATATTTTGTGGAAAATGATTTCATTTTTATACAAAAATAATATATAGAAAGATGCATGCAAATAAAAAAAATCATTAAAAATTATGTATTAGCTAAAATAGAAAAATAAATGATCAATTTTTTTTTCTTTGCGAATTCTAATTTAATGTTGAGACTTTTTTCGATGGTATACTTCATTCTTTTTACATTAAACAATGATTTTTTAAATTGGAAGAAAATAATGAAGACAAATCTAATAGTTTATTCAAAAAAAATTTCAAAATTTCATCCTTCAAATTTGTAGAAATATGAACAAAATTTTGAAAAAAATTTAATAGTAACTTTTCATATATATTCACTCTTCGTGTCTTTTTTAAAGAGGTGATGAATTATGACAAATATCTTCATTAAAATTTTTATATTTTAATGCGTGAGAGTAGACGAATACACCACACTTATCGTTGGATCTAATATCAGACGAGTTTGCAAAAAATGGTTAAATTATGATATTTTTAAAAATTCTCTAAATATGAAATACTATTGGAATATAATTTTTCATTTTTTTTCTACAAAATTGAAGAATAAATGATTATTGGAGATGCCCCAATAGTAACAAAATATCAAAATTTTATTGATTATTGGAGGTGTCCTAATACTTTGTTTTTTAATATTATCGATTTGGAGCCTTATCGACAAGTTTATAATATTTTACAAATAATTAAATTAATTCTCCATGATAAACAAGATATTAATTTCACATCGAGGGGATGAATGTAAAAGCAGAATGAGGTTTGGCAATGTGATCGGTCAAATCCTCACTTTTTAAAAATGTATATAGAAAACTTTAACGTTTCTAATCACGCAAAGAAAAGTCTCGCGTTATTGATATTTTGTAAATTAAACCCCAACGTTGAATTTGCTAACGGTGATTAAAACACATTCGTTTTGGTATTTTGGGTTGTGCTTTGATAAAAACACCAACAAACCGCAAAAAACACTACAACTTTTACTATTTGCTTTGCTCTAAAATTTTACGGATATCTATTTTTTTTGTGAATTTTAAGATTTTAGATATGTAACAAGAATTGAAGAACAGATTCAATCGAGAGAGAGAATCAAGGAGAGATGTAAAAGAGATTTCAGAATGATTTCTGTGTGTATTCATCTATGTACATATACACTTATATATGTGTATGTGAGTGTCAACGGATTGGTTTAACCGTGTAACAAACCCAAACAAAATAATAAACTGGTATTAAACCGAGTCATGAATAATATTTACATTCTAATACCCCCCCCCCC
>KE151486.1:61612-76295 GCA_000411095.1 Aethionema arabicum
ATATAAACTGTATGTAAACAAAGGTATTATGGTCCATTCATTTGGAAGGGAAAGAAATGTGCTAAAAATGAAAATATAACACTGTGAGATGCCATTTTTGACAATTCCTCTTAAAATATTCTCACTACAAAATCAAACTTTCGAAACTGTTACATTTTTTTATTTTAAAAAAAAATTGAATCATCATAAAATATTAACCCCGCAAACCATCTAGTTTTAATGTATTTTATTTATTTAATTTGTTTGTTTCAATATATTTATTTGTGCTTTCATATTTATAGTAATTTGTTATTTTTAAAGAGCTCTTTTTCTAAATAAACAAATTATGTTATATTTTAAAATTAATTAATTATTTATATTTTCAAAAGAAATACTCTAATTTAATCAAATAAATTTAAAATATCAAGATAAACAATTATTTCACCGTTGAAAAAAAAACAATTATTTCGAAGCAAAATTATAATAGTTAAACATCACTTAAAAAATAGTTTGCCTTGTGCAATGAATCTATAGATTTAATGAATATTACGAACGAAGAAGGAAGTTGAGCAAAACACAAAAATGAGAAACAATGCTATTGGTAAAGGAACAATTGTCAGTTTAATTATTCTTGTGTTGCATATGTGGCTACCATGCATGGATTAGGATGAAGATGATAAATAAATACTTTTTGTGATTTATTTTTATATTGTACTAAGGATTATTGTCGAAGGGAATCTCCATTAATGACTATGATGGAACCTTGAATGGCTCACAAAAATTCTTCTTTTTAGCGTATTAATTTGTAATTTTTGCATTTATTAGGATTTTATCCATTGATCTCTTCTTTAAAAGCTGAGATTGCGTCTGAGCAACTTTCAAACTAAACAAAGCAAAAAAGAGTGGTTCAGTACTCAACAAGAGAAATGGATGAAACCACTCTTTTACCTAACTCAAAGACGTTCGTCAATGAGTCATCTATGGTTGTTTCCTCCTTGAAATGGGTTTTGAAAGTTGTAATGTTTGTGATTTTTGTGGGATGGGTTGTTTTAATTATGATTTACCCAGGAAAATTAGGCGATAAATTGCTAAGTAAATGGAGAGAAGCGTCCTCCAATACTCTCTACGGCATCACAGGAAGCATGTTCTTGATTTTCAGTGGTCCTGTTCTTCTCATTTCCATCTTAGCTGCTGTTTATTTGATCATTTCTGGGGAAGAGAAAGTGTTCACAAAGTGGGTATTATCAACAAAGAAAGCTTTTTCTTTTTCTTTTTCTTTTTCTGTTGCAGATTCTTTTGTTTCTTTCAAGTTTTGTCATAAAAATCTCTGTTTGTGATGATTTTGAAGGAAGAAGATATCGAAGTTTCCAAGGTTTAGGTTATGGACTTTTCCTGTTCTTGTGGATGGACCATTTGGTGTTGTTTCTGCTGCTGAGTTCCTTGGAATTCTTGTCTTCTCTCTCTTCCTTCTCTGGTCCATCTATGTTTACACCATTAAGAATCTCAACTTTCTTGATGTCTTCCATGTTCTTCCCAAGGACAGAAGGTATACTTGTAATATCATTTCTTTCTTTTATCTTCTGCTTATGTTCTCATTCTCAATTCTCACTTATTTATTCATGTGTTCTTCAGTGTTTTTTTCCTGTTGTTGACTGGTCTACGTTGTGGGATGATTGGACTACTGTGTATGGCGTTCTTGTTTCTTCCAATCTCAAGAGGCTCCATTCTTCTCCGTCTTATAGATATCCCATTTGAGCATGCTACAAGATATCATGTTTGGCTTGGTCATATCACCATGGCTTTGTTTTCCTTACATGGTCTTTGTTATGTAGTTGGATGGACGATTCAAGGTCAACTTTTGGAGCTTGTAAGATTGATTTAACTCAACACACTTTCTCTTTCTTATATTCATTTCCTATTTTGAAGTTTCATCATCATTTTAATCAGATATTTGAATGGAAATCTACTGGAATTGCTATCTTACCTGGAGTGATCAGTCTTTTAGCTGGTTTACTGATGTGGGTTACGTCTCTTCAAACTATGAGACAACATTACTTTGAGCTCTTCTTCTACACTCATCAACTATACATTGTCTTTGTCGTCTTCTTGGCACTTCATGTTGGTGACTTTGTGTTTAGTATTGTTGCTGGAGGAATATTCCTTTTCATTCTTGATCGTTTCTTGAGGTTCTGGCAATCTAGAAGGGTTGTTAATGTAATCTCTGCAAAGAGTTTACCTTGTGGAACTCTAGAACTCATCCTTTCGAAACCAGCAAGTAATGATTCTGTTCAATCAACTTTAGTTTTAGACCTCTACTGCTCTTTTCTGACATTTGTTTGTTTGCTCTTATAAAACCAGATATGCAATACAATGCACTAAGCTTTATCTTTATTCAAGTGAGGGAACTTTCATGGCTGCAATGGCATCCGTTTAGTGTATCATCAAGTCCATTAGATGGAAATCATCATGTTGCAGTTCTTATTAAGGTTCTTGGTGGATGGACTGCAAAGCTCAGAGATCACTTGTTAAACCGAAATGAAGCAGAGAATCTTAAAATCACAACTTCTGTAGAGGGACCTTATGGCCATGAATCTCCATACCACTTAGCGTATGCATCTCTTTTAAGTCTAATGGTTTTCTATATAGTTAACTCTAAGCATAACACTGTTTGTATTTTGAATGCAGGTATGAAAATCTGGTCTTAGTAGCAGGAGGAATTGGAATTTCACCTTTCTTTGCAATCTTAAGCGATATTCTACACCGTATAAGAGAAGGGAAAGCTTGTTTACCGCGAAAAGTTTTGCTTATCTGGGCAATAAAGAACTCAGATGAGCTTTCTCTTCTCTCAACAATAGACATAGCTTCTATGTGTCCTTCCTTCTCTCAGAAACTAAAGCTTGAGATTAACATCTACGTTACACGACAGTCCGAGCCTCTATTGGTAAGTTAACCACAAGAATTTGAGCTCTGGAAAGACCTCAGTTTGCTGAATTGTGCTTTGTTTATGCAGGAAGATGGAATGGTTCACACACTTGTGAATCCTTCTGTGAAACCACGATCCAACGGGTGTCCCATGTCGGTTTTGGTTGGTACTGGTGATAACATATGGTCTGGACTTTATCTCCTTTCATCCACCATTGGTTTTATTTCAATGATGACATTGTTAGACATTTTTTACATAAACAAATTCAACATAAAGACATGGTGGTACAAGGGACTTCTATTTCTTGTTTGTATGGTTGCAAGTGTGTTCATATTTGGAGGTCTTGTGATTGTTTTCTGGCATCTTTGGGGCAAAAAATCTCATGAAATAGAGGCAAACCGTGACAAAAAGGTAGATTTGAATGAAGAAAACAATAATTTATCTGAAGAACATAAAGATTTGGAGAAAGAAGATATCTTGAGTGTCACTAGTATTCGTTATGGCACCAGACCAGACTTTAAAGGTACTGTAAAAAACCTGAAATTCGATAACTTTGGGTACAGAAGATGTTCTTGTAATGTTTATTGTTTTGTGTTTGCAGAGATATTTGAGTCTTTGAATGGTAAATGGGGAAATGTGGACGTTGGAGTTATAGTTTGTGGTCCAGTGAGTCTTCAGACCAGTGTGGCTAAAGAGATACGGTCACATGGTATCTGGAGATCCTCAAATGATCCGGTTTTCCACTTTAACAGTCACAGTTTCGATCTGTAAAGGCTGTGATGGGAAATGTATTGGGGTGTGTTATGTAAATTTGAGGAAAGATGCATAGATTATAGTATAGTTGCAGTCTGTATTTACGTATTCAAGAAGCAAGTCCAGTGAATGTATTCTGTATGTATATGCTGTCTTTTAAATATCGTATGAGTGATAAAGTATCTAGAGCTTTTTTTTTGTTATTTACATTGATGACAAATGCATGGGGAACTTTCCTTAAATGTTAGAAGAAATATTGTTTTTTATTGTTCAAGTTTGATTACTAATACAAAATCAATAGTTGATCTACAATTTCTTATTAAAAGATGGGAAATAAATTTTGGTAAATCGTAGCATTATCACTTCTCGCATATGTTATGTATATCTACTAGTAAATAACCCGCCTAATATGCGGGATAAAGATTTTTTTATGATTTTTCATAGTTTATGAACTTGATTCATATTAGTTGGATTTTTTTTCTAAATTAGATTTGTTTATGGTTAATTGTATTAGATATGAATTGAATTTTATAACTATTTTTTTATTAGTTATTATTTAAATTTAATTATTTGAATAAACGTTTTAAGATTATTTAAATATTTATATTTTAAAATTGATTTTTTATTTAATTATAAATGTTTTTTTATCCGTAAATATTTATGGTTAGGATATTGTATTTTAAAATTGATATTTTAATTTGAATATAAATATTTTTTTATTTAAGTATATAGATAGAAGATAATAATAATATTTATTAAAATAAGTTTATCGAAATAAGTATTTTTTTATTTTTTATTTTTTATTTTTAAGTTTTTTATTAGTTTTAAATATATGTATTGAAATAAGCGTTCATGTTTAACCAAATATTAAAATTTCTAGAAAAAATAAATATTTAATATTATATTATTTGTAATATTTTAAAATTAGACATGAATTGTATTTTCAAATTATTATATCGATTCAATTATCATTTAAATATACTTATTTATAAGTAGAGAGTATTTTTAGAAATTTAAGCTCATTGAAATCATTATATATTAATTTATTTATTAATTTAAACAATTTCTCTAATTTAAATTTAATGTAATAAAATTTTTTAAATAATTAAAAAACTAATGCAAACACAACAAACTAAAGCTAATTAAATAATATATAGAGAAATAGTATCGTATGAATTTTAAAAAGAATTTTTTTCGTTTGAATTTTATTCTATATCTATATGAATGCATTTAATAAATATTTTGATTAATATTTTATTACTTTAAAAGAAAATTTAAAAATAGTACAAAATTATTTAAAAAATTAACATATATCTTGTTTAGTAATAAAAAAATCTTGATTTAGGTGAAAAATAAATGTTATTAAGATTAACAAAATTTGAAAATTCTAGATTACTAAACGGTTATAAATATCATTTGAAACAAAATTTTGACGATACTATAATTGAGTATCGTAAAGACAAAATTTTTTAGTAGTAAGTCAATGATTTAATAATTTTAAAATTTAAGGCATTAATATTACAGTTTGGTATAAAAAAATTTATGAAAAAAAATAATTTTAAATTCAAATTTCTATTGTGATTCAAAATTTTTATTTTTTTTAGTAAACTCAAAGGGTAAAGAGAATTTTTAAGAATTCTAGTTAATTAAAATCATTAAAATTTTAAATTCAAATTATTAATAATTTAAATTTAAATTTTCCCTCTATTTTAGAAAGTTTTAATTATATAGTAATCTACATAAATTAAGAATAAAATTTAAATAAATAGTAAGATATTTTGAGGTTTTTTTCCCACATATTTTGAGATCTATTAATAAATAAACAGTTACATACATATATAAAAATTAAAAATATATCATAATAATATAATATTTTGTGATTTATTGATTATTTTAAATAATTTTCACAAAATTTAAAATCAACTTGAATTCAATTTTTTTGTGATTATTGAAGAAATATACCCATTCAACAATTTCATGTAAAAATTCAAGGTAAACGATTAATTAAATATATAAAAAGAAATTACCCAACTTTTTTATATAAAATATGTATGTTATTAAATTTTAAAAAAAATATATTGATTTTTATAAAATTATTAATGTTAATTAACATTTATAATCGCGTTGATAAAAACTAAAACATATATGAGAAAAAAATATTATAAAAAAGATTTTGAGGGTGTTAAATTTTGTACCGGAAATTGTTGAGTGGGTATATTTCTTCAAGTCCATTTTTACCTAAAAATTTCATAAAAAAATAAAATATGTTATAGTGTGTTGTTTTAAATATAGAAAACCCTCTTTAAATAACATAGAAAAAATATGTACGTGAAAATAGAGTATATTTCTTCAACTCAAGTTTTTTTATTAGGAGTATTACCTGAAAAANGAAAACTCATAAAAAAAATTATGATGCAAAATGAATTATAAGAGATTTTATATTAGATAATTTTAGAGAATATACTAAGGGATTTTATTTACGTTAGTTTTTTTTTTATATTATCGGGTATTAATTTAGTTAGAGATATATATGGATACAAAGAAAATTAAAATTTAATGAAAAAGTAAAATCAAAATTAAAATATATAAACAATTATATATTCAAATGTTAAAAAAATAATATTTTGATATATACTAAAATTCACGTATTTTGAATATATATGTTAAAATAATATTTAAATAGATAAATAATTTTAAATAAATAAATAATGAGAAAAAGGTTATAATTTAAAAAATAAAAAATAAATAGATTTGTAGTATTTAATTTCCAAATTTGCCTTTATAGACATTTATTTTTTAGTTTATTTACAATGACATGAATTGTAAATAAGTAGTTTTTTTTTGAGGGCACCTCCAAAAAGGTACTTCTCAAATAATATATAGAAGATTACCGATAAACATCTCGAATCAACTTAATTATTAGTTCTATATATAGCTAAGTTTTTGTGGATTTCAAAAGCATATAACAAACGGATTCATTGGCTAGCATGGGAAAAAATGAGCAGAAGAAAGGCCGCATGAAGAGTTAGGTGTCGATCCAATACACTCGGCCTGGCCCGTTCTTAGCCTGCCAAATCACGGTCCAGTCCGCCCGTCAACCTGCCGGGCTTAGGATCGACCCATGAGCCTAACCAACATCAAATGCAATATTTTTTCATCATTTTTGATGTAATTTAGAATTTTTTTACAATTATTTTAAAATTAATTACTTTTGTAATTAAACAAAATTTTGTTTTTTATTGATTCACAATTAATAAATTTACGTTTCAAATTAATTTAAAAATATATTATTTACGTTTAAAATTAACTAAGTTATATATATATATATATATATTATATAAAATATCTTACAAAAATATCCAAAAACTTCAAAATACTGTATTATAAATATTCCTAGAATATATCAAACACTTAAAACTAAAATCAAACACTTGAATTTCATGTTCTCGAATCATTGTTTTCATCATCATTATCTTTGGTATCATAAGTAAGAATATTAATAACTATTAAAAATATTTATTCAAAAACTATACAAGAAGTTACCAAAAAACTATATAAGAATGAAATTTAAAATAAAGCTTAAACTCTTCAAAACCAATCAACCAATTTTCAGTGTAAAGCAAGGCTTGAACATTTTTTGGAAGAAAACGATTGTAATAAAAGCTTAACACTCGACTTCCAACGCTAAAAGTTGATTCTTAACTATTGTAGTAATGATAATACTAACTAGATCACATGCCATTATGGCTAAATCACCAAGTCGGTATCTATTCTCTTTCCAATAGCTATGCGTGATCTGAGCATGAATGAGTAAGAACTTCACTTGTCAGAGTTTACACTAATTTGAATTGATCTTTAGAAACTTAAGAACATTATATTTTTAGCTTTGAGTCTCCGTTTTCAAACCTTTCTTTCTCCTTGATTGTTGTTGTTTGATTGCAGACAAACAAAAGTTAAGCTTTAGAGAATTGATACATTGTGCTCTTATCGTTATAATCTTTGTATCTAGTGCTTTTTAGTCTTTTTTGTATCATTTGGAGTCTTATCAGGTGCATAAGATGTTGGAACATGAATTGAAGCTTTCAAATGAAGTTTTGAGGCAAAAAGTGAAAAAATGTTGATTAGAGATGATGATCGGTCAAACTCATTTAGGATCGATTGATCTGTCTCTTGTGCAACCATTTTTTGGAAACTCTTCTCCACACGTTTTATCACCCCATAAATTTATTTTATTGTCATTTTCTGAAAAGCTAGGTTATTTTAGACGACTCAAAACATCCTTTCAAACTAAAAAATATTTTTTATTCATTTTCTATCGTTTTCTTGTTCTGTATACTCAATTCATATGTTTTTGCAATCCTAGGTTCCTTCCACCACAGTTGAAAAGTCATCTAAACCTTTGTCTATTTTATTTCAATTTAATATATATATATATATATATATATAGTTCAGTATGCTTATGATTTTACTTTTGTGTTTTTCTTACTTATTTGTAAGTAACCCTTTAGCTAGATTTAAGGGTCTCTATGGTTTTGTGATATAAATTATTAAACGCAAATGGTTAGTATATTTTTTCACTACAAGAAATATAAATATTGTTAGCATTCGATTAAAGCTATTATAAGTCATTGATAGCGAATTATCAAACGCTATATTTGCGGTAGCTATAATAGGTCACACACATATTATAGCGGTTTTGTAATGTTATAACTTTTTTATTTGCTATAATGTATATTCTTATAACATTTTTTTAATGTTGTATTATATTGCACTATCACACTTTACGTTATTAGACGTGGTCTTTATTATATGCTATTTATAATTTAATTTCATAAATTTAAATCTTGTTGTGAATAATATGTTCAATTATATTTATATAATATTCTATATTGCATAAATTATCTAAAACATATATCCAAGTTACATCAAACAAAATCTTATACTAACTAAATAATAGGGATCATGTTTTTCACTCCAAACAAGTTCTGCAATCTCTGCAATAGTCCAAACGAGACTCTTCTTCACTTCCAACAAGTTCTCACCAAAGTGTTTTGTATAACAATACTCATTCGAGATAACATTAGAAGGCTTTTCTTACAATCATTACCTTCCACCTGCATATCATCAAATTTCATTGGCCTAAGTAGTAGAATGGAAACTTTAACATCAATAACTAGCATAAGTAATAGGATAGAAATAAGAACGTGCACAACACTGACATGAACCAAGCATATATCATCCTCATTTCTAATGGTAAAGAGAAAATTCTGGAAACACAAGCATATGATTGGATCAAGCAATACGAATTCAATAATAAAAAAAGAGAGGAAGTGAAATAGCAATAACTTATTATATTCATGGCAGTGGGAGCAGAGTTGTACCTCTGGCTTCAGCTCACGGTGCACAACACCTTGAAGATGAAAACTAGCTAATTGGTCACCTGTGCACTAATATGTAGACTGTACAAGGTTATAGTACATATGCAATACAAAACTAGCTAATTAACGTAAGTAAGCTAAATTTCAAGGAGAAAAACATACAAAGAAAAGAGAACTAGATAGTTTTAGTTTACCTATTCAAAATTCTCTCCAATAGCTCCCCGCCTTCACATGACCTAGATGTAAGTCAGAGGACAAAATTGAATATCTATAGTCAACTTATATCCTAAACTCTTTCATAACACTGGAATTCATATACTATATGCTCATTTTTCTATAATAAATCAGTAAATAAGAAACGGTAGGGAACTTTAGGCTACAAAACCAGCAATCGAAGATTTTAATTTGCTTGGAAAAACTAAAGAAAACATACCCTATGACCTTAAGAATCTCTAAGATATGAACACAAGAAGACTAAAATGACCTATACACGTAAGACTAAAATAACTCCAACTCAATTTTGGGATTACATTGAGAAAATTACAGAGAAACCTACCAAGAGAGACGAACCTTAGCTTTAGAGATGATTTTGACTACTACAGTTTGCCCTTTCATCTTCCCTTTCTTCGTTTTTGCCCGACAAGTATGAATATATGGGTTGAAAAAATCAGATGCATGGAACAAACCAAAAACCTTAATTTCAGGAGCTTTAGAGAACCTAAATCTCATAAAGAACACCTTAATCTCATAGATAAAACCTTAATCTGAGAAAGAAACTTGAGACAACAACCCTAACAAAATTTCGAACTATGAAAAACATGCCAAGGAAGAAATGAATATGCAAAGGACGAAATGAAACTGAGGAAGGAAATACCTGAGATTCGCGAAGGAGGAGATAAGTTCAAGTTGAGATCGGCGGTCAAAGAAGGTCAGAGCTGAGATTCACGCAGCTTTGTGACGACGATGATGAAAAAAAGGGAAAACCTAATTTCTCGCCTAAGTGTCTTAGAAGGAAAATAATTTGTAGGAAAAAATAGCTTTGAGTGTTGGATTTTTAATGATATTTTATTAGCCCGTTTATCGTTTTCCTATTTTAGTGTTATTTTATTACTGTTATTAAAACTGAAACTTTAAGCATAGCATTTCGGGAAACCGTGCTATCTTAATGTGCTATCAAAACCACTTTTTTTCGTAGTGTTTCTTTCATCTATTGTTAGTAATAATACCTAAACTAGATTGATCACTTAGTATATGATAATTATATGTTAATCTATTCATCTAAAGTGTTATAGGCTGCTAAAATTACAATAGACAAACAAATTGGCATTAGCCAACGAAAGTTATTACGAAAGCAATTTGTAGATTAATCAAACATGTTCTTAGTTCATCCTAGTAGTCTTTAGATGCATGTGAGAGTTTAGATATCTGGACTGTTTAGGAAAGTGATTGATGCCATGAAAAAACATCAATTCTATCCTTATGTTTGAGTCAAAGATTGTTTTAAATTGAATATGAATAGATGTCTAATGGTTGTTCATATTTCCTAAGATGTCTAGCGTTTTAGTATTATTAAATTTTAATCATCATTTTACTCACTAGTCACAATAGAAAACAAAAATCCATACTATTTATTGTCTTAGTTAAATTAGACATACAGTCTATAATGTAATGGTCGGAACTTTAGTTCGGCCCTCTATATATACTACAACACATTTCTTGGCATGTAGTTTTGAGAAAATTATCTCAGCATAAGTCATAAGTCTTATCAACTACCTTCAAGATTATGAAATATATTTGGATTGATTTCCTTACAATATTTTTCTAGCTTAGTATGATTCTATAGTTATGTTATGTTGTTTACCTTATTTATATAAAATACTACACCTTATATTGCATAATAAGAATATGAATAATACTTCTTATCTCTTATCAAAAGACGAAGAATGAGTAAAAAAAGAAAGAAACAAAAAAAATGTCATGAGAGTGAAGAGAAGAAAAAAGAAGTAAGAGGAAGGAGATGAACTCTATCACTAATAACTAGAAACAGTGTCGGTCCAGAGCTTTGGAAGTCCAAAACAAAATAAAAAATAAGGTCCTATCCATAGAAAAAAAAAATTATAATGTTTAACAAGAAAAAAATTAAAGTTGTAACAACAGAAAATATCTTAGAAATGATCAATGTCTATCCACTCTAAAAAAACCTTTTCTTGTATTTTTTTTCTTCAAAATCATCCATCAATCTTTCATAATCTAGATTTTTAACCATATATTTTTCAATCGACACCAGAACCAAACCATTTAACATTTCTTGTGACATAGTAGACCGTAAATAAGATTTTATCAACTTAAGATTTGAGAAACTTCTTTCAGTTGAGGCAACTGTAACCAGAATTGTGAACATTATCCTATATGCATTCCATATATTTGGATAACAATGCTCAAATCTCTTCGTATAGGTAAATACTTCAAAAGCCTTCTTCATTTCTTACACTTGTATAATTTCTCAAAACAACTTGAATTCTGAAAACAAAGCATCTCCATCTATATCTGAATGTTCTCTTTGCTTAAGAGCAACTTCTAGGCTATCACAATGTGTCTTCAAAACGTCATTGCTTTTTTTAAACATAGTTTGCTAGGATCAAACAAAAAACCAAAAATTTTCTTTACTCCTCAAACTGTTCCAACCTTGTTTGTAGAGACATTATAGCTTGATACATGATCTTAATGAAATAAACTACTCTAAATCTCTCTTCCTCGCTCAAAACCATATTATCATCAACCGTTCGTCTTGGTTCCTCATCAAAATGTGTTTTCTTTTTAATAATGCGATTCTTTTTTACATGAAAAATAGGTTCAATATCCATAACCACTACAATCTTTTTAGCTTCAGCTTTTGTTTCTTCAAAACTTGTCTCCCTATATTTCTTAAAAAAAGAGACTAACCCTTTTAGTTGATCAATATCGTCATCAATATGTGAATCTTCAGCCTGCAATGTCTTGGTTACACAATTATTGGTTGCCAATATCTCATATCATATAACCATACTAAACAAAAACTCAAATCTTCCAATACCATGTGTTTCACTCTCTGCAAGACATTCAACATCGCTCCGAGTTTTGGGATCATCACTTGTTTTAGCCAAGTAAAACAAAACATCTCGTATTTCAAGAGCTTGAAAGCGTATTACTTTAATACTTTCAATGTGACTTTCGTAACGAGTATCTGATAAGGGTTTGAACGTGAGACCTTCTACCATTTTCTTGTAGATATCCCACCTAGTCGTAGAAGGAGAAATTAAACAATATAAACGTCGGATGATTACAAAAAAAATCATTTGTTTTTTTTATGACTTAACCATGTCACAAAGTGCCAAATTAAGATTATGACAACCATATGGAGTATAAAATGATCGTGGATTGATATCAAGCAATCTTCTTTGCACTCCTTTGTTTTTCCCTTTCATGTTTGAACCATTATCATAACCTTGCCCCCTCACATGATCAATGTTTCAGCTCAAGTCAGCTAATGTATCACAAAGTAAATAAAAAAATCATTCCCTTGACTTGCCTTTAACTTCCAAGAAATGAACAAAAAAGTCTTCAACTTGGGGTAAATCTCCAGCTATATCCACACATTGAATAATAAAAGACATCTGCTCTTTGTGACTAATATTTGAAGTGCAATCAAGAATAACAGAGAAGTATTTTGCCTCTTGAATTCTCTTAATGATCATCATCTTCGTCTTAGATCCTAACATTGCTATCAATTCATTCTGCATTTTGTAGCTGAGATAATGATAGTGAGTTTCTCTTGCTTTTATTCGTGTGATGTGCTTTTGGATTACTAGATCAAAGTCTCCAAGCATTTCAATAAAGCTAAGACAATTCTTGTTGTTCTCCTCTCCAATCTTTCATTACTTCCACGAAATGATATATTGCATTTAGCTAAAGTCTTCGTGAATGTAAACAATCTCAATAAGACTTCTCTCCAATGATTTTTTTTCCTTTCTAATCTTTTCTTGAGAATGTTTATCGATTGTTATATTCTTTTGCAATCTCAACTCTAATTTCATTTATTGACTCATACACGTAATGTGGTTATGACTGGTGTCATGTTGGCTAAACCTTGTTAAAACATGGTTCCAATCCTTAAATCCCATGTTCACCAATTGAGAAATATCTTTATCTCATCTAAATAACTTGCTGCAAAAACAATAGATTTTCTTTGATTTTGTTGAATAGACTAACCATCATCTATCTTGTGTATCCCTATTTTTCAAATGTCTTGTGTAGAGCTTATAAGAAAAGTGTCTACCGTTAATGATTGGAAAAGGGTAACCTTGTGGAAGTCGTGAGTAGGAACTTTTTCTATCAAATAATCTCTCAGCACCTGATCAATTTTTTTTCTAATTTGCGGGATCCAAAATATCTAAAGAAGACTCATTTTCTTTAGAATCAATACCATCATTTTTTTCTTGCTCTTTGTCCCTATATATCTTCTGAACAATCAAAAATTGGACCAAGCAAAATAAAACTAATAAAAAGACCAATTGATATATAGTAATTAAAAAAACAAGTTATTCACATTAACATTAAAACATTAAAATAACTTCATCTATATAAAAAATAATATATATATATATGTATATATATATATTACGTTATATATTTATACTAGAAATTTTACCCGCATATAATGCGGGGACAATATTATTTTAAATTAGTTTATTAATTTTTATGTACTAAAAAGTTATTTATTAAATTAGAAATAACTTGATTTGTTATTTGTTTATATTTAATTTAAAATATTTTAAATTTTTAGTATAGTTATTTTAAGGGATTATTGGCAAATAATTATTTTTAATCCCAACATTTAAAGTTTTGATTTTTTAAACTTTGGCCACAATACAGTAACGTGACCCTTAAAGGTTAGAGGTTAAAATTTTTTTTTACAAAGTTTGGGGATTTCCCGTTAAATTTTTTTAACAGTTAATTTTTAGTTTTGCATTTTTTGTATTTTAAATTTCAAAATAGATGTATATTCTTTTAAATATGTATTTATATATATCCCCTATATATTATTTGAGAAGCGGATTTAAATACAACGTTGATTTGTAGATCGTGTCACTAGAAAAATAATCACTAGAAAAAAATATTGGACCGTTATTTTTTTAAAATTGTTATATTTATTTATTTATCTATATCATAAGTGATCATATTATCTTTATAAATATTATTTATGTATTAGTTTTTAGTTATTATAATTTATCTAAATATTTTATTGATAGGATTTTATGCTTTAGTTTATTATAATTATCATTATTTTCTTACAAATTTGAAAATTAAAATATACAATATATATCTTTTATTTTAAAATTCCCTATATATTACTATTTGAGAAGCGATTTTAAATACAACGTTGGTTTGTAGTCCGTGCCCCTAGAAAAAAATCACTATAAAAAATATTGTACCGTTATTTTTTTAAATTGTTATATTTATTTTTCTAATATTATAATTGATCATATTATCTTTATAAATATCATTTATTTATTAGCTTTTAATTTTTATAATTTATTTAAATATTTTATTGTTAGGATTTTATGTTTTACGTTATTATAATTATCATAATTTTCTTACAAATTTGAAAATT
>KE151491.1:11621-31998 GCA_000411095.1 Aethionema arabicum
GTGCAAGATGCGATACTTGGCTTATCTGTGTTCTCGTGCGAAAGGAATGGTGGAATGTACATTTTATTTAATATTTATAGCTGAACCCGTTCAGGGCTGCCTACGTACCTCACAGACGAGGATCAAGCCAGTCGTAGTTCGAGCGGAAACTTAAATACTTACATAGAAAGGAAAATGATTGTATGGCCGATGGTTAGTAGAAGAACTCCTTTAAGCTAGCGGAATTCCATGACCACGGTACCGCCTCGCCTTCACTGGTGACAAGCTCGTAAACTCTCGGTCGGACGACCTTGGAGATAATGTAGGGTCCTTCCCAGTTGGCTCCCAGCTTTCCAGCATTTTCTTCTTTCGTGTTTTCGTACACCCTCCGCAGGACTAAGTCTCCTTCGACGAAGCTTCGATTGCGAACGCTGTTGTTGTAATGTTTTGCGATGCACTGTTGGTAGTTTTGAATTCGAAGTAAGGCCTTGTTTCGTTTTTCTTCCAGTTCATCTAGGGACAGCTGCATGCTCTTGTTGTTAAGCTCTGGATGGTTGGTGAAGAAAATCTGACGCGGCCCAGTCAACCCTACTTTGGCGGGTGACATTGCTTCAACTCCGTGACTGAGTGAGAATGGTGTGTGATTTGTGGCTCTTCGAGGGGTTGTTAGGTAGGAACATAGCACCCCGTCGAGCTCATCTGCCCATCTTCCTTTCAAACCGTCCAATCGTTTCCGCAATCCGTCGATGATCGTCTTGTTGGTTGCCTCAGCTTGTCCATTTCCCTGTGGGTACCGAGGAGTTGACTTGTTCAATCGGATCTTCCAGCGAGCGCAGAAGTTTTCGAACGTTGGAGCGATGAATTGTGATCCGTTGTCAGTGATGATTTCGTAGGGGAGTCCGTGTCAGCATATGACATATTTCCAGACGAACTTCTTTACATCGGAGGCATTGATTCGAGTGTATGACTCCACCTCGACCCACTTAGTGAAGTAGTCGGTCATAACCAATACGAACCTCTTCTGTCGCGATGGAGGAAAAGATCCTATAATGTCCATTGCCCATCGCATGAAAGGATACGGAGAAGTTCATGTTGACAGCATTTCGGTTGGAGCGTGGATTAATGGTGCATGTCGCTGACACTGCTTGTACCTCCTTACGAAATTTTTGCAATCTGTGACCATTTTCGGCCAAAATAACCCATGTTTTTTTTGGTTTAACAGTAGCATTCGACCACCAAAGTGGTTGCCCCCAGCGCCTTCGTGAGTCTCTCTCATCGCGTCAGCTGCTTCGGTTGGGTAAATACATTTCATCAGGGCTCCCGAAGAGCTTCGGCGAAATAGGTGGTCGCGATATAACACGTAATGCGCGCTTTTTGCTTTGAGTCTTCGTGCCTCCCATTTGTCCGCGGGTAAGGTGCCATCAGATATGTACAACCTTATCTCTTCGATCCATGTTGGAAATGACGTCTCATGATCATTTGGTTCGAGCATGCGCTCCTCTGCTTGGACTCGTGCTTCGAATGTTTCTTCAGATATCGTGCAGATGACTGCTGGAAGTTTGATACTTGGCTCCTCGATCAACTCCACCGGGATTACGCGCTTGAGCTCCAGATCCGACGTTGAAGCTAGAGCGGCGAGGGCGTCCGCAGAGGAGTTCTCGCTTCGCGGGATCTTGGTGATATTAAAGGATTCCAGGTTCCTTGCGAGTTCGTTTACTGCTTGTAAGTAGGCTTCCATGCGATCATTTCGGGTTTCATAACTTTAGTTGTACTGGCTTGCGACTAGCTGAGAATCACAATAGGCGTTCACCTTTGCTGCGCCGACTTCGCGAGCCAATCTGATACCTGCTAGAAGTGCTTCGTATTCTACTTCATTGTTGGATGCCGGGAATGCTAACTGAAAAGACTGTTCGATCGTTTCTCCGTCAGGAGTGATTAGTTGGATACCGACGCCCGACCCGATCCTCGGAGAAGATCCATCGACGTAGAGGGTCCACGTTGGAGTAGAGGTAGATGGTAACAGAGTGGCTTCGGGTGGTAGTTCGACGATGAAATCGGCGAGGACTTGGGATTTGGTTGTTATGCGACTCCTGAAGTCGATGTCGTATTCGTTGAGTTCGACGGCCCATTTGATCATTCTCCCTGACTGATTTGAACTATGGAGAATCGCCCTGAGCGGATGGTCGGTCATAACTGCAATAGCGTGTGACTGAAAATACGGCCTTAGCTTTCTTGCTGAGACGACCACTGCTAGAGCTAACCTCTCGGTCATCGAATATCGGAGTTCTGGTCCGATTAACGATTTGTTGACGTAATTCACTGGTTTCTGCTTCTCGTTGTCCTCGCGCACAAGCACGCCACTCACCGTCTCTTTCGAAATTGCGATGTAAAGGAATAACGTTTCCCCTGCCTCGGGCTTGGCGAGAATGGGTGGAGTAGTCAAGTATTGTTTTAATTTTTCGAACGCTTCATCACATCGAGAGCCCTAGTTGAAATCTTTGTTGCCCTTGAGTAACTGGTAGAAAGGAAGGCAGCGATCCGTTGAACGAGATATGAACCTATTAAGTGCGGCAATGCTGCCTGTTAGACGTTGGACTTCGCGGGTGCTTTTTGGTGATGGGAGGTTGAGGATCGCCGGATGACTACATATCCAAGGAATTCCCCTGATGTAACGCCGAAAAAGCATTTCGCAGGATTGAGCTTCATTCCATACTGGTTTAGGCTGGCGAAGCAGGTCTCCAGATGTGAAACATGGTCCTGGGCGCGTTCGGACTTGACTAACATATCCTCAATGTAGACTTCCATGGTTTTGCCTAGTTGTGCTGCGAACATCTTGTTGACGAGCCTTTGGTATGTCGCTCCGGCATTCTTTAAACCGAACGGCATGACTTTGTAACAGTACGTACCCCGCTCGGTGATAAACGCTGTTTTTTCCCGATCCTCCGGATCCATCATTATCTGGTTGTAGCCCGAGAAGGCGTCCATAAACGAGAGGAGTTGATTCCCAGTCGTGGCTTCGACGAGGCGCTCGATATGGGGTAGTGGAAAATTGTCCTTTGGGCAGGCCTTGTTAAGATCGGTGAAGTCCACACAAACCCTCCACTTTCCATTCTTTTTCTTTACGACGACAGGATTGGCTAGCCATTCTGGATATTGAACCTCGACGATAGATCCTGCTTTAGGTAACCTTTCGACCTCATCATTTACTGCTTGTGCTCGCTCGTGTCCTAGTTTTTGTCTCTTCTGTTTGATTGGCTTGAAAGTCGGATCGGTGTTTAGCCTGTGACATGCTTGAGATGGGTCGACTCCCGTCATATCTGCCATGGACCATACGAAGGTTGAAATGTGTTTTCTGAGAAAGGCGATGAGTTCACTTCGTAATCCTAGGGAAAGGCTCGATCCGATCCCCACACATCGCAATTGGTCATCCTCGCTGATGTTGACCTGGATAATAGCGTCCTTACTATGGAATCCCCGTTGTCGAGATTAGTGGCCGAGGAAATGACGCAGGCTCGGGATGCTCTCCGGGGCTTGTATTCCAAAACAAAACATGCTCGCAAAATTCGCTGGTCGTCGCGTGCGGTGAAGGTTCCTGCTGGAGTTTGGAATTTCACGCATTGGTGATAGGTTGAGGCCACGGCTTTCATATAGAACCGCCACGGTATTCCCAGGATGACGTTATAAATTGTTGGACGATTGATGACATCGAATTTGATAATCCTGGTGACACCCCCGAGGCTGACTGGTAGTTTGATCGTTCTGGTGGTCATGATGGCTTCTCCGTTGAATCCTGTTAGAGGCTTCTCCAGTTTCTTCATGTGGGATTCGGGCACTCCCATTCGCTCCAGGGTTTCTTGGAAGCTCAAATCCACCGAACTACCGGTGTCAATTAGTACCTTGCTGACATCGCAGTCGCTTATTGACAGTTCGATGACCAGAGGATCGTTGTGCGGCAGACTGACCCCTCGCAGATCGTCATCGGAGAAGCTAATGAGACTCGGGAGTGGGTCGAGTGCCTCTGGGACGTTATCCCACTTTCGCGATGTTGTGACTTCCCTGGCATAAGCTTTGACTGATCATACCGAACCGGTGCATGTTTGTAACCTCCCCACGATCATGTTGATTTTACGCCTAGGCACGGGCGGCAATCGCTCGCCCTCGCATTCTCGCTTGCGATCTGGAGTTGCTGCTTCAAGGTCGGCTTCTAGAGTAGCCTGGGATTCTGGTGCCTTCCCTTTGTTGGACGGTCCTCTTTTTTGATAGGTATTCTTTCAGAAGGATGTCCTTCAGATGCATGCACTCCGATCTTGAGTGACCGTGCCGATTGTGGAACTCGCAGTAGAGGGTCATGTCCCTCGTGTCTGTGGGTGCCTCTGCTTTCTCTGGGGCGTCTTTGGAGGGGGATCGGACGTATTTGTTCCAATCTCGGCTTCGCGTGCCTTCCTGAACCTGATACGTTGCCCGACGGGCCTCTGGCTCGTGCTGTCGTCGCTCATCGTGGTGTTGTCGAGGCTCGTGATGGGTTCCTGCACCTTTTTCTTGGACGGTAACTTGTGATTTCTGAGTAGTGTGGGTTTTTGCCATTGCGGCGCGATCTTCTTCTATCTTGATGAACGCGGTCGCTCGATGCAGGGCATCCTCCAATGTGACTGGTTTTTTCAGCGTCAGGTCCTCCTTGAACTTGGATTCGTACCATAAAGCATGGCGAAGGGCTGGGACTGCGGTGCTGTCGCTGATCGCGATCTGTGATGCTACGACTTTGAAGCGATCCATGAACTTCCTGAGCGGTTCAGTGGCATCTTGACGCATAGTATACATATCGGACTGGGAAATGCCTTGCTTAATATGCATGGAGTAAGGCTTGAGGAAGGCCGTCGACAGTTGGTAGTAATTGTCAATTGAGTTCGGGTCGAGCCGGGAGAACCATGTCAGTGCTGCGCTAGTGAGATTTTCTACGAACATCTGACAGTAACCTGCGTCCTTTTCTTCGGGAGCGAAGCGAGTTCTGCCCATGGCTATGCTGAAGGCTATCATGAACTGCGATGGGTCGGACAGTCCATCGTAAGCCGTCAGCTTTATTTTCTCCTGAGTCCGGATAACGGTACCTCGCAGGCGATCCGAGAATGGTGTATTTTGCGACCTCCGTAGAACTTGCTCGATTTCCGGTGCTGCACTTGAGGCGTGGTGGACCCTTGAGTTCATTTCTTCGATGAGGGCGTTTAGTTCCGCGATGCGGCGGTCTTGTTCCGAGAGTCTGAACTCATTCTCGGTTAATGGTCTCTCCTTTTGGCCCATCGTAACGGGTTGCCAGGTCAGGAGAGTCGTGGAGCTTGGTGCGGCATCAGGAGCGATTGTGCTGCTGAAAAGTTGTCACTGGAGTCCGACCGTAGCTGGTACTGGTGCTCACGATCCGGCGGAGAGACGCTCACATGTTCTTCGTAGCTCGCTGATTTCATCCGTATGGGACTTTTGCCCGGAGGTAAATTCGTTCATTTGGCTGGCCATTGACCGTAAGATACTCACGAACTCTTCCTGTGACATCTGACTGGGAGGAGTTGTTGGGTCCTCTTCCTCGACGTGAATGGGGTCCTCGTCGCTGATTACTCCCTTTCCTCTCTCGAGCGCAGAGAGTGTGGAAAGGGACCCTCCGCTACTTGGTTCTCCTCCCAAGGGTGGATTCCTGCTTAGGTTGGACATGGCTTGTATGCTTCCCTCCCCACAGACGGCGCCAATTATCGATGCCTCGGATCGACTTCGCAAATAAAATTGGAAAGTAGAGAGAAATAATGTGTTCTTGTATTGATTTTTCTATGCCTTAAATGGCAAGTGTACAAGGTTATTTATATTTTAATCATTGTGGGATACATGTCACCTCCCATCAATGTGGAATCCCCAAAGAGGAAAGTTTGTTTGTTTAAGGAAAATGTTAGGCTTCCAAGATTCTCCCATTTGTGGCAAATTGGGCTTTGAGGGCATAATTTGGGTCTTTACCAAATTACCCATCAACATTAGACTATGTATATTAGTTAACATATTCAACACCCAATTTTTTCTCCACCTCACTTTCTCTTTCTTCCACCTCACTTTCTCTTATTTCCACATAATATTGTTTAAATATATAAAAAAATCTTTTGTAATTTTGTTTATTAATTAATGTGTGTCATCACTAATAAAAACATAAAAAGA
The DNA here is from genome assembly GCA_000411095.1 of Aethionema arabicum. Classification (NCBI taxonomy): domain Eukaryota; kingdom Viridiplantae; phylum Streptophyta; class Magnoliopsida; order Brassicales; family Brassicaceae; genus Aethionema; species Aethionema arabicum. Next base: position 17,787 of record KE151491.1, read on the forward strand.
AAAATAATTAAACAATGTAATCCAATTAAATAGGGACATATGGCAATATAGGCCCACAAATTGGTTTTCAACATGTGTTTAAGCCACGTATACTTTATTGTTTTGTCAACACCCTCATTAAAAGGATTAAACTGTTAAAAATGGTTTTCAACACCCCCAATGCTCATAGTCTTAAAAGTGGTAAAATTTATATATATATATATATATAAATTGTAGTGGATCTTACCGTCATGATTATATTTTTTTCATTTTCTATAAAAGAAGACGAGATCGTATTGTAATGCACACACTTTTACACATATAATTTTGACGAAGAAAAGCTTCTCTTTTTTCTCCTCTTCTCTTTTACAAATTTCTCTTTTTCAATATTAGCGGTAAAGTTCTGCCGAAATACATATTATCCGAAATAATTATAATACATTTATAACAAAAAGTTTCTAATTTTTGAAAAAAAATTTTGATAGTTAACTATCAAAATTCAAAGATTAAAAAAAAAGGTTGGTCCTCGATCTAAAATTAAATAAAACTTGGGCATTGCACTATTGGTTTTGTAGAGTTTCTTTCTCGTTTCCTTGTAGGTTTATACTCTAAGATTACTAATTTGTATTACAATATTGAAATGCAAAAATGAAGAATCGAAAGCATAGAAGAAGACACACACGAGCTCAAACTGAGCTCAATTGAAGAAAGTAGCAAGAAATCAACAAAATAAGAATACCGAATAACACTTAAAATTGGACTTTAAGCTTCACCGATAATTCTTCAGACGATCCAGTCTTGAAGTTGTCGACACAAAAAGAAGAATCTGCTTGACCAATTTCTTAAAGATGATAAGCTCAATCTGGTAGAATCTCACACACATCCTAACGAAGTCAGTTAGTTCGTTATATCTAGAAGATGAGCAAAAAGGTCAATGTTTTCCTATATCATAATGAGATAAGATATCTCATGGGCTTTACGGATAAAGCCCATTACTTCACAAATCTCATCCAATTGTCTTCATCTGTAGAAGAACAGTTCTTTCTTCAGTTCTTGAGGTCTCCGCCGACCAAATTTTCTTCTTTATGACGATCTCGGATGTCACCTCCTCATCAGTTGGGATGACATTAAACTCCTCAAGAACTTTAGTCATTTATTTACAGGAATTATCTTGGTAAAGATATCAGCTGAATTGACTAAGAATTTAATCAAACATTCTTCAACCTGTCCCGTTTGTAATGTATCTTTACATCTATGTGTTTGGTTCTTTCATGATGTGCATTGTTCTTTGAAAGATCAATGACACTTTGAGAATCACACTTAATAACCACTTAATTTTGATAGAAACCAAAATCTCCAAGTAATCCTTATAACCATGTTGCTTCTTTTATTACTTCAGTTAGGGAGATGTATTAAGACTTTTTGGTAGAGAGCCACAACTCATTGGAGTGCTGCCTTCCAACATACAGTAGTCCCCCCTAGAGTGAAGACAAAACATGTGATAGATCTCCTCTGATCAAGATCAGATGTGAAATCAACATCACAATAACCTATAAGTTTTATATCCTTGTTTATATAGAATTGTAACTTGAATTACCTTCATATGAGTATATGTAAATAATAATTGGTGACAAAACATGCGATAGATCTCCTCTGATCAAGATCAGATGTGAAATCAACATCACAATAACTTGTAAGTTTTATATTCTTGTTTATATAGAATTGTAACTTGAATTACCTTCATATGAGTATATGTAAATGATATGTGTAACCCTTCTGTTGTTGTCTTTGTATCTCTTTGTTTGTTATCTTGTTCTTTAGACTCTATGATTGTAATTATCTCCTCAAGTGTCAAAGATGATTTGTTGTAGCGCAAGGTATCAACGATTGTAAGATCAACATTTTCAAGATCTTGAATGATCTTTAGGAATGCATCTACATTTTTATTAAGAGATATACTTGGATTCATAGTAAAACCTACTAACATTTCCCTTAGAAATATCCGACTTGATAATTTTTTTGATGTGAACAAACCATTCAATGCTTTCAACATGGATGAAGCAGTTTTCTAGAATGTTATTTGATAGACTAAGAATAATCGAACTTCTAACCTTCTCCTTTTGTTCAATCAATATCTTTTGATCAAGTTTATCATCCGATGAACTTGTGTCTTTATACTTTTCTTTAACATCTTTCAATGTCTTTGGCGGCATCATGAAGGCCCAGTATCATCAAATGTGTCATCAATTTTTACCTCCATACCATATAGTCACTGGAAGCATTTAATCTCTCAAGTTCGAATTTTGCAGAAGTCATGGTTTGATGAACTATATTGAGTGAACCTTTCGCTCTAATACAAATTGTAGTGTTTCTTTCTCATTTTCTTGTAGGTTTATTCTCTAAGACTACTAATTTGTATTGCAATCTTGAAATGAAAGAATCAAGAATCAAGAGTAGAGAAGAAGAAGACACATACGATTTTACGACTTCATATACAATCAATGAGATTGTATTCTACGTCTCGCCAAGTTCGTCTCGGAATTCACTAAATTTGGAAGAGTTTCACAACGATGAGCTCAAACCGACCTCAATCGAAGAAAGTAGCGGGAAATCAACAAAATTAAAATACCGACTAACACTTGAAATTGGACCTCAAGCTTCACCGATAGTTCTTCAGACGATTCAGTCTTGAAGTCGTCAACACGGAAGAAGAATTTGTTTGACCAGTTTCTTGAAGATGATAAGCTCAATCTGGTAAAATCTCACGAACTCTGTTAGTTTGTTATATCTAGAAGACGAGCAAAAACGTCAACGTTTTGCTATTCCATAATGAGATAAGAAATCTCATGGGCTTTACGGATAAGGCCCATTACTTCACAGGTTTTATATAATAAATTTTCTACCAATTATTTATATTAAGTTTGGTAAAATGGAAAATGGATTATGTTATTTGAGACTATAAACTATTTGTATTTGCTGAAAATCGCCGTCATTTGTTAAAATAGTGTTTTTAACTCTATACTTTTATAACTAGATTTTTAAACTCTGAACTTTTATAATTTAATTTTTAAATTCTACTAGGTTTTTAAATCATAAATTTTGATAACTGAATTTCTTAAATCAAAACTAAATTTTTAACTTAATTCAATCAAGTATTTTTACTAAGCTATATCCTCAAATCCATTGCCCAAACCTATGTCATGAGTTATCATCACCAACAACATATCATGAGAAGAGAACAATAAGGCCCCTTTCTTTAATTACATTACACCCTCATGTGCTCTCACGTGCTTCTTGTCTCCTCTCCCAATCAAATCCAATCCATTAACACAACACCATCCATTATTAATGTTTTTTTAATTAATTACATTAAAAGCAGTTCACATGAACTGTAGGCTTTGTTTTGTACTTAAATCCAGAGGCTTTGTGGGGTTGCAATGTTAAGATTTCGTTGCTGGAAACACCTTAAACCATAAAATAGGAGTAAAGTGAATAGAGAATTTCAATTTTTTTTGGCTTCATAAGTTCAGTAAATAGTGGAGGTGATAATGATGTTTAACATATGCTATTATCACATCAAAATGAGTTTGAATTCATAATACTCAAGATTAATATTAGTCACTAGGCTAAAGTGAAAAACAAATGGAACATAATGGTGTCATTACAAAAAGGAAAAATTGTTTATAGTTTCATGGATTTGTGGTATTTTAAACTATGTATTATTTTAATTTAGTGAAATAACCCCTTAACCATTAAAATGACTCTTTAAACTCAAAACCTTTACAACAGGATATTTTAAATAAAAAAAATTAAGCGATAGTCACTAATTAAAATCTAATCTCAATATTAAATCCTAATATATAATCATAATTTGAATTAATTATATTGTTTTTCAGGTTTACATTTAAAATATCGGTTTAAAAAATCTAGTTATCAAGTTTTAGAATTTAAACAATGTACATGTTATTAAAGTTTACAAATTTATGGGCAATTAGAAAAACAACATAACATTACAATCATTTTTTATAAACCACGAAGATGTTAGATCTTACAGCTCATAAACCCTCCTCATCCAGACATCATAACAGAAAAATTAATTTTCAATTAGTAAAAAAAAAACATAAATATTGCAGAAGATTGATTTTTCAAGTTTAGTATGAAAATATAAAATGCATATTGTAGAAGGATTTGTTTGCCATTATCCCAAAAATATAATAATACAACTTTATAATACAATTGAAGCAGTTTTTAAATCAAGCCTCAACATTTCAATAGTGATATTTCCACGTGTAATAATAAATAAGAAGAAGAAAAAAAAAAGTGAAAAACAAAGAGGACTATATATTAACATCGGCGACCACCTCTGCAGTTAAGAGCACCGGCGTTGGAAGTGATTTGACCGACGAGAGAAGATGACTTGGCTGCTAAACTTGAAGCTCTAGCATAACTAACTCCAGCTCCAGCTCCAGAACGTGTGAAAAATGCTCCGTTTAGGAACAAGTCTCCCTCTGATCTCCAGTTCCAGTGCTTCCATTGCCACTCCCCTGCGTAATCTCTCTTTGTCACCTGCCAAAACCCAGACCAAACCCGTTAGTGTCATTTTCATCATTTTGTTTAAGGACAAAGATCAGTTTCTTGTAAGAATCTAGATGAAACTGTAAAAGGTGTTTTGACTTATACTAAATATGATATTTTAGACTATAAATTATCTCCCTTTGGTAAAAACAAACTTTAACTATTAAAAATGGTTTTTTAAATCTCGAACTTTGATAGCTGGAAATTGTTTTAACCATGCGCCGGTTTTTTTAGATGAAAATTAAACTTTAACATAAAATTAAATATAACAAAAAAATTTAGTCCAAATGTAGATTAATTATACCATAATTTTGAATTTAAATTTGAAATTTCAGTTTAAAAACCCCGGTTATTAAGGTTTGGGGTTTAAAAAATCTGATTATCAAAGTCTATAATTTAAAAAACTTTTTTGATAGCTGAGGGCTTTTTTCACCTAATGGAGATAGTTTAAGGTCTAAAATATCATATTGCCTAGTTTGTACTCTGATTGCATGGAATTTTATTTCCATCTAATGATATTCATACATCTTTAGTAAAAAGGGTTAAAAGTACATAAAACATCAGTTATTTGGCTACCAACATTTAAGATAAGAGTTAAGACATGATATAGGAAAGATAGATTTTACCGGTCAACCTAATTTTGTAAGAATGCAAGGTTTTGGATGCAAAGAAAGTACCTCTTTAGCAAATCGGTTAGTCGGGGCCAGATATCTGTTTCCTTGACTGTTAATGGTAGGACTAGCACTGCCACCAATTGCATACATTTCCCAGTGTGTGTAGTCATTATTTACTACATGGAAATATCCATGCCTACACCTGCAAGTACAAAGGTTTATTTGTCTTTAAATTTACAATCCCCTTGACAGAGAAACAAGTTATCTAATGGGAAGATTCTAGCAGATTAAGATCAGAAATCAGGTTAGTTTGTACCTTGGCATCCTTTGGATAAGACCCTCACCAAAATGGTTGTAAGCAATGGTGACCTGCATAACCTTGTCTCTAGTGTAGGTATCACTGTGCCCCAATAACATAACCTGTCAACATTTTCCATTATAGTTACTACCAAAATCCCTAGCCGTAGATTTCAACGTAGTCACTACCAAAATCCAACCCTAGATTCCAACAAATTCACTACCAAAATCCCTAACTGTTGATTCGAATCATGAGATTTTGAACATTTAGTCAAATAATCAATCAATTGAAGCATTTAGGTTTACCTCATTGTGGTGAGTGAAGTAATTGTTGGAGATAGTGATAGCAGTGGAAGCCATCACGGCGTCGATGAGTCCATCTGCGCAACTAGACAACGAATTGTGATCGATCCAGATATGACTGGATCCAAAGATGGAGATTCCATCTCCATCAGCCATCGTCCGCCACCCGTAATGCGATGGAGAGCTTCTAACCATTGCGTTACCCGTAGGCTTACAATCATGAATATGAATGCCATGGATGATGATGTTAGTCACATACTGGATAGTGAGGCAAGCGCCATTAGCGATATGAACATTAACGCCACGACCATCGATCGTCTTGAAGCTGTTCATGATAAGCTCTTCTTTCAAGGTTATGACCATATCACGCTTGAATATGATCCAGAGAGGCTCTTCTTGGATCACGGCGTGACGGAGGGTACCTGGTATCGGGTTAACTGGATTATCGTCACCTGGATCGCTCACGACGTAGTAACGACCATCTCGACCGCCAATGGCGTTGCGGCCGAATCCAATTGCGCAATCCGCAAGATGCTTCCGGCGGATTTGCCATTTTCTGTCACAACGCCAACAATCGTCGATTGGATTGCCGGTGGAACAAGAGAAATACCCTAAATTTCTTCGCTCTGTACTGTTGCGAATACTCCTGTTTCATATAATTGTAAATTAAATTAAAAAAAAAAAAAAAAATTAAATTATCGCATTGAGGTTAAAAGAGTCATTTGAGAATATATTCGTCGTCGGTCGCAACATTTGAATGTGCTTCGATCAAATAATATTCTTTATGTTTTTACTTGATTTTTGGTAAAAAAACACAGTACAAAGTAAAAATAATTTTGTAACAAAATGTTATTTTTATATGAAAATTTAAATCACCAACTATTTTATTAATTGCTAAAAAAACTTATACAAAAACGGAAAAAGTAGTTACCTCGATCTTTGTAATGTAAATAGGAAAAGAAATTATTATTATTAACGACATTAATGTTATTGTTAGTTATGAAAAGGAATTTAGAAAAAGAAGTGTCCACGAGGCACATGCATGAGGTGTTGGGACATTACACGTGTTTTTTTATCATTTAACAAAAATACAAACATTACACATGTTATGGTTCGGCAGAAATAATATCATTAAATTTTAAAGGAGGAAAAAAAATTTCATCGAAATATTTATAGCATTAAATGAAGAAGCCATGAATTCAACTGAAATCTTCTTCTTCATTAATTTTAACAATTACTATTATTCTTATTTTTGTTAATATATAGGAATTACAGTATTTTTTTCATATATTTGATAAGTTATAACCACATTTTTTCAATCCGAATTAAACACTAAAATAAAATGAAAATATAATGGTTAATTTGGTTAAAATGTAATATCAAGTTTAATTTTTGATTTTTAATTTTAAAAAACCTGGTTATCAAGAATTATGGATTAAAAAACACAATCAAAATTCAGATTTCTAAAAAAACCATTTTTTGATAGTTTAAAATTATTTTCACAAAATAAAAATAGTTTAAGATCTACAAGACTGCAACATTGAAATCCTTTAATATTATTATTGTAAATTAATGACCAATTTTGATGTTCAATACACGTTTCAAACGAATATGTTCATCGTTTTTTTTGTCAAACGAATATGTTCATCGTTTAACTTATCTAAATTATATATAAAAATGTTAAAATGTAAAGTATAGAATTAATATTATAATTCTGAAATAAAAAGGAATAGATATTATAATTAATAAATATAGAAATGGACTCTTTGACCAGAATAATGAAAGTGACGTGTCAAATTCTTACAGCAGCTCCATGTGACATTAATTTAGCACATCAGTTCAATTTCTGATCTATATTAATAATTTGATATATTAATAATTCAAAAATCAGAGGAGTTTTATCCAATCAAACACCACGAGATGCTTAAGTCATACTTAAATTATACAATAATAAAACGTAATTAAAACACAAATATATAATTAAGCAACATAAAAACTCACATGTCCGAAAAGAAGAAAAAAAAAAAAAAACTCACATGTCCACCATTGCAGCTACTTCATCTGGATTCTCAACTGCATCTTTATGCCATGTTTCATTATACCTGACATATTCAAATTTAATCACAAAATTTAACAAAATTAAACTCAATTATAGCATATTATTCTAAATGAAATGAAACAAAACTAAAATTCAATAATCACTACAAAATGAAATGGTAATTAAATTGAGATCTGTACTGAGCAGGACGGTGTAAAAAAATTTGTTAAAGATGTTAGAACATTTTTTTTGAAATTTATGGGATCAAAAATATTTTTTTGTGTGGATCAATTACAAAAATTGATCGAAATTTAGGCCACTGGCACTAAGAAACATAAGGTACTTAATTTGTTACCTGGAACTGATGACGCCATTAAAGAACATTAAAAGGAGTAATGCAGAATGTAAGAGGAGAAGTTGCGTGGCAGCCATTGTTGTGTCTGAGTTGCTCTGTGTGTCTGAAGACAGAAGCTTTTGTCGGTATAATGTGTTTTGAAGAAGAAGAAGAGTTAAGGAAAGTGAGAAGAAGAGGAATTATTATATAGGAAAAAGTAGTCGTAGCATGTTCTATCACAATGTTATTGGCCTAATTTATTTATTTATTTATTTTTTATTAATAAAAATAGTATAGATATATTGGGGCATTGCTGTCATAAATATTATACCATAAATTACGGGTTAATTTTTTGTGGTTTGTGACACCTAATGTTTATAATTGAATGTAATGTATGACAATTGACAAGAGACAAATTATTCATCGATGCCAGTAAAAATTGATTTTTTTTTTTGTTTTGTTACAGATTTACCAGTTTTTTCCAGCAACGGTCCGCTTTTTTTTTTAATTAAATGATAGGATTTGCAAACCGACCAAATAATCCACTCTACACACGAAACAAAAATACACACATTAATAGGTATTAAAAAGAAATAATTTTATTGTAAAAAGAATTTACGACAATTATATTCATCACATTTTATGTCGTATTTTAATATTTTGTTATTAAAGTATTTTATCACTAAATTGTAATAATTATTTCCCAACTTTATGAAAATATTGGACGAATAGGTTTAGCTCATTAGCTTATAATCATAGGTTGATCCTGATTAAGGAGACAACAATTTACCGAAACGTCAAAACTCCTCATATGATTTTCAAAACTATCATACAAAAATATATTATGACAAAATTATATAGTCATTGAAATTAAGTATCATACTTTATAACTTTTTTTTAATGAAATTAAACATCATAATATTATAAAAATGTTATAATTTTTTGTCATAATAGTGTGACGAAAATGTATAGTCAGCAAAATTGTACAAAAATCGTGATATTTTATAACATTTTCGTAATCAAATTATTTGTTATAATATTGTAAGAAATATATTACAATTTTTTGTCATAATTTCGTAATTTATAATTATGTTTAGGGTTGTTTAAAGTTTATTTTAGTGTTTTTGGTTTTTCTAAAGTCCGAACCAGAAAAGTTCCATTATTTTACCGACAAATATGTGACAATTTTAAAGGAATTTTCTTTCAAAATACCACATAATTTTAACCCTAATTTTAAAGGAGTTTTCTTACACTAAACACTTATTATAAACATTTAAACTTAGGTTCATTAATAGAAACTCATAAGAGACCACTAACACAAGATAAACACTAAATTAGGGTCCCAAATCCAATCGCACATTAATGGTTGATAAAACATAAGGGACACACTAATTGTACACTAGGGTCACTTTTTTACGAATACTATTTTAAACCAATTGTAAACTATTTTTTATCGGTAATTTTATTTCACAAAATTTATGGACAAATTTCGACGAACTTTTGGTTAATCGGTTGAAAATAATTAATTTTTTTAACTAAATTTTAATAAAACTAGATTTTTTTAATTTGATTGAAAATTCTTTCCTTTCTTTGCAACTTCTCCGAACTCAAATTAACTTTTAATAAAACTTTTTTTAGTGCAATGTTTTTTTTTAGATTTCTACTTACATTAATATGTGTGTTTTCTACGTGCACAAAACCTCTAACACATACGTAACATTTTATTTTATTTGAACTTAGACTAAAGAGATAGACTTTATAACAATCGAGAACTTATTAGATATATTATTGGATATACATCAACACAACTATTTTCCTATACTTGTGTAAACTATATTTTATCTATTCCTAAAATTGAGGGTCTACTTCGTGTATATATCTTTGTTCTTTCTATGTTAATAAACCAAAATTACACTATACATCTATATGGTATCAAAGCAGGATTAACTTTCTTCCAAAAATTTTCCTTCAGAACATGTTCCTTCTTTCACCAGCTATGACCACTACCACTCCTTCAAACGTTGAATCTGCTCCTACCTTCAACACCGGTGATCCAAAGCAAACATTAATCTCTCTCAACATGTCGAGCATCAAAAAAGTCACAACAAAAATCTTTATTGCAAGCTCATAAACTTCATGTTTTCATCGACGATGAAGATAAAAACCTGAAGCTACCATACCTAATCGAGGTGGTGATCAACAACCCAATCCTCATTATGCTCCCTAGATTCGGCAAGGCAAGCTACTTTACAATTGCTTGCTCGTCTCTCTCTCTCTCTCTCCATTAATGTCCAACCGATTGTCGCTCGAACCACTACTTCACGTAGACACATCAAACAACTTTGTTAACACCTCAAAAGAAGGAGCAAATGTACTTTTTCAATTAACGATTATGTGTGTGGTATAATCGGCAAGGTTGATCAACTAGCCTTTTTGGAGTACCTCTTGATCATGAGGATATATAATAATTAAAGGGATAAGTGATGACTATCGAACGATTATCAAGATGATTAATGGTCGAGATCTACCCATCTCTACTGAGGAACTACATGAAAAATTGAACAATCAAGAAAACACCATAGCTTTTTCCTCCGAAGAAGCTCAAATATATGTTATTGTCAGTTCGACCCAATTCTGGCAACCTCAAAATCAACCCTACAACCGTGATAAAAACTATGGTCGGGATGGTCAATCTCAGCGTGGAGGTCGTGGTGGTTATGGTCGCGACTACCAAGGAAAGTGTCATATTTGTGGCACACAAGGGCACAATGCTCGCACATGCCCTCAATTTTGCTCGCAACACCCAACTTAACAATGGAATCCCTCTTTTCCAACACAATCGTAACCCAACTAGATGAGGAGACCAACTCGGATCAACCCAAAGAGATCAAGATTCACACCATGTGCGATCCACCAAGGACAAGATCTGACACTGGAACCATACGTGAAGAGTTTGACAAGACCATGAAAAACTTACTGGTTCAAGAGCTAGACGACCTAAGCATTGGAGGATCAAGATCATAAAACCAAGAACAACTAGAATGGTCACTGCTCAAGCCCAAAGTGAGTTTAACTATATTCTACATAAGACAAGGAGACCAAAACAACAAGACATGATCTCGTGTATCAAAACATGACAAGGTGCGGGTTTCCTTTAAATTATTTTTTGTGAACTTTTCTTAAATTGTTTTGCAGGAAACTCGTTTTAGGATATTTTTGTTTTGGTTATTTGTGTTTTCTTATTTACTTTTTTAAACCTTCGAAGATTACGGTCAGAGTTCTTTATAAAGCTTCTTAACTAGGGACGGACCCACAACTTAGGTCATGGGTGCCTGTGCACCCCCTAAAATTTTAAATTTTCTTTTTGTGTATAGTATTAGTTAAAATTTATCATTAGTTGTAGTTCATTTTCTATTAGCGCACCCACTAAAATAAAAGAGTGCACCATTTAATTTTTAGATTGATTTTCTTTTTTATATTAACATTTAGTTTCATATATTTTTCAATGCACTTTTAGGAAATAAAAATCAATTATATATATGACAATTTTACTAACTTACATATATGTTTGTTATATTTAGAATTAAGTTAAATTTTTATTCTCAAACTTTTTTCTTTTCAGAATTATATTCTTTTGTTATAAACTTATAGAGTTCTATATTTCTATAATTTATATCTTTAAGTTTGTTTAAATAGTTATATATAATTTTATAAGACTTAATGTTACAGTTACAAAAGTTAGAGTTTATTTTTGTAAATGAAATTATGTTGTGACAAGTTTGGGTCACAAAATTAAGTTATATTGTTTTTATAATTTGTTTTAAAGTATGGTTATCATAATTCATCTGAATAATAATACAAAACGTTTAACTCTTTTTTCCTATCTCTTGGGGTTTTTTTTTTGTTTTTGCAATTTTTCCATAGTGATTTTTTTCTAATTTCATAAGACTGAGTATTTTTATATTATTTATATTGGTGTACAATAATTATAGTAATGATTTTGGTTAAACGATTTTTTTTGAGCGTTTAAAATTTATTATTCATTATCTTAATTTTTTTTATTGATATAAAGTTTTTATAGTTTTTGACGATGAAATATTATAAAAGAAAATTTAAGATACTTCAATATTAAATGAAATTATTTTTTTAATTAGGCAACTAATTTTGTATTTTATCAATGTGTATCCGGTCAAAATAAATTCTCGATCCGCCCATGTTCTTAACACCTTTGTATAAGACACACTTTTACCTAGTATCAATAAAACGGATAGTTTTTTTTTCTGTGAGATAGTTGTCGATCTCCTAGAGCTCTTGTGTGGTTTCTCTTTGTCTCTTGAGATCTAACCCGATTTATCAAAGATTTGTCATAGACATTGTAGCGTCACTCAATTCCTCCTCAATTACGTAGTCCATTCGATCATTACATGATTAAGAGAAGCCATGTGGCTAGTCTCTTGATCCCCATCTTGTCTTTTTTGATCCATCTCCCTTGGATCTTACATCACAATCTTATCTCTATAAACAAGCTATGCAACTATAATGATATCATAGTACAACTTTACCCCCAACAAATTCAAGTGAAGGAACTAGGCAACATGACAACAATCCTCTAAGGCAAGGTTAATCATGGTGTTTATGAATGGTCAATGACTCCATCTTCTTCATCTTTTAAGGCTTTCTCCTATAATAAGCGATCTTGGTTGGATTGACATTCTCTGTTGAGACATCCAATTTTTTAGATTCTTCGTCGCATCATTTCTACTTTTGATTTACCGTTGTCAAAGTCTTCTACATCTCTTGTTTGCAATGTTTGTTCAATTGATAAGAGTCACAAATTTCCATTCTCTACATTAACTACTACACCAACTCCACTCTCGTGCGACAACTCGCGATCTCTACACTAGATACGATACAAAACCGGCCCCACTCTCGTGAGATATCTCGTGATTTCTAACCCTACCTAGCATGCATTATTGAACGGGATAGATATGTCAACAAACCCCCAAGCCCAACTCTCGCTGTGACTTAGTAAATTTGCTCACTCTAGCGGCTTTCAAACTATCTCACCTACTCTCGCAACCTAAGATAGCCTAATATGGAGAACTGAGTGGCCAATCCTAGTTCAAGCGTTAAGAATTACATTAGGTGAAGGAACGCATGATGTTTAATTCTATTCGTGTCTAACCATAGATTAGCGATCCTTAGAGCATCCTAAATCTAACAACTATCTACTCGCTCAGGCTTGAAACAAAACAAAACGTGAAAGAGATAGAAACGATCATGATAAAACAACGCTTAAGATTAAACTAAACGTGATTTTACAATGAAAGTGCAAAATAAATGAAGAACAGTGAAGAACGAGTGAGAGAAACGGCTAGGGAGCTAAAAATAAAAATCCAGCCCCCCTTGAGTGTTGTCCTAGCCTCCTTATTTATAGACGGCCCAAAATTAGGTAAAAAATGTGTGCACTTTGTGTCTTCTGGGGACGACATTGGTAGAAACATATTTATGTTTCTATTGATACATGTGTTAAAATTGACTTCCTGGAAATCGTAGAACCCCGCATCGGTAGAAATAAATAAAATGTTTCTACCGATACAAAACTTAAATCCGAGATTTGCACCACTCACGGCCTTGGTCATCGGTAGAAACAAATATATGTTTCTACCGATACAAGTTGTTCATCCTTCACGATCCTCTTCATCGGTAGATACACTATCATGTTTCTATAGAAACATTTTGATCTTGTTTTCTCTTGGGTGCTTTTGTACTCATTCTTGACCAATACAAAGTGTTGCTTCCGTAGAAACATGTGTTTTTGTTTATTTTCTTCAGTTTTCGTCTTGTTTTCCATCTTGAACGTTCTCTTCTCACTTTGTGTTAGGGATGTCAATCGGGATAACCCGGCCCAGCCCGCCCCGAAGGCCGTGAAGCCCATCCATATTTGAGCCCAAGCCCGGCCCAGTCCGTTTTCTTTTCGGGCTTATTTTCAAGGCCCGAGCCTAGCCCGGACAAGGCCTCAGGCCTTTTTGGGTTTTTTGAACTTATAAATAAAAACAATATAAATTCAAA
>KE151491.1:39652-56136 GCA_000411095.1 Aethionema arabicum
CATCTTCTCTCTCTTTCTTTGTGTAATTTCTATTTAAATTCCTGCAAAATCACTACAAAACTAATAAAAGTATAGGTTATATGGTCAGTAAAATCGTCACAAAATAGCACCGATCATCGGGTTAGGCTAGCCCGCATGCTTTAGCCCGAATTGACATCCCTACTTTGTGTAATTTCCTCAATTTATTCTGCAAAATCAAAGCAAAACTTGTGAAAGTGTAGGTTAATTGAGTCGTAAAATCATCACAAAATGACACCGATCACTACACATTTAGCCCAAAGTCCACACCTTGTGTAATTTTGGGTTACTCTTCAACGTAAAGTGCATTTTTTTTACTTGATCCAGTCAAATTGTGCATCTATGCCTCACAGCATGTCTGATTCTTTGAACTGGTTTTCCCGTTTCAAGATTTCTCCTCTAGGTCTCTCTTCCCATCATCGGAATCAAATTCTTCTACAACTCCTACGTTGTCTCTAGCTCCAATTTTTTGGTAGTCTCAGTCTCTACCTACACCGGACACCACCTGTTAATTTACTGATATAACTTCGCCATTAATAACAACTATTTACAACTATTTATCTCCTCATCAGTCTCGTCAGCCGTCTGATCTTGCTTCACACTCCCTGGAGTCATCGCAACTTTCACATCCTTGGACTGATTCATCATCTCCGATCGAGCCACCTATGGATAATCAACATTGGATGTTGACTCGAGCAAATAATAACATTCGTAAGCATAATAGGAAGTTTTTCTTAACGACTAATCTCGTTGAGGTTGAATTACTCACACATTCTTAGGGAATCAAAGATCATAAATGGCGGTAAGCTATCACTACAAGAAAACAATTTAAATTTTGACCAAAATTTTGACCAAATATATGTGTTCGGGAATTTTTGACCAAGAATAGATCAATTTTCAACCATATTTTCTTGTTGGTCAATTTTCGACCAAAATTGTTTAGTCAAAACATTTGCGACGAGAAGTTTTTGGTTGATAAATTATCGACCATACTTATGGCTTCTTACTCACAGATCCCTCTTCATTTCAAGACATTGTGGAAGCCTTCAATATTTGGGTCTTACGCGATCACATGTTACTTTTGCAGTTATTTGTTTATAGCAATATATGCATCGACCGACTACCCAACATGAGGGCGTCCTCAAAAAACTCTTATGTTATCTCAAACACATCTATGATAAAGATATTTATTTCCATGTTTCATCTCTGATGAGTCTTCATGGATATTCTGAAGCGGGTTGGACTAAAAATTGTGATCACTATACGTCTACATGTGCTTACGTTATATGTCGTAGCCAATAACCAATTTGTATATAACGCGATTCAAGCGGGCTGGACTAGATGAATATGCTGAGCCACAATCCGTGAAACATATTTTCTAATACACCATTCTTTTACATGCCATAGAGGCCTTCCAAAGCAATATAAGAAATGAGTGAAAGACTAAACACGCCTTCTAAAGCATGAAGGTCTAAAATTTCTAGCCATGGCTTTTATCAGAAACACCAGATGTCTCAAACGTTAAGGTTGTAAGTGTATTATGTTTCAGGTTGCTCGAAGGTATGCTGACTTACATATAAGGCAAGCAGACTGTGAGAAAAGGAAAGTTGGTCTGTGAACAGACCGTCAAGAATGAAAGTAAGGCAAGAAGATGTGTCAGCATTAATGGAGATCAACATTGATGGAGATCAATCAAGAATGGGGCTGATTACGGACAGCAGTTATACCGACGCTCATTTAAGGAAAACGGACAATAGCTGCACAAGCAGCTTATGGAAGGAGATATTTTATAGAAGGAAAGGTTTGTATGGTGATTGGCACACAATCAAGCAAGGGAAAAAGCTTGCACCATATCCATCAAAGACATATATGGAAGATATGTCAAGGACGGATTTGGGAAGTTGGTCTCGTGACAGACCAAGTATGGAAACAAGATGCGTAAAGGATCATGATGACCAAGACGTAATCTTAAGGAGATTAGGGCGACTTCAAGGCCTTATATAAAGGTAAGGAAGACGTCAGTACAAGGTGAGCACTTGAGAGAGAAGTGAGAGTCCTTGTAAACTGTGTTGTTAGTGTTTGTTGATGTACAAACAGAGTGTAGAAAAACATAAATAAAGAAGTTATTTGTGTATCTCTGTTTGTTCGTGGACTCCCTACAGGTGCTTTTACAATTGGTATCAGAGCAGACACCCTAAGTTATTAGGTGAGATCTGTTGGAACATGGATCCTGCACGAGAACTAATCGCGGTAAGAAAGCCACTCACGTTGGACATAGAAAGTTATGGACACTGGAAGGTCAAGATGCAAGCCATCATTCGAGGAATTGATGAAGACGCATGGGTAGCGATACAGGACGGATGGGAAGAACCTAAGCTGCTCGCGATGGAGGCGTGATGGTCGTCAAATCACGCGCTTTGTGGACTGATGAAGAGAAGCGTGCGTGCAATTTCAGTGCCAAGGCTTTGAGTACTATCTTCACAGCTGTTGCACCAGCTTAATTCCAGATGATTCAAGGGTGCACGTCAGCAAAGCAGGCTTGGGACACTCTTGAAACTTCGTTTGAAAGAGCACAGACAATCAAACGCTTTCGGCTAGACACTTTAGAGTCACAGTTCGAGAAGCTGGCAATGGGACCGACTGACAGCATTGCTGATTTCAGCTCTCAACTATGAGCCATCGCTAGTGAAGCTCGCGTGCTTGGAAAAACGTATAAAGGCAATAAGTTGGTGAAGAAACTTATGCATTCCTAGCCAGAAAAATTTCATGCACAGAAAACAGCGATGAAGGTCTCTCTGGACACCGACACTTTTAGCTTTCTAGAAGCTGTTGGTCTGCTGCAGGAGCATGAAATGAGTCTAAAGAGTGATGCCGCACGAACAATTCAGCCAGGGATTGCATTGGCAGCCAGCTGGAGCACTGACAAAAATGGAAGTATGGAGGACTCGGTCGGATTAATGGTTTAAAAGGCTATGAATCAGATGTTTAGAAGGGGTGATAACCTTCCAAGAGGACACAATGACAGTGGTGGCTTTGCCCGCGATCGAAGAAAAAATCAAGGAGGAAGAGAGTGTGACAACAACCAAAGAAGTAATCTGAAATGTCTTGAGTGTCAGGGAGAATGACACTACAGTAACAACTGTCCAACATTGCGTAGAAAGGTGCTACAGTGCTTTGAGTGTCACGGCCTCGGCCATACTCGTCTAGAATGTATCAACACTGCTCCGAGAAGAAAAGAAAAGTCCATGATTCTCTGGAGTGATAGTGAACGGGACGAAGAGAAAGAGTTAACCAACCTTGTGGCGTTTGTCAATCACTTAGATGACTCTGATGACAGTGACGATTCTGACCGACATACACAAGGCAAATCTCTGACAGCCGCGCTACCGTTTGTGTATGAAGATTTCATGGAGGTCAAGACAGCTAACCTACTGCAAAAGGTTAGAATAGATGAATTGGAAGAAGAGATTACTACACTAGAGAAGAAGCATCACTCTGAAATAGACAAGTTGAATGATGAAAAGGGCATGCTCGAGATAAAGCTCCAAGAACTCCAAAAGAATGTTAGGATGCTGTCACCAGGCACTCAATCACTAGACAAAATTTTAGTTGTCGGTAGACTGACTAGCTCTCGCTGGGGACTGGGGTTTGATGGTCCACCCGCAAAGTCAGAGACTAGATTTGTCAAAGAAACCTCTAGGACAAAATCAACTTGGAGAAGTCAATGCAATCACTGCAATCAGTTTGGACATCGTAGGAGCAAGTGCACAAGCTTTGAGGAACACTATCAAAGACTCCTCCGAGAAGGGATGACATATAGTGACAACGCTCGAACAGGCCAAGTTTGGATAAAAAAGACAGATCTCTACAGTCATGCAACCAACAATAGAGGTATAATTGATAATAATGTGTTTTGTTCAGATGATGGGTGTGCAAGTCACATGACAGGAAGTAAACTGCCATTGAGAAAGAGTGTTGATGCCAACAACCAAGTTCAAAAAGGAGTGAAAACGGTCGTATCTGATACTAAGCTAGCAGTGCCACGAAAGGAAGTCAACGATCTGACCCAGTGTGAAACTCTAGAGGCTAGAGTCACATAGGGAAAACAAATGACTACTCCTCATAGATTTGAAGGAACCAGTCAGGGTTTGAAGAATTGTGGAGTGTAGCAACTTGGTCTTAAAAGCTCAACTCAACTACATGGTTGGATTAATCACAGTCCACGACTCTTACATGATTGTTAAGCTTCGGTCAGCAGTGCTTTGGGGAGCAGAGATGTGAGTCATTTAGGGGGAGATTGAAGTTTGCAATATTGAATGGTTGAGTATTAGTCCAAACTCCAAATCATGATGTATGTTTGTTGTCCAAGACTTTGTGGTGTGAGCATCATTACCGGCTATCATCTTCTAGCTCTGTCAGAGTAATTTCTGTTACACTTATATTGTTTTTACCCTAAATGTCATTCAAGCAGGGGGGAGAAGATTATAGGGGAACTAACACTTCAATCTGAGTTGTTTGTGACCTTCACGTTTCTGTATTTTTGGTCTTTTAACTATGAGTTCTTGAAGTGACATTTTATGATAAAAAGGGGGAGATTGTAAGTGTAATATGTTTCAGGTTGCTCGAAGGTATGTTGACTGACATATAAGGCAAGCAGACTGTTACTGAGTAGACTGTGAGAAAAGGAAAGTTGGTTTGTGAACAGACTGTCAAGAATGAAGATAAGGCAAGAAGATGTGTCGGCATTAATGGAGATCAACATTGATGGAGATCAATCAAGAATGGAGCTGATTACAGACGGCAGTTATACCGACGTTCATTTAAGGAAAACGGACAGTAGGTGCACAAGCAGCTTATGGAAGGAGATATTTTATAGAAGGAAAGGGTTGTCTGGTGATTGACACACAATCAAGCAAGGAAAGAAACTTGCACCATATCCGTCGAGGACATATATGGAAGATATGTCAAGGAAGGATTTGGGAAGTTGGTCTCGTGACAGACCAAGTATGGAAACAAGATGCGTAAAGGATCGTGATGATCAAGGCATAATCTTAAGGAGATTAGGGCGACTTCAAGGCCTTATATAAAGGTAAAGAAGACATTAGTACAAGGTGAGCACTTGAGAGAGAAGTGAGAGTCCTTGTAAACTGTGTTGTTAGTGTTTGTTGATGTACAAACAGAATGTGGAAAAACATAAATAAAGAAGTTATTTGTGTATCTCTATTTGTTCGTGAACTCCCTGGAGGTGCTTTTACAAAGGTAATAAATCAAACCAATTCTCTGGTCAGTCTCTCCTATTACTAGCTCGTTACTTTGTGTTCAAATGTGAGTTTTGTAGTGTTTATGATAATTGTTTGTGTAAAATATTTAGATGCAAGTCTACTTGTCTTTTAATTTCATCTATTGATAAACATCTATTAACAAAGTGAGTTGTCTTTCCCTTTAGATTTTCTAAATTGAATACTATTAAAGAATCGATATACAAAAGAGGATTTGGAAAGCTAAACCACGAGAGGATTTCTTTGACCGATAACTCATTCATTGAATATGTCTAAAACCATTGCCATAAACTTGTCTCTTTATCACAAGTACATAATATTGATGATTTCTTGTTACAAACAACAACTGGGTAGAGAAACACGAAATCATCACTATTGAGGATTTTATTCACGAGATTGTTATTTTTGGTCCTCATTTCAAAGATTTTTATTTTATTTTTAATTTCAATAACATTTATTTTTTAAATTAATTTGCTGACTTTAAAAAAAAATTAAATTAATCTCGACCAAACATCGACCAAGCTTGTTTTTCGTCGATTTGTGGTCGATAATATTTTCAACCAAAAATCGACAAGAATTGAAATGGGTTTTAAGGAGACCTTTAACTCCATAATAAAGCATTCTACCATTCGTCTTGTTCTTGGAATCGCCATTAAAAATAACTGGTCTCTTCGACAATTAAATGTGAATAATACCTTTCTCCAAAACAATCTCTTTGAAGAGGTTTATATGCTTAAACCTCTGAGAATTGTTGATCATAATCACCCAATCATGTGTGTCGTCTCTTTTATGCAATTTATGGACTTAAGCAGGCCTCTCGAGCAAGATATAATGAACTGCAAAAGTTTCTCTTCCAAATTGGTTTTCAAAATTCATATGCTAAAGCCTCCTTATTCGTCCTATCACGTAATAATATTTTTGTCTGTTTGTTGTTTTATGTTGATGATATTATTATGAAATGCAAAAGTTTATCTTCCAAACTGGTTTTCAAAATTCATATGCTAACGCCTCCTTATTCGTCCTATCACGTAATAATACTTTTGTCTATTTGTTGTTTCATGTTGATGATATTATAATTACAGAAAACTCAACAAGTGTTGTTGCCCAGATCATTAATCAACTATCTTGATGTTTCTCACTGAAAGACCTTGCTGCTCTCTCTTACTTTCTTGGCATGGAGGTTTCTCATACGAGCAAAGCGTTTCTCTTAACACAAACAAAGTACATCACATACCTTCTCCACCTGCCTGCCTCTTCTCAGCTCTTGCAAGTCTCTTATGGATTCTTGCTCTCAGATCCCTCTTCATTTCAAGACACTGTTGAAACCTTTAATATTTGGGTCTTAATGGGACCAAATGTTACTTTTGCAGTTGTTTGTTTATAACAATATATGCATCGATCGACTACCCAACATGAGGACGTCCTCAAACAACTTCTTTGTTATCTCAAACGCATCTATGATAAAGACATTTATTTCCATGTTTCATCTCCGACGAGTCTTCATGGATATTATGAAGCGGACTGGACTGAAAATTGTGATCACTATACGTCTACATGTGCTTACCTTATCTATCAAGGCCAACAACCAATTTTGTGGTCCGCCAAAAAGCAAGGCGTCATCTCTAGCTCCTCCACCGAAGTTGAATACTGCACCATTGTTGATGCCTCTTGAGAATTGAAGTGATTGTTGTCTCTTCTCAATGAACTAAATGTTCGCATGCTCACTACACCTACACTCTATTGTGACATCATTGGCGCCATCTATCCTTGCGTCAACCCAATTTTCTCACTCTCGAATGAAGTACATTGCCCTTGACTACCCTTTCATCCGAGATCGAATCCAAAATCGAAGCCTCCACATTGCTCATATCAACTCTAACCGAAACCTCCAATTTTTTACCGTTTTAGTTTTTTAACAACTATATTTTGACGCCTAAAAAATGATAAAACTTATCAAAACTGAATGAGAGTTCACCAATTTTCAACTACATTTTTTGTGATTTTTTTTATATTATAACGATTTATAAGCTTAACGAATTTTATCTAAACCTCACCAATAGTGCATTGTGCAAATAAAGTTTTAGTAATCCTAAATAATAAATAAAGTAAGTTATATCCTACTAACTTATTTATATACAATTACTGAATTACATAAACATACACTAATTTAACGATGTTATGAATTAAATTTTTGCATGCAAACTATGTAATACTAAATGTAAATTCAAAAAAATTTTATACTTATTAATCATATTAAAAAGTACAAAAATTTACAAATAACCGCACCATAATTCATAAAATATCATTTCTAATTTAAATTTATTGGTTCATGGGTATATAAAAAATATTGGAAATAACGATATTTTAAGTAAAAAAAAGAAAAGAAAATATCGTTAATAATTCAAGCGATTAATTTCTTTGTTTTTATACAGTTTCAGTGCTTATAAGTTGCCATATTGATATTTCTTTTTTTCAAGAACCATTTTGATATTTATATTGCGGTAGAACTTTATGCAGTAAGAAAAATTAGTTTGTAATTTTTAATTTTAGAGTATTAATACTAAAGTTTTTCAGTTTTGCATAAGAATTAAAACAATAGTTTTTTTTTTTAAAACTCTTTCAAAAGTAGACTTGTTGAACTGTGATTGGGCTTCCAGACTTATAACATCAAGAAAAGACAATAATGAGTTTGGCCAACAAAACGGATCATATATCATGTGCTTATTCCTCTTCATTTCTCTGATTGGATTGCAATTTTATTAGATAATATTTTTGAGATAAAAAGGAAAATAAAACATAAAACAGCTAATTAATTTATATTATTAATTTGTAGGACTTACATTGTCCATATGATATTATGGTTATTAATTCAGTGGGCATTGGCTTCTCCATGTGAGTGGGCATTACAAGCCTATCTGACTGCAAAGTCATTCATTTAATATTATAATACTAAACATATTAACGGATACATTCCTGCAGCAATACTTAAATAAATAAATAAATAACACATATATTATATCATGTTATTGTTTGATGTCGTAATTCAGATGTCACACAGACATTTTATTATAAAGTATAGGAATATTTATATATATCATTTTTAGTCTTTGACATTATAATCATTAATAACTAGGTAATTATTTTATTAATGATAACATTAAAATTTTATTATACATTACTGATTTGAGATTATTTTATCCAAAATAAACAACAACAAAGTTTATGTTTTATTTCTCTAGCTTCTGGTTTTCTTGACCTCTCGGTTTAGTTATATAAATATTATGTGTAGTCTTTGATTAAATTAATTGTTTCCAAGAACACTTGAGTTCAGAGAGTAGTGGTTACATTTAATTTATATATTTAATTTATATTTTAACTAATATGATTGATTTGTGGTCTAGAAGACAAACAAAAACATCTTTTTCGACAACGATGTACAATATTTTCTTTGGTATTTATTGCAATAGATTTTCATCAAAATTTTGGAGATAGTACTTTTTTTGTAAAAAAAATGTTTTGATTTACCTAATTGATTTTTCTATGGTTGGATCACAATAACTAAGAAATAATCGTAGAAACCGGCAATTCAAATGAAAAGCTTTACTCTCTCTTTAAACATCTTGATTTTGGATGGAGTTGATACAAGGTTTATTATAGGGAAGGACGCTAAAAGTAAGTTATTTTTGTCGATCCATCAAAAAAGCCGGTTTATCAAATTCGGTCCGTTATTAACCTGTCAATACACGGTTCAAACTACGGGCCAACTCACCGGATTCTAAATTTTCGTAACTTAAAAATTATATAGTAATTTTAAAAAAACTAAAATCAATTAGGTCAGAAAAAAAGAAAATTAAAATAGTTCAAGCAAATAAAATATGTTTCTTGCAAAATGGTTTCAATATCTAAATGAATTTGAGAAAAAATAATATATATATTCGGTCATCGCAATTTTGCATCGAATGAGGTTGCTATCTGGTTGCGTGTGTTGCGAGTTTTTTGCAACAAAATATAATGCATCGAATTTAGGATGAAATGATAGTTGTTTACCTGCCATTTTTTCATGACACGTTTCAACGACATGTTTGTCGACAAATTACGATGACTAGCGATTAAAAATTTGAATGGCTGAAAGATCTAGAATTTATTTTGTAATTGTCGAGATTTGTCGCCAAACTTTTGCGTTGAACCAATGACATATAAATAAGCATATTTAATGATCACAATGCCCATTTTCAACCATAGATTTTAGCAACATGATGTTCAATCAACAACGACTAAACAAACACAAATTTTTCTCGCCAGCTTCGCAACGAGCAAAGGAACAAGTGATATATTTAATGGATTATATATGTATCTAAAAGTTGATTTCGAATCAAAGAGATTAAGGATCTCATGCATGTACAATTTTGCTTCTACATGAAAACCTACCAAATTTAGATGTCGTTGCCGAGATCCAATTTTGGTTAGATGTACCGAAAAGTCCTTAAATACATAAACAGAAAACACATCATATACACAGTTCTCCTCATCAAATATTCATATTCATGAAAATAAAAACAAATATCAATATCATCCATAAATAAATATCAAATACTTAATTTTTTTTTTTTTGTAATTTGTATATGTTTATGATTGTTTATGGTGTTGTATGAACTTTGAATTTGAGCACTAAGAGATATTTTATTTGTCATACCAAAAAGCCCCAAAAAACCATTTAGTTTCTTCACTCTTAGACCCGAACCGATCCAGATTTGTTATAAGCCTAACCGAATCAAATTAGTTTTGGGACACGAATAGATCAACTTTTTAACACCGCAAAAACCAGAACCAAATTGAATTAATTTTAAAAACTTGAATCATTTGACTTTTTAAAACTCAGAAAACTTGAATCAAATATTCATATTCATAAAAATCAAATCAAAACAAATATCAATATCATACATAAACCTAAGAAGATACAATTAATTAGCAACTTATTAATATATTATGGGCCGAATTCATAAGCAATAGTTGATATATCATGGGGCAACAATACTCAAACCCATTTAATAATATAAATTGGGCCTTTATATGATTAGAAGCAAACTACAAACGGCACATCACATACCCCCAACGATGTCGTTTTTGCTTCATCCGTATAAACCAAATCATCTAGATCTATGTATATAGTAGACAGTGATGGAACCTGTTCTTGATTTAAAAGAAGAATTCAAAGATGAAGGGAGAGATCAAGATTCTGATCTTTACCCTTTTCACTATTCCTCACATTACAATGATGATCAAAGACTTGAACACATTGCTCCCCAAAAAACTCTCCTTTGCAAGATCTAAGCAACTTATCATCTTCTCCAAAGCTTGAATCTCTATATCTTCCTTGGTGTGTTGTAGCCAACACAACATGCTCAAACATTGGATATTCTTGACGAATCGCGGGAAAACAACGAACAGAAGGCGAAGGATAGCCTAAGAGAGTCAAATGATGAGGAGATGGAGTAGATAAGAACACAGGTAACGTGTGAAGCAAGTCATTGTTGTTAACATAATCATAACTTCTTTTAGCTCTTCTTGCAGCACTTCTCTCCTTCTTGTGAGCATTCTGATGCCCACCGAGAGCTTGAGAGCTATGGAACTTTCGAGAGCAAAAGAGGCAAGGGAAAGTTCTTGATGAAGATGTGTCTAATTCTTCTTTTTTGGTAACTTCTAGGATTGATTTCATCTCTTCTTCTTCTTGATATTGATGATCTGCTTCCATTTTAAGTTATCTACACAAGAAAAGAACACTAAGTAAGCTTCAAATGAGTCCACATAACCACTTTGAGAGCTAACCACTACAAGAATAAAATTAACGAATTTGCTACAACAACAAAAAAAACCGTAGTAAACAACTGTTTTGTTTTTGTAACAAATTAAAATAAGTTAGGGATTAACCACAATAATCAAATCGTAGCGATAAAATTGTAGCAAAAACATGTTATACTAAATCTATAACAAATTACTATGCTGTTGCTAAAGGAAATTATAGCAACGTGAAATGCCAATCCTACGAGCCTATGACTAGGTTATAACAAACAGAGCAACGACAAGATTGTAACACTTTATAACCAAATGTTACGACCAATAGTAGCAAAAATAGATACTCTTTGTCACAAAATTGCTACACATAATTCGTCGTTTTGTTTGGTACAACTAATCTTCCCTAAATTGGTCAAATTAAAAAGGGTATAAGTACCTTGACTTGAAGAACAAGTGAGAGAGATATGGAGAGTTTTTGTGTGTGATGGTGGGGTTGATAGGGTAGGGTTTAATAGGAAGTAGAAGAGAAGAGAAGGTAAGTTAAGTAATGTGTGTTGATGAGGAAAAGTTGGAAAATGTGAAGAATCTATGAGTGGATTCATCAATCAATAGTGTAGACTACTATTAAGTTCTGTGTTACATTGCAGAGGCAACTTTGGAAGCAGGTTCTTTTAGCCGTATGGGCTTGGGAACAGAGGAGATAAGAGAGTCAGAGATAAAGATTGAGTAAAAAGTGGTGCATGTTGATCAATAAGGAGATGGATTGGTGAGAAACTAAGAGATTTCTCAATTGGGAAATTCAACAAATAAAAATAAAAATTAACATTTTTTGTTTACTTTTCTTTTTCTCTTGAGATTAGCATCTTGTAAATGCAAACCCCTATTTACTATTCGTTTAAATTGAGTTTTTTTTTTGTAGCGTTGACCCATGTTTTAAATGAACATTTGACTTCTTTTGTGTGGTTTAATTGGGTATTAGTATTACTCCATCTATCCCAAAATAAATATTTTTAGAAAACATTTTGTCCGGAAAAGTTTGATATTTTTCAATTTTTTTATTTAATTAAAACGAGATAGAATCAAACCCATTTTCTAAATACATTTCTATATATTCTTCAGTGTCCTAGCTATTCACGTAACTAATATATTTTATCGAATACTTAAATTTCACAAATCAAAATAAAATTATATTATATATTTTTTTTTGCTAATTATATGAAATTTGGAAGAAAGATATGTTTATTATTTAATAAAATTATTATTTATTGGAAAATGTTAAAAAAAAATAATTATATTAAACAAAATAAAATATTTAATCAATTAACTGGTATTTTCTCAAATTGTGTGAAATTTGTAAAATACCCAACAAAACGGGACTAAAAAAAGAAAAATAAAGCTTAAAGATTGGAAGTTATGAATTTTTTTTAAGAAGATGTATTTGGCATGTGGTGCCAAATAGATAGCAAATAATGATGAAATGGTCCATAACTTGAGAAGCAAATGGGTGTCATAAAGAGTAAGTAATGTAATGGGGGATGATGACGTGGCAGGCTGCACCGCCCACATTCTCTGCCAACTTGTCTCGTCTTACTCCTACTTGCAACCAAACAAGAAGTGGGCTTTGCTTTTACTTAAAGTCTTTAGGATTATTGAGCAAATGGGTCAATCTAGTCCAACTTCGGTTTGATCTTGATATATGTATTAATGTTTATACAAATTAGATTTTTTTTGTCGTGCAAATGTATGGACATATTTTCTAAATTTAATATATTTTATAGGTTTAAATTTTTGTTTAGTTTTTATATGATATATTATATGGCAATGTTATAAATTGTATTAAAAAATAATATATTAACTTACAAAAATGTATTATTTTATACATGCTTCTTATGTAATGCTTTATGTTTGATTTTGTAGAATTAAAGAAGAGAGAATTTACGAATTCCTCGTCAATGTGACGAGTGCGTCTCGGAGACTGCCGTCTCAGATTTCTTTAGAAATTGAAGAAGAAGAGTGAATACAAATTACAACTCAGTCAAGCTCAATCTACCGATATTTATAAACTGAGATTGTTGTTTCAACCTACTAATGACTCTCCCAACTGAAGCAAAACGGATTTCGACAGCCTAACAGATTCTATCTCTTTCTAGAGAAGAAGAGCTGAGCTGGATCGGTTTAATCTAGTTTAGGATTCTTGGGCTTTTTATTGGGTTAAACATGTTTTCTTCTAAGAGCCCATAAGAAGTCGGTTTAAGTAAACTGACTTGGCTTGCTGATGTTGAACCAACTTTAGACCGACATCATATGTCCCAAAATATTTGATTTTTAGGGTTTTCATATATATTCAAAAGTAAATATTAATTAATTAAATATTTAAATTTATTTAAATGTACTTTTTATATTTCACTCACTTTAAAGTTTTATATAATTAGCCAATAGAAAAATGAGCACAACAATTTTTTACGTTAAATTATAGAATTTACATATTTAATTATATATTTATTAATTTTAGTCAAATAAAAAATAAAATTAATCTTTTAAAAAAAAATAACACAAAAACGTCACTTATTTTAATGACCGAAAGAGTAAAAAAATTAAAATTTAAAATAAAAAAATAAAAATAGTGAGAAATTAGCGTGAAATAATACGTAGAAATATAACTTCTACTTTAATATATATATAGGCTATAGCCATATAGATATAGATTTATATACTAATTTAAGGATATTTAAATATATGGTATTTAAATTATTTTATATTGTTATGGCTAAGATGATAATATTTCAAAAAAATTTAACATTAAAAAACTAGGAAAAATTTGGGGAAAATTTGTTTTATAGACTTTGAGGAAGAGTTTTTAGTTATATAGATATTTGGAGGCTTTTTTTTGTAATTACACTCCGATTAATTAAACTTGGTCCATTAGTCATTTGACGAACTTATTCTCAAATGTTACTTTAATTTTCACCACGCGATTTTAGGGTTTGGTAGAATACAATGAGTTATATCATGTTATAAGTCAGTTTATAACGTGGTCTGATTGAATGTTATAGTCAGTTTAAAACGTGGTTCATTATATCATGTTATAAGTATGTTATAGCATGTTATGAGTCAGTTTATAACGTGGTTCGTTATATCATGTTATAAGTATGTTATAACATGTTATAAGTCAGTTTATAGCGTTGTCCGTTATATAATGTTATAAGTATGTTATATCATGTTATAAGTCAGTTTATAACGTGGTCCGATTGCATATGACATCGTTTTAAAGATGTCTATCATATGTCATGAGCTCTCTTGAGTATTCCTTAAGTATCAATTAACGATCAATATAATCTGTTATTAGTTCCATAAAAAGTTATATTGATGAATACATCGTGATATAAGCAACTTTATATAAAATAACATGTTATAAGTAAGCTTAGTACGTGATATAATCTGTTATAAGCTCTATTATATATAATTTAATGATTGTTATACCGTTTATTAAAACTAGTTTGATTGATATAATATGTTATAAGCTATTTTATGTATTTTTTTAGTGCATCTCAACTAACTAACTATTTGAATTTCAGTTTGAAGGCACTGATTTCCCGGAAAGTTTAAATTTACCAAGCCGGATGTTTGAGCCAGGAAAAGAGATGGAAGAGGGCTCGCAAGTCCTAAATGTAATAAGTTACCTTATTTTAGACTCGAATGTTAAAACTTGAAAAATAAGATGTTATAAGGTTACTTATAACATGATTGAAATTAATGTTAAATCATGGTACTGTTGTCCTAAAGCATGTTATAAGGTTACTTATAGTATTGGTGATCTACAACCTACATACATATATCAACTAGCAATATGAAAACATATAAAAACATACGAAATACCTTAGCCATTGGTACATCATTTTCTGCACTATTACACAAACATAATACACTTCCCTTAGGTGATTCAGGTAGTTGTTCTTGAAGCTGAATTTGAGGAATATCGTTTTTAGGAGTGAATGTTACACATAGTTGAATGCTTTCACCAAGTTTTTGACTCTTGACCACGAAAAAACTCAATTGTCTATCATTGATTATATAGCAAGGTGGTAAAAAATCAGCAACAACATGGTTGAATTTATACTAAAGAGAAACAACATTCAAAGCATCATCCACACCATAATCTTAAAAAACCACAAAAATCAACCCCCCAAACGTGATATCGTCGTTTACCATACCGAATGAACATCCGCGAACATCAGCGAACACAAAATCCTATTTAACACGGTTGATATATCTTCATTGTCCACAATAGAAATTTATCTCCAACATCCTATCAAACAAACATCTTAATCATTAGATATATTAAAGATGCAATGGTGTTATAGCCTAATAATAACAAAAACGAAGAAACAAAGGTTATAAGAAAGATATTGAGTTTCCAAATCCAGTACCAGCATCAGAATACAACATCTTCTTACATGTGTATATAGCCACATTATAACAACCTACGAGTTCTGCAGTCATGAATAACGAAGCTCATGAATAACGAAGAACATGAATGATGAAGCACATGATCAACAAAGCATATACATGGCGGAAAATAGATTTCTGCAGACTTTGAAAACATGCAATGCCAGACCAAATAACCGCGACAAACCTTATCACGACGACGAAAAACGGAGGCAATTGAGGCGACGTGAACAATAAGTTCGATTTCGTCGTAGGTTAATGGCGATTGAAGGTTTTATGTTGAAATCTCCAAAAAAATTGGGGTTCACGAAACGAAAAAATTAATTTAGGTTGGAGGTTAATGCAAGAGTAATTTTGTCTCTTCATTCCATATTTTGATAAAAAAGAGTCAATATTTTTGTAGCTATATAAAACAAAAAAGGGGGGGAGAGACGTGAAAGTATAAATCACACAATTTTTCAAAAAACTATTATTCTAACTGTATATATTTTATGAAGTATACACTTACAAAAATAACAAAAGAAATAAATAAACAAAGATTCTTTCAAATTTAAGTGAAAGTTTGATTCATCAATGCTACATAGAACTGTGTCGACTAGTAGCTCACTGTTGTTGAATTTGACGTTCACGATTTATATTAAC
This sequence comes from Aethionema arabicum, assembly GCA_000411095.1. Taxonomy (NCBI): domain Eukaryota; kingdom Viridiplantae; phylum Streptophyta; class Magnoliopsida; order Brassicales; family Brassicaceae; genus Aethionema; species Aethionema arabicum. The sequence continues at coordinate 55,831 of KE151491.1, forward strand.
GGTTGAATTGAATATAATAGAAAGAGTTATTTTTAATATACCATAGCCCAATCCGTCATCTAACACAATCCATCTAACCCGATCCGCCTTCAATTTATCAAAATCACAGTCTAGCCCATAAGGTCTACGATCAACCTATAGGTTAGTAAAACCCATTGACTTTTTTTTAGTATAAATAAAGAAATATAATTATTAAATCATATTTTTTTGTTAAAAAAAATATTATATATAATTATTAAATTATATTTTAATTTAATTTATGTGAAATTGTTATAAATTTTCTTTTAAAATTCAATATATGATGAC